>OY821517.1:205271255-205276255 GCA_963682025.1 Cordilura impudica | reverse complement strand
TTAAAAATTAAAAATTAAAAATTAAAAATTAAAAATTAAAAATTAAAAATTAAACATTAAACATTAAAAATTAAAAATTAAAAATTAAAAATTAAAAATTAAAAATTAAAAATTAAAAATTAAAAATTAAAAATTAAAAATTAAAAATTAAAAATTAAAAATTAAAAATTAAAAATTAAAAATTAAAAATTAAAATTTAAAAATTAAAAATTAAAAATTAAAAATTAAAAATTAAAAATTAAAAATTAAAAATTAAAAATTAAAAATTAAAAATTAAAAATTAAAAATTAAAAATTAAAAATTAAAAATAAAAAATTAAAAATAAAAATTAAAAATTAAAAATTAAAAATTAAAAATTAAAAAATAAAATTTAAAAATTAAAAATTAAAAATTAAAAATTAAAAATTAAAAATTAAAAATTAAAAATTAAAAATTAAAAATTAAAAATTAAAAATTAAAAATTAAAAATTAAAAATTAAAAATTAAAAATTAAAAATTAAAAATTAAAAATTAAAAATTAAAAATTAAAAATTAAAAATTAAAAATTAAAGATTAAAAATTAAAAATTAAAAATTAAAAGTTAAAAATTAAAAATTAAAAATTAAAAATTAAAAATTAAAAATTAAAACTTAAAAATTTAAAATTAAAAATTAAAAATTAAAAATTAAAAATTAAAAATTAAAAATTAAAAATTAAAAATTAAAAATTAAAAATTAAAAATTAAAAATTAAAAATTAAAAATTAAAAGTTAAAAATTAAAAATTAAAAATTCAAAATTAAAAATTAAAAACTAAAAATTATAAATTAAGAACTAAAAATTAAAAATTAAAAATTAAAAATTAAAAATTAAAAATTAAAAATTAAAAATTAAAAATTAAAAATTAAAAATTAAAAATTAAAAATTAAAAATTAAAAATTAAAAATTAAAAATTAAAAATTAAAAATTAAAAATTAAAAATTAAAAATTAAAAATTAAAAATTAAAAATTAAAAATTAAAAATTAAAAATTAAAAATTAAAAATTAAAAATTAAAAATTAAAAATTAAAAATTAAAAATTAAAAATTAAAAATTAAGAATTAAAAATTAAAAATTAAAAATTAAAAATTAAAAATTAAAAATTAAAAATTAAAAATTAAAAATTAAAAATTAAAAACTAAAAACTAAAAACTAAAAATTAAAAATTAAAAATTAAAAATTAAAATTAAAAATTAAAAATTAAAAATTAAAAATTAAAAATTAAAAATTAAAAGTTAAAATTAAAAATTAAAAATTAAAAATTAAAAATTAAAAACTAAAAACTAAAAACTAAAAATTAAAAATTAAAAATTAAAAATTAAAATTAAAATTAAAAATTAAAAATTAAAAATTAAAAATTAAAAATTAAAAATTTAAAATTAAAAATTAAAAATTAAAAATTAAAAATTAAAAATTAAAAATTAAAAATTAAAAATTAAAAATTATAAATTAAAAATTAAAAATTAAAAATTAAAAATTAAAAATTAAAAATTAAAAATTAAAAATTAAAAATTAAAAATTAAAAATTAAAAATTAAAAATTAAAAATTAAAAATTAAAAATTAAAAATTAAAAATTAAAAATTAAAAATTAAAAATTAAAAATTAAAAATTAAAAATTAAAAATTAAAAATTAAAAATTAAAATTAAAAATTAAAAATTAAAAATTAAAAATTAAAAATTAAAAATTAAAAATTAAAAATTAAAAATTAAAAATTAAAAATTAAAAATTAAAATTAAAAATTAAAAATTAAAAATTAAAAATTAAAAATTAAAAATTAAAAATTAAAAATTAAAAATTAAAAATTAAAAATTAAAAATTAAAAATTAAAAATTAAAATTAAAAATTAAAAATTAAAAATTAAAAATTAAAAATTAAAAATTAAAAATTAAAAATTAAAAATTAAAAATTAAAAATTAAAAATTAAAAAATTAAAAATTAAAAATTAAAAATTAAAAATTAAAAATTAAAAATTAAAAATTAAAAATTAAAAATTAAAAATTAAAAATTAAAAATTAAAAATTAAAAATTAAAAATTAAAAATTAAAAATTAAAAATTAAAAATTAAAAATTAAAAATTAAAAATTAAAAATTAAAAATTAAAAATTAAAAATTAAAAATTAAAAATTAAAAATTAAAAATTAAAAATTAAAAATTAAAAATTAAAAATTAAAAATTAAAAATTAAAAATTAAAAATTAAAAATTAAAAATTAAAAATTAAAAATTAAAAATTAAAAATTAAAAATTAAAAATTAAAAATTAAAAATTAAAAATTAAAAATTAAAAATTAAAAATTAAAAATTAAAAATTAAAAATTAAAAATTAAAAATTAAAAATTAAAAATTAAAAATTAAAAATTAAAAATTAAAAATTAAAAATTAAAAATTAAAAATTAAAAATTAAAAATTAAAAATTAAAATTAAAAATTAAAAATTAAAAATTAAAAATTAAAAATTAAAAATTAAAAATTAAAAATTAAAAATTAAAAATTAAAAATTAAAAATTAAAATTAAAATTAAAAATTAAAAATTAAAAATTAAAAATTAAAAATTAAAAATTAAAAATTAAAAATTAAAAATTAAAAATTAAAAATTAAAAATTAAAAATTAAAAATTAAAAATTAAAAATTAAAATTAAAAATTAAAAATTAAAAATTAAAAATTAAAAATTAAAAATTAAAAATTAAAAATTAAAAATTAAAAATTAAAAATTAAAAATTAAAAATTAAAAATTAAAAATAAAAATTAAAAATAAAAAATTAAAAATTAAAAATTAAAAATTAAAAATTAAAAATTAAAAATTAAAAATTAAAAATTAAAAATTAAAAATTAAAAATTAAAAATTAAAAATTAAAAATTAAAAATTAAAAATTAAAAATTAAAAATTAAAAATTAAAAATTAAAAATTAAAAATTAAAAATTAAAATTAAAAATTAAAAATTAAAAATTAAAAATTAAAAATTAAAAATTAAAAATTAAAAATTAAAAATTAAAAATTAAAAATTAAAAATTAAAAATTAAAAATTAAAAATTAAAAATTAAAAATTAAAAATTAAAAATTAAAAATTAAAAATTAAAAATTAAAAATTAAAAATTAAAAATTAAAAATTAAAAATTAAAAATTAAAAATTAAAAATTAAAAATTAAAAATTAAAAATTAAAAATTAAAAATTAAAAATTAAAAATTAAAAATTAAAAATTAAAAATTAAAATTAAAAATTAAAAATTAAAAATTAAAAATTAAAAATTAAAAATTAAAAATTAAAATTAAAAATTAAAAATTAAAAATTAAAAATTAAAAATTAAAAATTAAAAATTAAAAATTAAAAATTAAAAATTAAAAATTAAAAATTAAAATTAAAAATTAAAAATTAAAAATTAAAAATTAAAAATTAAAAATTAAAAATTAAAAATTAAAATTAAAAATTAAAAATTAAAAATTAAAAATTAAAAATTAAAAATTAAAAATTAAAAATTAAAAATTAAAAATTAAAAATTAAAAATTAAAAATTAAAAATTAAAAATTAAAAATTAAAAATTAAAAATTAAAAATTAAAAATTAAAAATTAAAAATTAAAATTAAAAATTAAAAATTAAAAATTAAAAATTAAAAATTAAAAATTAAAAATTAAAAATTAAAAATTAAAAATTAAAAATTAAAAATTAAAAATTAAAAATTAAAAATTAAAAATTAAAAATTAAAAATTAAAAATTAAAAATTAAAAATTAAAAACTAAAAATTAAAAATTAAAAATTAAAATTTAAAAATTAAAAATTAAAAATTAGAAATAAAAATTAAAAATTAAAAATTAAAAATTAAAAATTAAAAATTAAAAATTAAAAATTAAAAATTAAAAATTAAAAATTAAAAATTAAAAATTAAAAATTAAAAATTAAAAATTAAAAATTAAAAATTAAAAATTAAAAATTAAAAATAAAAAATAAAAAATTAAAAATTAAAAATTAAAAATTAAAATTTAAAAATTAAAAATTAAAAATTAAAAATTAAAAACTAAAAATTAAAAATTAAAAATTTTAAATTAAAAATTAAAAATTAAAAATTAAAAATTAAAAATTAAAAATTAAAAATTAAAAATTAAAAATTAAAAATTAAAAATTAAAAATTAAAAATTAAAAATTAAAAATTAAAAATTAAAAATTAAAAATTAAACATTAAACATTAAAAATTAAAAATTAAAAATTAAAAATTAAAAATTAAAAATTAAAAATTAAAAATTAAAAATTAAAAATTAAAAATTAAAAATTAAAAATTAAAATTTAAAAATTAAAAATTAAAAATTAAAAATTAAAAATTAAAAATTAAAAATTAAAAATTAAAAATTAAAAATTAAAAATTAAAAATTAAAAATTAAAAATTAAAAATTAAAAATTAAAAATTAAAAATTAAAAATTAAAAATTAAAAATTAAAAATTAAAAATTAAAAATTAAAAATTAAAAATAAAAAATTAAAAATAAAAATTAAAAATTAAAAATTAAAAATTAAAAAATAAAATTTAAAAATTAAAAATTAAAAATTAAAAATTAAAAATTAAAAATTAAAAATTAAAAATTAAAAATTAAAAATTAAAAATTAAAAATTAAAAATTAAAAATTAAAAATTAAAAATTAAAAATTAAAAATTAAAAATTAAAAATTAAAAATTAAAAATTAAAAATTAAAAATTAAAGATTAAAAATTAAAAATTAAAAATTAAAAATTAAAAGTTAAAAATTAAAAATTAAAAATTAAAAATTAAAAATTAAAAATTAAAACTTAAAAATTTAAAATTAAAAATTAAAAATTAAACATTAAAAATTAAAAATTAAAAATTAAAAATAAAAAATTAAAAATTAAAAATTAAAAATTAAAAATTAAAAATTAAAAATTAAAAATTAAAAATTAAAAATTAAAAATTAAAAATTAAAAGTTAAAAATTAAAAATTAAAAATTAAAAATTCAAAATTAAAAATTAAAAACTAAAAAT
>OY821517.1:205174151-205271055 GCA_963682025.1 Cordilura impudica | reverse complement strand
TGTAGAGTCTTTTTGACTCATATGTGCTATTAAAACAGTCATAAATGCGTCCTTTTGTTGATCACAAAATATTCTTTTGTTGGTATTAAATATTACCTTACCCGCGAATCTTCTTGAGAGTCCTTTTTATCCGCTTTTCTGATCAGTTTCGACTCATTTTTGAGTCTTGTTTAATGTAATTTTTTTATAAATCACTTTTTAAGAGAAAGCAAAAATCATTTTCTAGTCTTTTTCTAATAGCGCATGTGATTAATCAGTTTTTAATCATCAAAAGTGCTCGAAGAAGACACAGTAAGGCAATTTATGTTAAAACAATCTTCGAAATGATGACTGGGATATCGTATATTTTTGTTAACACACCAACATATGCATAGCAGCACGAGTAAACCGAACTCTAATCGGCTTCTTATATGTATACAGACGAACAAAAACGAAAATACTCACCAAAGAGTAAAGTAAGCAACAATTTCATTCAGTCTTATGGAAGTTGTTGTCGCGTTGTCTTGTGAATTTTTACATTGTTTTTTAATAGGTACTAGTGATGCCAGGAGATTTTTTCAGAAATCTCTACGCTTATGAAAAAAATTCCCTTTTTTCCCTACACCCACTTTTTTCCCCTACACTACTTTTTTTAAAATTTATTTTTAATTTGTACATTTTCAATTTCAATTATGTAAAAATAACATAAAAACAAAGAAAAAAAAATATAAAAAATAAGATAAAAATATCATGAGAATTACATAAGAATAATATAAACAAGTAAGACTGTTAAATTCGGCTGTGGCGAATCTTTGATACCCTCCACCTCGGTTTGAGTATTGATAATAAATGTAAACAAAATATTGGAAAAAGTAAACAATTTGTTATACTTAATTCCAAATTATTTCAGCAAATTCTTTGGGTTGGTTTGTCTTTTCTATTATTTCGGATTTATTTCGGTGTTTGCTTTTTGGTCATTGTGGTTGCTGATCGGCATGCATTTAGGTTATATACCTATATGCATGCGTTTCCGGTTATATGACATAACTTCTCGTTTAATTTAGTTTTTGCTAATTAAATAGCTTGCCCTAACCTCCATTGCAAAGGTAATGGTTGTGTAGAGCGGCTATATGCATTAAATCGTGCTAATTGGAGATGGCTGTATAGTTTCTTTTATCTGGCCAAATATTTCTTCATTGCGGCCATATAGGTCGGATGGAGTAACAAAATAATAACCAAAAAAGAGCTGTCTAAACTTTTTATTAAAATATTGCCATATTTGGAAAACATAGAGAATAAATTTATAATAATAAATAATTAAATTAGGGATGCCAAACGCAAAAAGCCAAATGTCCCAAACATTTTAAATAAAATAATTTATCTTAATTTTCTGAAAAACTTCAAATTTTCATCCAAAAAAATTATGAAAATTTATATATAAATAACATTCTCATCAAATTGCGTTTATTTATGTAACAATTGTTATGTTCGCAATTCTTAAGTATCATTTGAGGTTTTCTAAAATTCATTGAATTTAAATTAATGTTTTCTGTAGTCCGATTCTGCAAATTTCAACGATCCGACAATACCAAAATATATCGACAGCTATTGTTATTTACACTAAGGATTAAGTGATTCACTAAGAACGTACATCTTAACGACAGTCGACCAATCTATTTTTCTATTTATTTAAATTGTAAATGAGTGGCATCTCTGTCAAAATAAGCGAAAAACACAAAGAAGAATAGAAAAAAAAACAAATTACTTCGTGTTTGACAGGATAATTTTATGTTTATGTTTAATATCTTTATTGTTTTACTAATATTTCTGTGTATTTATTTGAAAATGAAATAATGAATTGAATATTTTATTTAATTTTTTTATTTATATAAAAAAGTTTTTTAATAAAAGCAAAATATTTTCACTATTTTATGATTTTTATTTATGTATGACGACATTTCAACCTAAAAATTTAAGTTTTTATCGATTGAATAAACAACACAAAAATGGTTGTCGTTTAGATAACAACAGCTGACTTTAACAAAAGCGAATATCGTTTAAAAATTTTACTGATAATTTTGCGATTTTCTTTTTTTTTACGATTCGACTATCGTTAAAAGAAGTTACTGAATCGCGGTACTGAAAAGTTATTAATATCTCCTGAATGGCAATATTTTTTTTTAAATGTAAACATTTTTAAATGTAAACATATTTGGTGTTTTTTTTTTGGAATTTCAATTTGTATTTAACGAATAAAATTTATATATTAAAGATGCAATTGATGTCTTCTAAATTTAAAATTATTATTTCCGACGTTTTGATATGATTTTCTGAAATTCAATTAATATTTTGTAATTTATAATTGGAAATTTTAATTTCAGTTTTTATAAGAATGGATATTTTCTTAAATTTGAATGGAAAATTTAAAAAGTGCAATTTTGTATTTATGTGAATAATAATGCTTTATTAATTATAAACAATTTTTAAAAATTAGATGTAATCGCAATCAGATATTTTGTAGGTAAAGCAGAATAATAGTTCTATATAACTATGTAGAACTGTTTTGAAAGCAAAGAACTCATTGATGAACTCGATAACTCTATTTTGTAAAGACAACAAAAATTTAATATGCCAAACTTATGTTCATATTTGTAAAAGAATAATGAAAAAACGTATGAAATAAAAGACCAGCCCGTGTATACTCTTAACATTGTTCTGTATGATATCTAGTTGAAAATATTGACATTCATGTTAAAATAGAAATAACTATTGCAAAGCTAATTAGAACAAAAATTGTGGCGCCATCTACTGTGGCATAGTCACGCTGAGCAAAATGAAGTGACACTCTGTTAATGCAAAAGAAATGTATTTTCCCCACAACAAAATATTGCAGAATTTTATGTAAATAAAATAATATACCGATTTATTTCTAACATGCAGTTACTATGAATATACATACATACATACATATATATAATATATGTATATTATTTGTATTATTTAATATGTGTATGTATGTATATGTAAATATTACACACACAAAATACAACATCAAAGGTTATTTTTGTGTTTTTCTCTTTAAATAAATTAATACATAAATTTTTTTTGCTAAATTTATATTTGGGCAATTCACAACAGGTGTTGTATATTGTATGTTGTATTGAAATACACAATACAATCATTTGTTGTGAACACTCAGTTGTATTTTCATATTGTAAAACGCTTTCTTTAGTAATTTTCGATCCAACGAGGAAAGATCGCTTCGTCGCTTCTGCTATTTTGTATAAGAGAAAACACTTGTCAGTGTTTGCTTTTTGGTCGTGAGATATACCCTGGAGTTTTAGTTACGTACCTCTTGCTTTTTAATTTAAAATGAAAAAAAAAATGTTAAATGTTTTGGTTGGTACTGAAAGAGAAAATACATACTAAAAATATAAACATTAATTTTTATATAAATAAACTTATCGATGTATTTGCGTTATTTGCATTATTTGCCATATTTTATTTTATAATTATTTATGCTGATAAAATTGTATGTATTTGTTTTTTCTTTTCATAAAAACTGGCATTCACTTGGGACTGATATGTTATGATACAATATACAACATTTACTAAACATAGCAAATGAAGTTGGATCGTGTATCAGATTTTTCAGTGAAAATTACCAACAACAATTTTACACTATTGTAAAGTGATACACGATACAACAGATACAACGATACATTACCCATTGTGAATTGCCCAATTGTTTTTTTTTTTTATTAACAACTAGGTATTTTAGCATTATTTGCTTTAGATGTTGGTGAATATTTACTCCCTTTATATTAACTCGTAGTGCCTGCTTGTCGAAAAAATTTTGGTTCGCTTTTAACCACTTTCCCGTGACCCAATCGATCTGACAGAAATGATCTAACAAATTTTTTTAGTGATGCCAAAACAATGGAAACTTTTAAATTTTTCTACCAGGGTTGACAAAAAAATGTACAAAGGGTTTGTTTTTATTATATTATTACCACAACGACAACAATAAGGAAACATCATGTTTTTCAATTTTTTTTACTTTTTCAGATATTCCACTGGACCTGCTCCACCGATTTTAATGATTTTTGAAATAGGAATCTTCCCATGAATTTAGTGAATCATTCTCACCAAAAATGATCACCCTAGCTGTCCTATTGAGGGCGTGATCGTGACAAGAACAACATAGAAAATTATATTTTTTCAAGACTTTTTTTAGTTCTTCATTTCAATCTCGGGTCCTAATTGAGGGATTTGGACGATTTTAAATAGCAAACTTCTCAGGATGTTAGTGAATCATTTTTTATGTCAACGGGTACCCTAGCTGCCCGATTGATGCCGTCATCGTGATCTCCACAGACGGACAGACGGACATCGCTATATCAACTCCGGTTGTTATAAGGATCACAAATATATATATTTTATGGGGTCCAAAATTTTTTTTCAAATTATTACAAACAGAATGACAAACTTATATATACCCTCTGCACACTGTTTTTTATAACATTTCCATTGTATTTCAGAAAGTGTCGACAAATTATTGATTTAAATTAAAATTTGTTTTTATCCCATAGAAATTCTTTAATTTTTCCTACAGATACTTGTGTACTATAAATTGCATTACAAATTATTGAATATTTTTAAAAATTATCAATTGTATTTCATGATAAATAGTTAGAAGCCTGCAAAGAAATCATTCGTAATACATACATATATGTATGAAAATTTGCTATGAGTGAAGCCATTGTGAATGCAATGATTCCTTTGATTTATTTGAAATTCATATGAAGTATGTATAGACAAAAATCAGTACTTTATTTATATATACTAGCAGATTACAGCCCTCGTAATTCGAGTGCAAATTCTAGGAAATTTTATTTTTTAATTAAATAAAGACCTAAAGGTATGCTAATCAATTATTGCCAATTCATAAATTAACACAAAAACAAATAAGAAAATTATAGTCGGTATAGACCGACTATACGATACCCTATACCATGCGTTTAGAGACCCCATCTCTTAGACAAAACTAACTGGATATAAAAAATAAGCATAAACCAAATTTGAGTGGGATTTTTATTAATTTTTTTGGCTGCAGATATGAAAAAGTTCATATCAGATGCTATATATATATGGGGACTAGGCCCAAAAATGGACCGATCCTGACCATGTTTGGTAAAGTCTCTTTTATTTTGCAAAAATATATACAAACAAAATTTGAGAAGTATCAGCGCAATATTTTTGTTTCTGATAGATTTAAGTGAAGATCGGGAAGCAGCTCTATATGGGGCCTGTAACTAAGAGTTGTCCCATAGGGATCATTTTTGGACAACTCATTAATGGATCTAATAAACGCATACAAACCCAATTTGAGTAAGATCTATATGACAGTTTGGATCTTATGGCAATTTATGTCGATTTCATATTGGTCATTTGTATTGTGGGCTAGGTCTTAACAAGGACCGATTCCCACCAATTTCAATAGCGTTCATCCTATCGTCGATAGAAGCTTATATACCAAATTTCATCAAAATATATTCATATTTGCGAACTGCAGTTTGATTACAAGGTTTACATGGACACACAGACGGACGGACGGACATCGTTAAATCGAATCAGATAGTGATTCTGATTCGATCGGTATAATAAAAGATGGGTCTAGGTCAAATATTTTTGGAAGTTACAAACAGCAGCACAAAGTCATTATACCCAAACCACATAGTGATATAGGGTATACAAAAAACAAACTCCTTTTTATTACAAACACATTAACAAATTTAATAAACACACACATAGTATTGTATAATTTTATGTATGTAAGGAAAAAATTTTAAAATCTGTAAATCGGCTAAAAAGAAATACCTTTCAAATAATATACGTTTGGTCAAAATCAGGATAAAACGGTTGTAACTTTAATGAAAGCCAATTCAGGCATTGATTGCGTTTTCCATAAATTCAGCCCACAATTGATTTCTACCAATCCTTTGGCTATTCCCAATTTCCTCCACAAGTGCTCGCATCATAGCTATGCTATTAATTTTTTTATTTAATTTTTCTTTAAAATAAATTTAATTTCGAAATTTCACGCTTGATTATAATGAAACACGATTTATTATTTATTTATTTATTGTATTAAAAATCAAGCAATTAAAAATAAAATATAAACAAACATTAAATATTGAAATAAAGACAAAGCAAACAGGACAATGGGCTTAAATTTATACAGACATTTAAATAACTCTGCTGACTCTTCACTCGAAACATCCCTCAAAGTGGTACGCAACTTAGCACTGAATAAATTGACTAAACTCAATAGAAATTTCCGGTAATGGGCCTTATTGAAATCAGTAGTTTCTTAAAGAAAACAATTTATTATAACACTTAATTATATATAAAAAATTTATAATACAGCTTACCTTTTGAGTGTTGTGAAATAGGAATTTCGGCCAAAACTGATACACATCATTTGGAAAATTGAAATACTGCTACCTTTGCTTGTACAGAACCGTGTGTGAGATATTGTTATAATACCTCCATAAAACAATTTGTTGAATATCCTGAGATCTTTGTTCTTTTGAAGAAACTAATTTCATTATTGATGTATTTACGGATACTGCACATTCTTTATTATTCTTCATATTATCAACATTATATTCCAGACATGGTAGAATGGCATAAACTAAAACATTCGAACCAAATAATAAAACAAACTCCCGTTTCCATGTTATGGCAATAGACTGAAAGATAGATACAAGGATTAATGTAAAATTCTGCAATAAAGATTTTCTTTGTTTTTAGCTAGAATTTTTAATAAAATTTCAGTGCATTACCTTAATAAGTTTGGTGATTGCGCATGTATTATCAATATATTTATAGTGTCTTCCATGCGCATTGATCTGGAATCATTACGAATCGATTTAAGAAACTGTCAGCGTAGTTTCACACATTTGTATTTCTTGTGTATTATCTTCCATCATAAAAAGTCCATAAATAATATCAAATAGATAACCATATAATTTTCAGGTACAGCATTCACAATCGCAATCCAGGATATAACATATTGTCGCACAATATAATTCTTTACATAATTGCGTTCCTTAAGAAGAGGTATAAAAGTTTCTAGATTGAAAGTTTGTGAAGATTCTATAACAATATTTTTAAGTAAACAATCCAACAGGAATAGGTCGCAAGACGCCAGCAGGAAATAAATCGGAGAAGGGTATACTGGAGGAACATGCCACCAAGTTATACAAGGATCACACGCAAAATACCGGACACGTAAATATTGATCGTTTAAACAACTGAAAATGGGACTAACGAATTCACTGACATATTTTGAAGAGTCCTAAAGAAACAACAAAAATTAACTTGAAGTTTTAATTTAATAAATTACTTACCTTTCTAAAACCTAAACTTGTAGCCGCCAAACCAATTGAACCTCCCTTTCTTTTATTAGAATCCCGAGAGGAGGCAAAGTCATTGGACAACACGTTTGCGCAGTTATTTTTCATATTAAACTCTAAACATTCTGTGTGCGATATCACTTGAATCATTTAAATAATCAGCTTTTTTTTTTAATATACATATATGCAGAAAGTATTAACTTTATTTATGTCTATATTTCTGTTAATTTTAACAATTTAAGTTAACACTTTAGAATTAACTTCACTTTCCGACAACCAATAATAAATAATACCCGGTAATTTACAAATATTGCTATTTAACGAAAAAAATTTAAAAAAAACAACTCTACAACAGCAACAATGACAGTCATATGTTTTTCAAATAGAAAACAAGTAAGAAAATTATAGTCGGTCTAGACCGACTATATGATACCCTATACCATGCCCTATCTCTTAAGCCCAACTATCTGGACATAGAAAATAAGCAAAAACCAAATTTGAGTCTGATTTTTATTAATTTTTTTGGCTGCAGATATGAAAAAGTTCATATCGGATGCTATATCTATATGGGGACTAGGTCCAAAAATGGACCGATCCTGATCATGTTTGGTAAAGTCTCTTGTCTTTTGCAAAAATATATACAAAAAAAATTTGAGAAGAATCAGTGCAATATTTTTGTTTTTTAATAGATTTAAGTGAAGATCGGGAAGCAGCTCTATATGGGGCCAGAGGGATCATTTTTGGACTACTCATAAATGGACGTAATGAATGCATATAAAACCCAATCTAAGTAAGATCTATATGAAATTTGGATCTTATGGCAATTTATGTCGATTTCATAGGGGTAATTTGTATGGGGGCTAGGTCTGAACATGGACCGATTCTCACCAATTTCAATAGCGTTCATCCCATGGCCGATAAAAGCTTATATACCAAATTTGATCAAAATATATTCATATTTGCGATCTGCAGTTTGATTACAAGCTTTACATGGACACACAGACGGACGGACGGACGGACGGACGGACGGACATTGTTAAATCAACTCAGAAAGTGATTCTGATTCGATCGGTATAATTAAAGATGGGTCTAGGTCAAATATTTTTGGTTGTTACAAACAGCAGCACAAAGTCATTATACCCAAACCACATAGTGGTATAGGGTATAAAAACTGTTTATGTGTTAGTTTCGGTCATTCCCCAGTACCCAATAAACATTTTTGTTTGCTATCAACTTGAGGTGCATTTGAGATCAAATACATTTCTCAAATCTCAAACGTTAATTTTCAAATGCACCTCAATAGTCGGATTATAGTCTTCTCAACTTAAAAGGCACATTTTTTATATGGTGGTTTTCTTAGTTATCAAATTGAGAAATTTGTGATTCTCAACTTGATAGCAAAGAAATTTCTCTAATTGGTATCAAATGGAAGGTACGGAATTGCCATATTAAAAAAAAAATAATATTAATTTTAGAAATGGAAACATTGTACTTTTTTCTGAATGTTTCAATTTAATTTTATTACATATTTAATATGTATTATCATGTACATGTTTTTTTAATTTATAATTAAAAATAAATTAAATAATTATTTGTACTCGTACAGGTTCTTTGGGATTTGTTCCTTGCCAGCAGTATTTGTTGGCTACTTCATCAGTGACCAATTTCCGCCATGCAATTGTTAGAAATTTTGTAGAATTGCCACAAATTATGGCCATAAGTTCGGCAACCTAATAACAAATTAAGTAACTAGCCTTGTATATTGCTCATATTTTTGTGAAACTTACCAGGTCGCTAAACTTGGTTTCCGATGATTGTACATTGGACTCGAATTCTTTAAATTCAGAGGCCTGCTTAAATGGTGCTTTTTGCAAGATGACAACACACTTTTCACTTTTTTGTTCTATAATGTATATCACAAATTTAATTATAGATATATATCATTAATTATATAAAACTTATACTTTTACCTCCCTTTTATTTATTTAATTTTTCTTTTCTGCAACAATTCCTTTTTAAATCAAGATAATTAAAATTTACCACAAAGCTGAAAACTTTCACAATTATTATTATTTCTAGAAATTAGAACATATGATTCGCAACGTTAAGGCCGAGTTAGCCACACATTTTTAAAATGTAACCGTACCGTAAATGTAACGTTGGCATTTAGTGCAATTATAGAACGTAAAATTAACCAAACTTTGTAAGCTGTTCACAAATGTCACGTACAAAAGTAGCGAAAATCAAATTCAGCAGATTGGGACGTTCCAGTTACGTTACAGTTCAGTTCGGTAACTGGTTTTCATGTAAAAAAAACGGCTGATACGTTAGGTTACGGTTACGTGGGGCTAACTCGGCCTTTACTGTGAGAAATGAACAGCGCTGCCATACGAGAATACGAAAGTTGTAAATAATATCTCAAACTCAACACAAATCGTACTCAAGTTGAGAAAAATTTTGATCTCAAGTGGAGAAAAGTGTTGGTTATCCAATTGATGTTAAAATATTTCTCAAAGATTGGAAAAATTTTAAGTCTAAACTTGATATCAAGTTGAGACTTAACATTTTTTCCAATCTTTGAGAAACATTTTTACTCTAAATTGGATATCCAACACTTTTCTCCACTTGAGACCAAACATTTTTTCAACTTGAATACGATTTGTGTTAAGTTTGAGATATTATTTAAATATGTCATAAATAATAAATTAAATTAAAAAATGCCAAAAAAGTACAATTAATTAATTGATATATTTTTAATTATTTCTGCTTTTTGTCGAATTTTTAAAAAAATGTACAACTAATAAATTCATTTATTTTTAATTCTAGATTTTAAAAAATGCACATAATATGTACATTTATTGTTAAATATGTACATAGTAATGTTAAATATATAATGAAATTAAATTGAAACATTAAAAAAAGTACATTGTTTTCATTTCTAAAATTAGTATAATATTTTTTAATATGGCAATTCCGTACCTTATATTTGATACCGATTGGAAATATTTCTTTGCTATCAAGTTGAGAATCACAAATTTCTCAATTTGATAACTATGAAAATCGGCATATAAAAAATGTGCCTTTTAAGTTGAGAAGACTATATTCGAACTATTGAGGGCATTTGAGAATTAACGTTGGAGATTTGAGAAATGTATTTGATCTCAAATGCACCTCAAGTTGATGGCAAACAAAAATGTTTATTGGTTCATTTATTGTAGGGTCGTTTGCACACACACACAAAAAATAGAAAATTAATTGTCAATAAGCAAAGCAAGTGGCTTCGAAATTCGATGATGCCAGTTAATCATTTTTTGTTCATGCGGAATTTATAATTGGAGGAATTTTTTTCTCGAGAAATGTATTTTCCGTGACAAAGAAATTCCTTGAGAATATTCATAATTGGGATGAATAACTTTTAATTGGAACTTTTTAGTCAGAATAAATCATAATTCTAGTTAGATATTGGTTAAGATTTAATTAGAAAAAATATTGTGGTGGCATCTACGCAATTATTGAGGCAGTCACGGAAAAATTATATGCAAGTCTGTTTTTTTTAATATAACAAAAATGGATTTTCCCTTTAACAAAATATGGCAGAATTCTTTATAAATGAAATGCAAAATGGAAAATAAATTTTGTGCTAATTCTTAACAAAATTAATAAAATATATATATATATGTATTATTATATTTATTAATATTTGTAATTTTATTTGACACAATTTCACACACAGTTTTACAGGTCAACTGTTTTCAAACTGATTTAGAAGTTTTCTGTTTTTGAAACAGTAGTGCCAATTTGTAACATTTTGTGATGTAATGAAAATCGCAGAATAATAAGTTAATACACAATAAAAAATATTAAATTTTTAAGTTTTATATACATATTGCAATAAAAAAAACTTTGGTAAATTTACATTGAAGATGGTCAGAAATGAATGAGAAAAAATATATAGACATTTAAGAAAAGCACATTAATTGTTAAACTTTATGCACAAAATATATGTGTTTTTGTTGTTTCGAATTTAACTGTGGCTCTAAGTGAAAAGTTTTAGACCGATCGTATATTACATCTTGAGGATCCTCACCTAATATTTTCAAAAATTTTAAATTCTTTTTAACTCATTTAACCTCATTACGAAAATAGTAAAACCGTAAATATGGAAAATCCACGCACCTCAAAAAATTGTTTTCTATGAAATAAATTGAAGACATTTCATATTATACAATTTTCTTTCAAAAATGTATCAATTATTGCAAATTTGAAATTTGAAATATAGTATTTGTACATATATTTCTATAGATTTCGCAGTATGAAAAGAACTATTATTTCTTTATTTAGAATATGTATATGTAAGTATTGCTCGCAAAAAAATGCAACATTATGAATGAAACACATAGACGACTGCTGGCAGCAGCATTTGTAGTCGTATAGTCAGCTACTTGATTTTTCTGAATACGACAGCAACATATAATACAAATGCATTTTTATTTAAATATACAATTACTTTTACTTATTTAAAATGCATTAGCATAACGTAAAAAGAAATAAATTAATTTAACCCCTTTTGATTATTAATGGAATTATAGCCTTTCATTTTGCGTTTTTTTTTTTTAAACAAAATAAAATATTTCATAGCACTAATTTCTTTTACATATTTTGTTATATTGTCAACACTATTTTTGTTTTGTAGCCAACAAAACACACTTGCAGTTTTTTTCTATTTGAAGAACATATGACTGTCATTGTTGATGTTGTAGAGTTGTTTTTTTTTTTTTTTTGATTTTTTTCCGTTAACTCTTTTGTATTAAAGCACCTCCAATATATGTATCCATTTTAGTTTGCAAATTCAGTATATTTATAATTTATTACTTACAGCAAAAAATAATAGAAACAATTTTATCAGTTATGTTTACGAAACTATATAAATAGACTTGAAGTTGGCTGCAAAAGCAGTAGCCTGTGTAAAGAACAAGTTAGCGACATGTAACTTTTACGTAACGTGTCAGCCTTTTTTTCACATGGAAAGTATTGGAACGTTCCGGTTACGTTCGGTAACTGTTTTAAATGATTTTCATGTAAAAAAAAACAACTGACTCGTTACGGTTACGGTTAGAAAACATTGACCTTTTATATATATTATAATGCTATGAATGCATTTATCTTTATTTTATTTATATATTCTTTTTTTTTTGTATTGTATATTATTTTTTTTTATTATTATTACTAATTCATTTAATTATTTTTTTTCTTTAAATAAATTAATACATAAAAATTTGTTTCTTAAATTATTGGTGAACTTTTACTCCCTTTATTTACTGCCTTTATATTAACTGGTAGTGTCTGCTTGTCGACAAAATTTTGGATCGATTTTTAGCCCCTTTCCCGTGAGCCAATCGATCTGCAACTTTATAGGTAGGCTCGTGGCGACGACAAAAATGACATAACAAATTTTTTCAATGATGACAAAACAATGGAAATTTTTAAATTTTCCTACCAGAGTTTTTTGTGGGATATTTTTTTTTATTATATTATTACCACAGCGACCGCAAAAACAATAAGTTTAACTATGAGAAAAATACAACATTTAGAACAACAACAAGAACAATAGAGAAATATATATTTTTAAATTTTTTTTACCTTTTCAATAATTTCTCGGGACCTGTTAAACCGATTTTCATGATTTTTCACACAGAAACCTTCTCATGACGTTAGTAAATCATAACAAGTACCCTAGCTATCCCACTGAGGGCGTGATCGTGACAAGAACAACATAAACAAATAATATATTTTCAAGACTTTTTTTACTTCTTCACCCAATTCTCGGGACCTAATCAACCGATTTGGACGATTTTAAATAGCAAACTTCTCAGGATGTTAATGAATCATTTTTTATGCAAACGAGCACCCTAGCTGCCCGATCGATTTTAACAACTTTCCCGTGACCCAATCGATCTGAAATTTTGCATGCAGGCTCGTGGCAATGACAGAAATGATCTAACAAATTTTTTAGTGAGAGTTGACAAAAAAATGTACAAAGGGTTTGTTTTTATTATATTATTACCACAACGACCACAAAAACAACAAGTCCAGCTATGACAACAATGCAACATTTAGAATAACAACAGGAACAATATGGAAACATCATGTTTTTCATTTTTTTTTTTAATTTTTCATAGATTTCCCTGGACCTGTTCCACCGATTTAAATGATTTTTGAAGTAGAAATCTTCCCATGAATTTGGTGACTCATTCTCACTAAAAATTATCACCCTAGCTGTCCCATTGAGGGCGTGATCGTGACAAGAACAACATAGAAAATTATATTTTTTCAAGACTTTTTTTAGTTCTTCATTCAAATCTCGGGCCCTAATCGACCGATTTGGACGATTTTAAATAGCAAACTTTTCAGGATGTTAATGAATCATTTCAGCACCCTAGCTGCCCGATTGATGCCGTCATCGTGATTTCCGCAGACGGACAGACGGACAGCGCTATATCAACTCCGGTTGTTATAAGGATCACAAATATATATATTTTATGGGGTCCAAATTTTTTTTTCTAATTATTACAAACGGAATGACAAACTTATATATACCCTCTGCACACTGGAGTGGAGGGTATAAAAACATACAGATAGTATAAAAAATATATTTTTACAATTCTGTATAATTCATCTTTTTGATATGGCTAGATGTGCATTTAAAATTTACACAATTAATTAAAATGGCTTGCAAATGAGATGTTATAACTCAAACAGAATATTTGTTCTTGGTTTTCAGTGTTGCCGTTTTAGCTTTTTAGTTGTTAGGAACTTTTTTTGTCGTTTAGCATCCAAAATTTATCAAAAGATGCTAGATGCTAACTCAGAATCTTTTATTAATAAAAAGTTGCTTTTAGCATCTTTTTTTTTTTTTGATATTTTTTTTTCATTATTTTTGAATATATAATTTTAATGGTATTGATATGTTTTAATTTCTCAAAGTGTAGTACAGTAATTTTGTGTACTACTCCTTTTATCACTCTGCTCGTTTCTTTCAACAAATATAACAAAACATTTTGAAATAGAAGAATGTAAACACCAACAACAGTTTGTAATGAATTAGAAAGTCGATTGCCAAAAAATATTATTGTATTAAAAAAATGCCAAAATTTTCAATACAAAACACATTAAACCGGGTAAAAGAACAGATAACCAATATATTAGAAGAGTTTAAATTTTTATCATCTGAAACAGAAAAAATTCAAATCCAATGAAGTTATATCACAGAACAAAACTGGGATACAACACTGAATACAACCTCCTTATGGATTGAAAAATTCTATTGGCGAAATTCCATTTAAGGAGTTATCAATATTTATTTTGTCTATATTAGTTTTGTCTTTCTCAAAAGCCGAATTTGAACGTTTTTTTAGTTTAATGGCTTTAGTTAAAAGCAAACTTCGAACAGAATAAAATCCGAGTTGTTATGTTCTGTAATGCGTATAAAAGAAGGATTGAAATTGAAAAGTCGGTGCTGTCACACTTACAATATACCGAGCGATGGCGTTGATAAAAGTCGATCGTCAGAAAAATATCAGAGCCAAGAAGAACTTGAAGATGAAGACATCACAGAAATGTTAGATTCCATAAACCAATTATTCTAATATTATCGTATCTTTTGATAATGTAATTTCTGTTATATTTAAAAAAAAAAATCCCTCTTAAATTAAAAATATTTAATTTAAGTTTAAAATAAACTCCATTTGATGTTAAAAAAAATTTCAGATGAAATCCAAAATAATTTTAATTAAAATTTAAAAAATATAAATCGAAACATATGTTTTATTATATCATGGGTAAACATAGTCCCGGTAACACAAACGAAAATGGAGAACTTTTTCTGGATACATGCGCCGACTTTGACCTTGCCATTGGCGGATCGTACTTTCCCCACAAATCACAACATAAGTACACGTGGAAATCTAGAGACACGCGTTCGGTCATACTTAGTCAAATCGATCATATATGCATATCCAAGAGATGGTTCAAAACTCTTCAAGACGTCAGATTATTAAGAAGTGCAGATATAGCTTCCGACCACTATCTAGTTATAGCTGAACTCAAACTAACGCTCAAAAGGCACAGTATCCAACCAAATATGCAGAAAATCCAGCGACGATCATTCCACATATCGAAACTGAAATCCGATTTAGTTAAAACTAGATACGATACGAATGTCAGCAACAATTACCAACGACTTATTCCGTCACCTCAGCCCATAGATGTAAACGAAGAATGGAGAAAACTAGACACTATTTTCGGCGACGCAGCTAAAGAAATAGTTGGTTATGCTGAAAGAAAAAAAAAAAAGAGTGGCTCTCGGACGTTTTTTGGAACCTGGTAGAGGAAAGACGAGAAACACAACAACTCCTTCTAAACGAAACTAATCTTGTTCCAAAAAGCGAGTTACGCGTAAAACACACAACCCTTGTTAAGAAGGTGAAAAGGCAAGCTAGAAATGACAAGCAAAATCACATTAACAACCTAGCATCCGAAGCCGAGGCCGCCGCTAACACGGGGAACTTGAAGACCGTTTTTGATATTATCAGGAAACTCTCTGGCAAGAACACACCAATCAAGGATAAATATGGAACCATCCTTACGTCCGTAGAAGATCAGCTCAGCAGATGGAGAGAACATTTTCAAGAGGTTTTAAACCATAACAACAACTCTGATACAACCCAGCCTTACACAAATACAAACTCACGTAGTGGAATTTTGGTAAACATCGACCCGCCCAGTATAGATGAAATTACAGCCGCTATTAATCAACTCAAAAACAACAAAGCCCCTGGTATTGACAACCTTCCAGCCGAACTATTTAAATCAGCGTCCCAAACAACCGCAAATGTTTTACAACCAATATTCAGGCGAATTTGGGAAACAGAAACAATTCCAGATGCATGGAAAGAGAACCTTATTACTAAAATCCCAAAAAAGGGGACCTCAAACAATGTGATAATTGGCGAGGTATAGCCCTAACTCTCGCTGTGTGCAAAATTTTTAATAAGATAATTCTTAACCGTATCCTCCAACCCTTAGACGAAAAGCTACGAAAGGAGCAAGCTGGTTTTCGTTCTAACCGATCGTGTGTTGATCAAATCAATAGCCTCCGCTTGATAATTGAACAGTGCAATGAATTCAACACCACAATGTATCTTACCTTTGTAGACTTTGAGAAAGCGTTCGATGCCATCGACCGGAACAAGATATGGCATGCTCTTGCCAATAAGGGTATACCTACTAAGATTATCCGCCTCATAAAAGCACAATATGACAACTCCAAAATGCGGGTGTCACACTGCGGAAAAATTAGCCAACCTTTTGAAACATTAAGCGGCGTTAAGCAAGGGTGTCTCCTGTCCCCTACTTTATTCGTTACAGCACTAGGCGAAATATTATCGACAACATCTGGCGGAAGTAGAGGTATACAATGGAGACTTAATGAGCAACTCGCAGATCTAGATTACGCGGACGATTTAGTCCTTTTAGCATCAAACAAACATGATATGCAAAAGAAGATAGATGACTTAGCTTCAACGGCATTGAAATACGGTCTGCGAATCAACGCAAACAAAACAAAATATGGCTGTTAAACCCCACCAAACGCCAACATTTGTGCTAAACAACGTGCCAATCCAAAACGTCAACAACTTCTGCTACCTAGGAAGCAACATTACGCCGGACGGAGGTGCTATAAGTGATGTAAACTCCAGAATACAAAAAGCCAAAACAGCATACTATAGCCTAAGAAATATCTGGAAATCCAATGCTCTTTCGCCTAAAATAAAATTACATATTTTTAACGACTGCATAAAATCCATTCTCCTCTACGGATCCGAAACCAGGTTGGTAAGCGAAGTCATTAAACACAAAATCCAAACATTTACCAATAGATGCTTACGAAATATTCTAAAAATTTGGTGGCCCAGATTGGTTTCTAACGAACAACTTCTTCAAATCGCGAACCAGGACAACATCAACACCCAAATAAAGAAGAGAAAATATAACTGGCTTGGACATACACTACGAAAACCATATAACGAAATATGCCATGAGACACTAGAATGGAACCCGCAGGGCTCGAGAAACCGAGGACGACCAAAGTTAACATGGAGACGAACAATTTTTAACGAAACACGTAAATCTTTTAGCGAACTAAGACACATCGCAGCCGACAGACAGAGATGGAGATTCTATGTACACAGCCTATGTTCCTGATGGAATGTGCTGAAATATATATAAATATATATGTTTTATATTAATTTTTCGATTGAAAAACCAAAGAATTTATTAATAAGTATATAATTTTTCAAAATAAAGTTAATGAAATTTGAAAAAAAAATTTAGCATCTTTTTTTAGACTCCAGTACGTTTAAGCATCTTTTTTTTGCGATTTAGCATCTTTACAATTTCAAATTATGGCAATACTGTTGGTTTTAAAAGATTTTTTATAACAGTGGTTATAAGCATGTATACTTAGATCTGATTTATCGCATTTTAATATATTTTCAAAAGCCTTGCATCTGCATTTATAGTCGTCACGTTTGACCTGCTCCAGCCATCCATTAGCTTCTCGTCTCTCAACTAACTGAAGCAAAATCTTTATGTTCTGTATTTCTTTGATGTGTTTTCAGCATCATCGAAAACCGAATCGGACATTTTTCTAAAATTAATTATGTTTCTAAAATTAATTATGTTCAAATTTATAATATTTTAATGTAATGCACAAAAAAGTGTTTTATAATTGTCATTGTTATTAAAGAATCCACATATTTACTTCCTTCATATTATAGAGTTATTACCAGACTTAAAAAGACTTTAAAGTTTAAAATTTAAAAAAATTATGCGATATTTAACAAATACATTCAAAATAGTTTTGACTGAAATTTTTGGCAGTTTTAGTTTTGCCTTGTATCAGTAACTAAAAAAAACAATTTGTTAAATATTTTCATCTTAATTATCTTAATTAATTTAAAGACACAAAGATAGATTTAATACAATAAAAACAAGTAAGAGTTGAAAGTTGATCTATGCGGACTCACAAATGTGCCCTATACTAATAGGTCTGGAAAACTGAAAAGGATTGTAAAAAATAAAATGCACCTTTATATTAAAAAATTTAAATTAAAAAGAATATTACAAAATAAACCATTTACCTGGTTAAACTTAATATTGTTTGTAATTATCTGGATCAGGTTAGTATTTAAAATGGGATAAATCGGGAGTCATTGTGCCAATTTATGACCTAAAATATGTAGACACCTCTATAAAATGCTGAAAATTCAGAGCATTTGTTGTAATAATTCAGTAATATGTTTATCAAAGTGTTTACATATTCAAATATTTTATATACATTTGGTACAAATAGTGCAAGAAGTCCAGATATTAATGTAAACGTAAAACCCAGGTGGAGGGTATCAAAGATTCGGCATAGCCGAATTTAACACTCTTAATTGTTTTTTTGTAATTGTGTATCCACAGAGTTCCATTATTAAAATTGTGTCTTAAAAATTGTAAATATATTGCTAAAATTTACTTAAGAATACTTCATCAGACCACAGCTGATCTCAAACTCGATATAGCAGATACTTTTTGGAAAAGGAAAACCATTGAAATTCAGTTAATTTCAAATGAAAATTCATTATGTTAACTTTTTCAACAGTTATTCAAAACAAATTAATATCGTTATTCCGGTATAACAAAGAAAATCGCCAATATTTTTTCATATTCTTCTCTTAGAAAAGTATATTCTCTTAAAAAATATATTTCCTTAAAAATGTACTTTTATTAAAGCAAGTTCCTCTTCCTTTTTTTCTTTAAAAAAAAGGTACTTTTTTAAAAAATTTCCTTTTCTTAAAACAGTACGTTTTCCTGAGAAGGTACCTTTCCTTTAATCGACAGATATCTTAAAAAAGATATTTTCTAAAAAATATCTTTTCAAAAAAAATATATTTTCTCATAAAAATTTATTTTTTAAGGAACCCCTTTTCAGAGAAGAGTACTTTGTCTTAAATAATTAGCTTTCCCTTTTTCTTTTACAAAAGTTTTTTCAAAAATTTTCAACAACGTTATTAGATATCACACATCTAATTAGATATTAATAATAAATTAAATAAATGTTTCAATTGATAAATGTTGGTAACTTCTTGTAACGCTTTCGATGTAGTTATACGAGGTATAACTTTGCATTGAATTTAAGATGTTTGCTTTGTAGAAAAAAAGTCTCAGATTATTTTTCATATTTTATACGTAGCAAGGTGTCATTTTTTTCATTTTTTTTAAAATCGTCCGATAAATTTAAAATAACATTTATTTTAAAGAGAAATCTTCAGTCTTCAAGCTGAAAAACAAATTTTTTTGTTTTTTCATATGTGTAAGAAGATATGGGGCTATATGTATATGTAGCTTTCTCACAAAAATTTATTTTATTTATGTTTCGTTTTCATACAAAGTAATTAATTAACGGGGATTATGTTGATGTTTTTTCATGTAATTTATAAGTCTCTTAAAAATATATAAAAATATGAAATATATCGATAAGGTACGTATAGCTTAAAAACCGTAGAAATTCGGAAACCCTCATTTTGGAAATCGTGTGCCACACCCTAAAATAAACCCGATTTTATAGTCAGTAACCTTTTTGGAAAGATCTTAAAATTACCTAACAAAATTCACCTAAGCAAAAAGGACCAATATCATGGAATATATGAAGGAAAAAAGAAATTCCCCATACATAAAAATCCTCTTTTTTTTTGGCGTTTTCAGAGCACGATGCCACCCCTTAAAAACACTTTGTTTTGGATTTCACTTATACTTTTAATTTTTCCATAATATTAACTCTCAAAAACCACATGGGCCACAAAAATTGCTAAGCAAATTTGGCTGTACTGAAGCAAAATATGTTTCAACAATTTTAAATGAAGTACATACAATCTGGCAATGTAATAACAAAGAAATATTGAGTATACTTTTAAGGTAAAAGTTTGTCATATGAAAAATTATTTTGGCATAGAAACATTTGGGCAAAAGGACAGCACGAAATGCCACGCATGCAAAAGTATAAAAGCTGGATCATTCATTTGCAGATTTAAGTCTTTTTGTGTAGTCGAGGTGTATGGTTGGTTTATTATTCTTTAATTTTGGGTTTTTATTTGACTTCTAAAATGTTTTTGTTAACAGCAACTGTTGTAAATAGCAAATAATACTTTACAGTTTAATACTTTACGTACGTCAAATCAAGTAACATTTGTTTATAATTTTATTGAGAACTTCAAAGAAAATTTTCTTCTGTTCAATAAAATATTCTTACAAAAACACAACACATTTGCGTATATTAATTCTTATTTTTCACAACAACATTCGAATAGCACGCAAATTTTGTAATGGGAGTTCTTGGGAGTGTTTTTAAAAAAACAACTAAAATAACTACACTAAAATAAACTAGACTCAACTGTGGATATTTAACAACTGACTTTATTTTATTTCTTAAATATTCTTGAACTTATTGTTAACACGAGTTTTTGTTAGTTCGGCTTAAAATACATTTTACAATTTTTGCTTGGTTATGCTAAAATATTGACAGTATTTCTTAATTATTTTATATTGATATTTTACGGTTGCAATTCTTGGAATGTTTTTTATAAATTCATCAATAGTGTCATTTTTTTATAAATGTGTGTATTTGAATTTGTATATGTAACTTCTCCCCCCTTTAATTTAGAATTCTCCTGAATTCTTTTGTTCAAATTTATTTTAATATATTTTAACTTTGTTCTCCAAATTAAAATTATTAAGATTATTGTAAGTATTAGAAAGAAGTTACATCCGTATATTACGTTATTATGGGCTTTCAAATTAGAAATGTTTTTAAAATTTATTTCATTTTTTTCATCTAATTGTTCAAACGTAAGTTTTTCTGTAAAATTCTTTATATCGTTGTATCGCAAACTCATAATATTTCCTTCAAACATTTCAACTAAATTAGAATAATAGTAATCATTAATTTTTATAGAACAATTGTTAAACTAAATTACATAATTTCCATTTAGAATAGTACTATTATTTTTATTACATGTAGTGTTTACAACAAATTTTATTGCGTTTGTAACCAAGATTGTTTTTTCATCCAGTGCTATAAGTTCTAATGCTCTGTTTGTTATTAGTTTACAGTTTTTTGTTAATATACAATGGTTACTGGGTTTTAATTGTCTGAAATATTTATTTCTTCAAATTTCATAGTTTTATTTTTATATGTGAAGACTTCTTCTATTCTGGATTCTATTTCTTTTTGATTTTTATTCGGTAATGGTATAGTGCTCCTTATTTTTACTTGTATGAACAATTTTGGTATTCTAAGTCTTAATATTAGATAAGTATTATTACAAGTTGCTGTACCTAATTGCAAATATTTTAATTTATTAAAATCAATATTATATTTTTATACCCTATACCACTATGTGGTTTGGGTATAATGACTTTGTGCTGCTGTTTGTAACAACCAAAAATATTTGACCTAGACCCATCTTTAATTATACCGATCGAATCAGAATCACTTTCTGAGTTGATTTAACAATGTCCGTCCGTCCGTCCGTCCGTCCGTCCGTCTGTGTGTCCATGTAAAGCTTGTAATCAAACTGCAGGTCGCAAATATGAATATATTTTGATGAAATTTGGTACATAAGCTTTTATCGGCCATGGGATGAACGCTATTGAAATTGGTGAGAATCCGTCCATGTTCAGACCTAGCCCCCATACAAATTACCCATATGAAATCGACATAAATTGCCATAAGATCCAAATTGTCATATAGATATTACTCAAATTGGGTTTGTATGCGTTCATTACATCCACTAATGAGTAGTCCAAAAATGATCCCTTTGACCCCATATAGAGCTGCTTCCCGATCTTCACTTAAATCTATTAAAAAACAAAAATATTGAACTGATTCTTCTCAAATTTTGTTTGTACATATTTTTGCAAAATACAAGAGACTTTACCAAACATGATCAGGATCGGTCCATTTTTGGACCTAGTCCCTTTATAGATATAGCATCCGATATGAATTTTTTCATATCTGCAGCCAAAAAAATTAATAAAAATCCCACTCAAATTTGGTTTTTGCTTATTTTCAATGTCCAGTTAGTTGGGCCTAAGAGATAGGGTTTCTAAACGCATGGTATAGGGTGTCGTATAGTCGGTCTAGACCGACTATAATTTTCTTACTTGTTTAATTTCGTGATTTGTCAAAATATATGGGTGAACTAACCCGTATTTGGCTGAAACTACATTATCTTGAATTTGTTCAATTTTGCTTTTTATTAATTTGATTTTTGTCATTTGTTGTAAGTACATCTGTTTTTGTCATTTGTTGTAAGTACATCTGTTGTTGATATTCTTCATCTACAATTTTATTTATAGTATTAATGCTTCTTTCAATTTCTTTCTTATCATCTTTTACAATATTTCTTATTTGATTTATTGCTAAATTAAAGTGATTGTTTATATGTACCTGTTCGTCTAGTGTCTTGTCAGTCTGTGATAAATGTTTTTGTATCGTTTGTCTGTCTTCATCGTCCATTGTTCCGATTGTCTATTTGGCTACAGTACCTATTGCATTTATAAGTCCTCGTTTTTATGTTTTTTCTGTTGGTATTAAAGTAGTAATTTATTCCTTGCTTCTAATAATTCGGCTTGTAATATGTCCTTGTTACTTGTTTTCGCTAATATAATGTTGTCCGTCATTTCGCTAACAATATTTTCTATTTGTTTAACGTCAATTATGTGTAGTACTAAGTCGCTATCCTTTACTATTTCCTGGTCTCTTATTTGTAAGTCAACAAATCCTGTTTGGTCTACTAGTTCGGTTATAGTCATTGTGCCATTACTCGGTTGCGTCCACATTGCCAGAACCAGTATCATAATTATTATCTGAAATTTTAATTTAAATAATATTTAATTCCTGGGTTGGTTGAGTTTCTGCAGTGTTTTTTGTTTTTATTTCTTTTAAACGTTGGGACAAGTGCTCAAAATCAATGTCACCGTCTTCATTGTTAGTGTCCGAGAATTTATACGGTCTTTTAATATTGTTTGGATGTACGTTTTCTAGTTTTGCTTTCTTAAATTTTGGTTGTTCTTTATGTCTGACTGCCTTATAATTCTTAATATATCCTTCCGATCTCTTTTCCTCATAATCCTCTCTATTTTTATTTAATCTATTTATGGTTTTATGTTTTGTTTCTTCTAAATTGTTTTTAACTATTTCAAAATCTACTTTATTATCATGCACTTCATTAGGTATACATTTTGTCGCTGAATGGAACCTATCATTATAATTTCTAATGGCTTTCTGTATTAACTGTTTAATTGACAGCCCTTTATCTAAATTTTTCTGCTATACTACTATGGAATCGTTCAATGTCGGCATTGCCCGTATGGCTATTGGGTTTAGTTAAATGGAGTTCTAAGTTTTCATTGTCTAAAAATTCTTTTATCCTTGCGGTTTTAAATTCGTTGTCTGCAATTATTTTTCTTGGTTTTCCTAATTTAGTAAAATGGTCTTCTAGTTGCTCGATAATGGTAATATGGTTTCTATGCTTTCTATCGGTCAATGGATAGGCCGCTCCGAATTTCGAGAATTTGTCTATTCTTGTTAAAAAACGATTACTTTTAATTACATACGTATCAATGTGTATAATTTGGTTTTTATCTGAGGGTGTTTCCGTAAATTGAAATTTATTTTTAATCGGTCGTCTATCGTATTTTACTTGTTGCCAGAGGTTGCATTGGTTTATTACGATTTGAATTAGTTCCATAAGTTTTGGGTAATATATTTTATTTTTAATATTGTTATAAGTTTCTATTATTCCTGAATGTGTACTTTCTCTAACATGATATAATGAAATTTGTTTTATGGCTTCAACTTCTGTCTCAATGTCCATTGCTCTCATGGTAGATTTTATGAATTTAATTTGATTATCGTCTGAATACATACTTATTAATTTTTGCTGCACCAAATTATAGCTATGTTCTGTTAACTCTGAATAAATGCCAATTTTACCTTTGGAAATATATCTTCTAAAAATATCTCCCATCTGTTCAAAGTCGCATTCTGCAATAAAAATAATTCTCTTCCCATGTATTTCTTTACATTCTTCTGTTTTATTATTTGTTTAAATTATTTGAGTTTTATATTTATTCACGATCTCTTCTTTAATAAAAAATGATCACCTGAGTTTTCCTGTGCTGAGTGTATTGTTGCCATAGTTATGTTGTCTTCAAAATTATTAATTGAAAAAATATCAAAGTCTTTACCTCCCTCCTTTTTTGAAATAGTGTCCTCACTATTTTCTAATCTACTTAAAAAATCTGCTACCTTGTTCTCTTTCCCTTTTAGATATTCGATATCGAACTGGTATTCACCTAATTTTAATAGCCATCACTGGTGCCTGGGCGACATGTCTTTTCCTTTGTATTTGGAATGGAGATATTTGATTGGCTGGTGATCCGCAAGAATTTTAAATTTTTACCATAAATGTAAGGCCTGCAATAATTTACGCTCCACATTATTGCTAGGAATTCTTTATCCGTCGGAGAGTAGTTTTTCTCATGATTATTTAATGTTCTTGAAGCGTAGCACACCGGGTGACCCTCTTGTGACAATACTGCACCAATCGCATAATTGGATGCATCTGTCGTCAACGTGAATTGTTTATGGAAATCGGGATAACGTAATGCAGGATGTGTACTTATTAAAGTTTTTAACTTTTCGAAAGCTTCAATATATGTTGGATCTTTCACATTAATTTTTGTGCCTTTCTTTAAATATTTTGTTATAGGTTGAGCTACTTTCGCATAATCCTTAATGAATTTGCGATAATAACCCGTTATTCCCAAAAAGCTTTTTATCTGTTTTTCGGTTTGTGGTAATCCTAAATTTTGAATAATTGCAATTTTATTTGGGTTTGGTTTCATGCCATCCTTTGTTAAAATGTGGCCTAAATATTCAGTTTCCTTTTTCAGAAAATTGCATTTATTAATTTGTATCTTCAAATTTTTACTTTCGAGAATTTTGAAAATGTCTCCTATTGCTTTAATATGCTCAGTTAAAGAAGTGCTAAAGATCAAAATATCATCTAAATATACTGCACAGGTTTTGTTAACGTAATCTCTTAAAATTTCATTCATCAGCCGTTGGAATGTGGCTGGCGCGTTCTTAAGGCCAAATGGCATCCTTAAAAATTCATACAAACCATGTGGGGTTACGAAGGCAGTTTTTTCTCTATCCTCCTCTTTTACCAAAATTTGATGATCTAGAATTGAATCTATGTTGGGCAATGGATATTTATCGTCTATAGTTATTTCATTTAACTTTCTATAGTCTAATACTATTCGATACTTTTTTTCGCCTGAATTATCCGTTTTCTTAGGTACGACTATAAGTGGGCTGGCATATCTTGAATGACTTTTTCTAATTATACCCTGCTCTTCCATTTCTCTGATCTGTTTTCTTACCTCCGCTTCGTGTTGAGGTGGATACCTATACAGTTTTGAATAAATTTGCTGTTGTGTAATGGTTTTTATCTCATGTTGAATTTCTGTTGTATTAGTTAATAAATCTCCTTCCCTAAACAGTAATTTGTTATATCGGTTTAATAATTTTATAATTTCTCTACGTTCTTCATGATTTAACTGAAGTCTTTCAACTTTAGGATCACCAGCTTCAAGCGTGTAAATTTGATTAAATTTGTATGGGTTATTAAGAAAATAGGATAGGAATCCTTTCCATTTAGTATTATTTGTCCTTTTTCTATATTTATTTATGCATTTAAAAAGTTTAATATATCGATACCTATGATGAAATCATAAGTTCTTCCTCTTAATGGAGTGATCTTCCAACAAATCCTGGCATTGTTAGGTAAATTAAATTGCTCTGGGCTTTTTATGTGTATTTCATAATTTATTTTATCTTTATTCGTTATTGTACTAAATGTTATGGGGTATTTCCAAAGATATATAATATAAAGATATTGCAAGATGCATAACGGTTTTAGTTCAAGAATACGACAATAGAAGGGGGTAAAGCGAGCTGCAATATATGGAATATTTTTTTAATATTAGAAATATTCTCTGGAATATTTATAAATATTCGAAATTACTCTCTTAAAAAATCATGGCCATTAATCAAACAAATTCGAAAAAATCTGACATATAACAATATTTTTAAAAAACATAATTTATATACAGTGCCTCCAACTAACAATCGGACAAATATTTTTTCTTCAAAATATATTATATAATCAATAATTTGATTTATTTTCCAATTCTCATTTTTGGTTATTATTATCTATATCGATGTATATGTTTAGAGAAAAGGTGGAAAATAAAAGCACATATGGACAAAGGAAAAATATTAAATGATCACATGTAATGTGAAAAACGAGTTTTCTAGTAACCTACATACATCCACTGACAATAAGAAAAAAGATTTTTAAGTCCAGTAAATGAAAAAATACGTATATCTTTACGTATCAAATACATTGTTCATGTATGTAATCGATTTAGGCCCACACTATCAGTTGAGTTGGTCCTCTGTATAGTTTATTTCTTTTGGAAGATAAAAATATTCATCTTAATCGGCGTAAACCAAACAAAGAATTTAATAAAAAAAAATTAAAAAATTAATTCAAGATGCAATACCGTTATTTTTTTTTTGTTTCTATTAGTCAATAGAAATTATTATTATTTCTTGTATTATTTAATAAAGAATATTTTTTTTATCAGAAATATATTATAAAAATCTAAACTTTAAGTGAGATTTGTATTGTACTGTTCAAAAACTGTATAAGGGTGTCCGATTATTTGTTTGAGGCACTGTAATTATCTCTATTTTTATTTTTGTTTATTTTTATTTTTATTAAAAATTTATTTATTATGAATGAAAATGTGATAACTTTAAATAGGAAAATGGGTTGCAGGTTTTGGGGTTGTTCATTTTGTAGTTTTTTTTTAGCTTCGTTCACTTTATTTCTGTGGGACTATGTATTTTTCCTGATCCATCCCTTCAACAACATTCCTCTTACAAAACAAATTCAAAAATTCTGCATGGCCTTTGAGAAATTTTCTTCCTTTAATGTCGCAAATATTTCGTAGTTATATTCAATAAGAACATCACTTAATTTTTCTAATGTTTACAAACAACTTTTTTCAAAATTTAAATTTCAATGTTTACAATTTATTTTATTCTGACATTTTCACGTCAACACAAAATTGTTTACATTTGTTTTCGAATATCGCTCAGAAAATGACTGGAATAATAAAATATTCCAATTGCAATTTTGTAAATTTCATACGCAAGTTCCATCTATGTATCACTTATAGCAACCAACTGCTCTGATTCCTGGTTCTCCTATATCTTATCTACTGCAGAACATTCCGTTGGAAAGATAATTTAAAGAACTCTGACGTTTTGGAACTTCTTTCTTTTTTCAAAACTGGAAATGGAGAAACGTCAAGATATGATCGACATGCTATCATTTCGTTTTTAAGAGATATTGAGGGTTCGAATAATCGACGATTAAATGAAAAATTTGGAACTATTTTTGAAATTAAAAAAGAGACATTAAACTCGTTAGTAGTAGTGGCATAACTGAAAAACTATTTTAACCCAAATATGCCCAATGATCTATAATAGTACACTAAATTTCTTGTTTCCATGATACGTCACGTTTATCAAGGTACCGTTTTTTTTGTTCACATACCTAGTACTCATCAATACCTCGTGGGAGATTGTGTGATCACATTATTTTTTGCTACTATTTTTGAGTTATTGAATTATTAATTTGTGATATTTTCATATTGACTGAATATTGGGCCACGTTTGTACGGTAAGTAAAATTTTGTACATTTACAAGTGAATAAATACTATATTTTGTTTGAATTTATATTTATGAAGAGTAGCTTGATTGTTATATGTGTGAACGTTTCATTATTGTGTTTAAGTTTTGTTGTTGTGACACCTTAAAGTTTGGTGACCTATATGTAGGACATTGGGTATATAATATGCTATGTATTTTCTATAGGGGATTTTCTCTCCATGAAGCTTTGGCGTTGATAGAGGATGAGGATAATATAACTGGATGTGGATAATATAACTATATTCCCACCCAATAATGCATGTGTAGACATCACAGATGAAGATTCCGGCGATGAAGACTACGTCGATATAAATAATTTACCGGCTTCGCTAATGCAAAATGAGGTGGAAATTGTAAACAAAATCAATTTTGATAGTGATTGGAACACAGAGGATGATATCCGTCTCTCTCAGATTAGAGAAAACTCGTTTAAAAACGCGAACTATGGATCAATTGTCTTTTAGGAGAAGTATCGCCAGTACTTGTTCAAAATAAAAAGGTTCCGGTTCACCAAAGGGATCATCCATCGCTTAGCCTAAATAATGAATTGCTTTATTTCACAGGAAAAACAAACAAGATGTGGAGCCTGTCATCAAAAACATTAACTAGATGCCGAAAATATGACATAGGATTACATGTTAAATGTTTTGTATCGTATCACACCCAATGAGTCATGTGCCCAATGTCCTATATATAGGACGGCTTCAAAAACCACTTTTTTCGATAAATTTTTAAAAACCTATAATTGCGCTGTTTTTTCTTTGTCATTTCTCAAAATAATATAAAAGTACTTAAAAAATGATCATGTTCAAGCAATGGGCATATCTGGGTTAAGAAAAATAATTGAAACTTTGGAAGAAGAAGGTGTTACATGCAACATGCTCTATTAAAACATTCCCGATAATTTTAAATTCTCATTTTGTGAGCTTAAGATATAGTTTATTGAGGTTGCAAGAACTAACGAATTCTATAGCGATATCCTGTTGACTGTAAGAAATTCAGTCAATAATCGATATCTTAACATATCATTGAATGAAATCAAATCTTCCAAAAGCAATATAAATTTGGAACGAGTTCTTGCGATGGTTAAAAGATATGAAGATATGGCTCCAAACAAAGAAATATATACAAGATGTCAGCAGGTAAAAGGTAGATGCAATCGCTCTATTTCTTATCTTATTAATAAATCCATTTTGCAAAAGGCTCGTATAAAAGAAGTAAATGATCAAGTGAAATTTCTGAAGAACTGTTTTTATGACAACTCAAAATGGAATGCTGAAGAAAGGCTGAAACGCTTAGAAAACTTAAGAATTCAGTTTGCAAGAAAAAACGGAAGAGCGACTCCAACTTGCTATCTAGTAGGCTACTGAGTCAAGAATCTGTATTAGATTATTTGGATCTAGAGCAGAAATTGTGTGAGGTAGATATTAAAGGTGACCGCATCAAAATAATGAAGAAACAAATAGAAATTTTAAAAAAATCCGGTCTTGCTTTTATACATCCTACAACTACATAACCTACATAGAAATCTTTGTATCTAATATGAAAATTTTTAATCACCTGAGTATTTTGTTCTGAAATAATTAATATTTTTTTTTCCTAAGCGTATGATGGTATTGATTATTATGTAGGAGTTTGTATGACAAATTCATTTCGGGTTGTATGGGGGGTGGGTTGTGGGCGTGGCCGATTTCGATGAAAACTTCAGGATGTCTTCATTTCGTTAATTTTTAGCTCTGTGAGAAATTTCAAGACATTCTGAAAAAGGAAAAATTTTTATAGGAAAAATTCATTTCGGATTATATGGGGGTGGCTGGTGGGCGTGGCCGATTTTGATGAAACTTCATATTTTCCTTAATTTCATTGAGATAAGGCTCGGTGCCAAGTTTCATCACTCTACGAACACTCCTTATAGTTTTTAGACTCAAATTTATGCGATCCCACTGTGTCATGGGAGGAAATTGGAAACGCCCATTTCTGGAGTTTTATCGCTTCAAAAAAAAAGTTTCAAAACAAAAGTTTATACTAAATATGTGATCTAACGAAATCATAAAAAAATTAAATTTTTTCCAAAACAGGTTTTTTGACATCATGCTATTTATACGTTTAAAATTTTTTCTTTAATATTTGTCAGATTCTAATGTTGAATTACAAACAAATACATACCTTGGAAATGTCTACCCTATAAGCAAATCGGTAGTCGACTACAAAAAAACGCACTTCTAGTTAACTGTTATGATATAACTATAAGCTAACTACAATGTAATGCAGAACTTCCCCAAAAATAGAAGCATGCATAGTGTGTGCTTTCCCTAAATAGAAGCTTGCATATTTGTTGGCAGTTGTTTAGTGACTTTACACTTGTTTTTGACATTTTCATTACAAAAATCAGTGTTGGTGCGTGCAGTTAGAAAGGTTAAAGTAAAATATTTTTAAAATTTTTTAAATTGAAAATGTTTATAATTCGGCTTAAGGTCTTAATTATTGTGTGTTATAAAAATAAAACACACAAGATTGATTATTTAAATATCCTTATTATATTCCGATATTTCGGTTAAATTCTTTAACCATCTTCTGGGAGCTGACAAGAAAATTAACAATTTTTTAATTAGATTTTAAGAACAATAATATTGTACATATATGTATATTTACTTTAAATTAAATATTTTTGTTTAACATTTTTAAAGCTAACCTTCGTCTTCACTGTACAACAGCTTTTTGCAAACTAAATATAAACCAAAAAAAATTAAAACCTTGAAATGAAGGTAGAATAAATCAAAAATTATAAACCCAATGTAGGAAACCAAACCAAACCAAAATTATCTTATCATTTAAGTGGGTTACCTCCTAATAAGATGGATCCTAGGTAACAAGGTAGGGAGGGCAAAAGGGGCAGCAGAACACCTCGTCCCCAATCCCAAGGTAAGTATGGCCATCCGTCCCATTAGCGACCATTTTTTTATGCAGTTTTTTAAAAATCGCACGTGAACATCTATAGTGCGGTTTCCCTGGGCCTGAGCAAGACCCCACCCATCCGGCGAGCTAGGCCCCACGCCAGCACGTGCGACCAGCAAAGGCTCAGGGAAACGGAAGCGGATGTTCCACCACCGCCGTACCATTACATTACCTCTGTCAAAAGTTTTTGACAGGCGTCCTTTTAACAATGACTTCATCATATTAACCACTACAAAGCAGTAAATCTTGGAGTTATTGAAATATGTATTAATATATATATCAATGTCTATTAGTATATTACGGAGGTATAAAATTTGTGAAATAAAATTTTATGGAGATATTAAATTTGTGAAATAAAATCTTGAAAACCTACATAAAGTGATTGTCCTCACTAATTGTGTTGTTACTTCTTGGTGAAGAACCCTTTCAGTCAAAATTTCCAGCTCAGCCAGGGACTTCATTATAACATCACTTTGATTGAATATAATTTCTGTAATTAAATATATTAAGGAATAAGCAATGTGAAATTAGTAGATAAAACTAGGAAAATGTTTTCAAAAATTTTATTTATTAGAGCAAATTATGTACATTTTAGTTAATACTTACATTGAGGAACTGCTTTGAAACCTAATTTTTTCAACTAAAATACTTAACAACTCTTTGAAACGCTTGCGAGATGGCCTATTTTTATAGTGCCAATCACCGATATTTTTTTTATTACAGGTTCTCCTTCTAAAATATTGCTAATACTAATATTTTCAGTACGACTTTCACTTTGACACTGCAAATCGACAAAGGAGCAGGTGGCTTGAACTACATTATTTGAAATTAGTTTATTTGAATAAATTTCTTTTTCTCTTTTAAAAAGCCTTCTTAAATTTCTCTTACTTGTGCCACTCATTTTAGTTTTTATAATTAAAATTTAAAAAATTGTAGGCTGTTTGTATTGTTGACCTATATTGAAGTTTGAAAATGTTTATAATTCGGCTTAAGGTCTTAATTAGTGTGTGTTATAAAAATAAAACACACAAGATTGATTATTTAAATATCTTTATTATATTCCGATATTTCGGTTAAATTCTTTAACCATCTTCTGGGAGTTGACAAGAAAATTAACAATTTTTTAATTAGATTTTAAGAACAATAATATTGTACATATATGTATATTTACTTTAAATTAAGATATTTTTGTTTAACATTTTTAAAGCTAAGCTTCGTCTTCACTGTACAACAGCTTTTTTCAAACTAATTATTCTTTTGTGTTTGTCGTTTATATTTGTCTATCGTGTGTCTGTAGATCTGAGCGCATTTCTCAGTATCTGTTTTGTAATTGAGTCTCCGTTGTGTGGGTGTATTAATTATGTGGAGCATTTCTAATGTGAATCTCTTTTTGTAATTATTCTCCTGTTGTAATATGCTTACTGTGTCAAAATTTGGCTTGTGGCCTTTAATTGTACAGTGGGCCGCTAATGCATTTTTTTGCTCTATTGATATGCTTACCGCCTTGAGATCCGATTTTTGTGATGAAAGTCGATTTTTTAATTTTGCTCTCGTTGTACCAATATATGATTTGTCACATATGTTGGTCCCGTCGCCGTTACGATTAATTTTGTAAATCAAGTTTGATTTTTCCTCCTTATCTAGTTTTGATTTTGTGTTACTAAATAATATATTTACCGAGTTACCCGTTTTGAGTGCCAACTCGTATTTTTCATTATTATAAATGTCAGAGTTTCTTAATCTTTCCGACAATCCTTCTTTGTGTTATTTACCCTTTATTTGAATTCAATGGCATCTTTGACATTATATTTGGAGTCCTTCGTCAAGTTTTTCAAGACACCAACTACAAATTTACAAACCCATATGCCGGAGAATTTATTGAAGAACAAATGGGTCTAAGTGGAACTCCCTCCTTGTGAATCTTGGGTAATCCATATAATCTAGGCGCTACGGCTGTCCTATTAATCAATTTGTTTTTACCGTTGCTGTCAATAAATTTAAATTGAAAAGTTTTTCAACAAAAATATTATTCCTATTCTGTAGAGTTGAAGTGGGATCTCGTGTAGACGTTTAAAACGAGATCCCACTTCAAATAATAACCAAATTGATCAAAGTCTATATAGTATAGCCAGAAGTCATTATAACCTAGAAAATAAAAAATGTTACAATAGTTATCTTAGTAAAATGAATTCAAATATAAAAAAAAAATTCAAAAATGTTTTACAACTTTGTAAATTCTAAACGCAAAATTTCATCATACCCAACCACTATGAAAATGAATGGTACTGTGCTTTCAAACGATGTTGATATTGCAAATGTTTTTGCTGAATTCTTTGCGTCCACATTTTCCACAATGACGTCAACTGACATCAATTAGTATTTCATCCTTAGACGTGTTGACTGTTCTTAAGAGTCTAAGAAGTATAAAAAGTTCATTTAATCCGGGTCCAGATGGTATTCCCAGCTGTATCTTAAAAAATTGTGCTGAAATATTGGCTGCCCCGTTAACTCTTATATATAATAACTCTCTTAAATTCGGTATCTTTCCAAAGTGTTGGAAAAATTCATTTATTATTCCCCACTATAAATCTGGTAGCCGCAGTGATGCTACCAATTATAGAGCAATTACAAAGCTTAATGCTATACCTAAACTTTTTGAGAAAATTATAACTGATATATTATCAAACGAAATGTCATCAATTCTATCACCAGCTCAACATGGCTTTTGCAAAGGATGGTCTACGACTACTAATATTATGGAATTTACTTTCTATATAAACTCTGGATTCTGCAAAAATAAACAAACTGATGTTATATACACGGACTTTAGCAAAGCTTTTGATAAGGTTAGCCATGATCTACTGCTAGCGAAACTTGATGTTATTGGATTTTCCGGGAACTTCTTAAAATGGATTCGGTCATACTTAAAACATCGTAAGCAATGTGTAATTTTCAATAACTAAATCGAAATATATAGATGTTACTTCCGGTGTCCCTAAGGGAGTCACCTTGGACCTCTCCTATTTTTACTGTTTATTAATGATCTACCAAAGTCTATTCAATATAGCAATATCCTTATGTATGCCGACGATGTAAAAATCTACTCAACCATCATAGACAATGAAGATAGTATACGTCACCAGTCTGACTTAAATAGCTTCCACAAATGGTGCAATGTCAACTTAATGGAATTAAATCTGTTAATGCCAAAAAGTGAATTCCTTTTTTTTTGGCATTAAATCCGATCATAATTCCCTCAATAAGTTGCAGTAATCCGGACTGTGCAAGTAGATAGAAAGTAGTATACGCTTTCTATCTCTTTCCTAAATAAGTACTAAAAATTCAACGTCAAATTTAACTAAACAGGTCGTAGATGCTGTTTCCGACGATTTATTAGCATAAATCATTTTGTACTAGCAGCTATCAGACTGGTAAGGTCCATTTCGAGTGTTTAAATAAAATACTTCGTTTTTTTTTATTGAATTCCAACACTAATCCTCCGTTGTTTTATTTCTATACTTTCATGTTGAAATTCATACGTTGATCTTTTCCTCCGAGTTAAAATACCAGCAGCTATTTGATCTCTCGTTCTGCTTATTTATCATCTCCTACAAACCAGCTCCCCAAGCAGCACATTCACACCCAGCGAATCAACATTTTCATGGTCCAATCGAACCGGATTAGGAGAAGATAAATTATACTCATCTTCATTATTACTCCAAACAACATAAAACAGGTACGTTTGTTTATTGTTTATTGCGTTTGATAGTGCTACATACTTTTTTTTTTACAAATTAAAATAAATTAAAGCAAATAAAGTGAAACCTAAAAATTATAAACCTGCCAAGATACAGGAATTTTTTAGAAAATATTCGTTTAGGGAGTTTATTGAAGTTTATTGTGAAGAAAAAGTATAAAGGGAAAAATAAATGAAAAATAAAAATCCCGTCGGGAAGTGTGAAATCCAAAGTGTAAAGTTCAAAGTTTATTTTCTCTTATTACGAAAATACACCTTCTCTTATAGATTTCCCCTTCGAATAAATAAACATTGCGAATTCTCCTACTTTTTTTAACTACTCGCCTTATCAACGACGATCTTACCTCTGTACTATTTTCCCCTTTCATAAGTGTCTACTCTTTCTTTAATAACTGTCCAGAGCTAGTAAGGGGTAATACTACACTCTTAGTTGTGTGTTTCTTATTCATTTCGTTTTTTTTCTTCTACCTAGTCGATCACACTGTAAGAGTCTCTTAATTGCTTTTCCCCTCCACTCTTTCTTATTGGAATAGAAATCAATCTACGTATACGCACATTAACGTACATATGTACGTATGTTAACATTTCTTCCTATTTGACCATTGCTCTGCAGCTTAAAACAAAAATCTCTTTTCTTTTAATAAGTTCAAGAGTTTCTTCGTTGTACTTTTTCCATTAGAGGAGAAGTTAAAATTGCATTTTTTAATACACAAACACACACATTAAATTGTGTCAACATTCATGTAGTTGATATTTGAAAATTGTTCAGTAGCTTAAAAACTCTCTTTTCCAATAAAGAATATATATTAATACAAACCATATTAATATTAAGAGGGTCATTAAACTTCTTTTGATATTTGTATTCTTCCTTTAAAGTGAACTTCCAGTATTTCAAACATATATCGTAGGCTGAAATTTTAAAGGGCAAATTTTTAACTTCTTTAATCCGTGCAAATATTCAATAGAAAATTGTAAACACTTTTCTACTAATTTCAAAGAAGACACTTACGTTTAGCAGTTCAAAATTTTTCAAACAAATTTTAAGATTTTTTTTTTCAACATTTCATTGCAAAACATTAAGATTTTCCAAACAAATTTTAAAATTTTCCAACCAAAGTTTAAAATTTTATAAACAAATTATAAACAAATTTAAAAATTTTTCAAATAAATTATTATGTATGTTTACTTATTGAAGTTTTTCAAATAAATTTAAGAGTTTTGCAAACATACCAAAGTTTTTTTTTATAAACGAATTATAAACAAATTTAAAAATTTTTAAAATAATCTAAGAGTTTTGCAAACATACCAAAAGTTTTTTTATAAACAAATTATAAACAAATTTAAAAATTTTTCAAATAAATTTAAGAGTTTCGCAAACATACCAAAAGTTTTTTTTAAACAAATTTAAGATTTTATCCAATAATTTTTTAGAATTATTTTTCCAACAAATTTTTCAAATAAGTTTTAAAGTTTTCCAAACAAATTTGGAAATTTGTTCAAACAAATTTAAATTTTTTTTTTTTTTTTTGAAACAAGATTTGTCAAACGAATTTTAAGGTTTGTTCAATCAAGTTTTGAAATTTTATAAACAAATTTAAATTTTGTTTTTCCTCCAAACAAATTTATGGGATTCCGTTTCAAACAAATTTCAACCAAATTCTAAGTTTTTTTCAGACAAATTTTCAAATTTTTCCAAACAAGTGGTTCAACCAAATTTTTAAAGTTTTTTCAGACAAATTTTAAAATTTTTCCAAACAAGTGGTTCAACCAAATTTTAAAGTTTTTTCAGACAAATTTTAAAACTTTTAGAATTTTTTGAGCAAATTTTCAAATTTCTCAAACGAATTTTAAAATTTCAGAATTTTGCAAATAAATTTTGTTTTTCTGATTTCATCCAAAATTCGGATACCGATTATGATTATTTTTATATTTTGTTTTTTTTTTTTTTTTTGTTGAACTTTACTTTGAGCTTTGTCTGGCGGATAAACTTGTCCGAGTGTTTTTATTCCATAAGGTACTCTTGAATAATTGCTTTCGATTGAGTTAGCTCCCAATATTTTGCTGATTATCAAATTTCAAATCCATTCGACATGTCTTTGGATCATTTTATTCGTTTAGCGGATAGCTTAGTTGAATTCGATTCTGACTTTTCAGATAATTGTTATCCTATTACCTCTCTTCATGCTATTGAAGTGCACAGGGATGAAACAAAGAATCTTTGGTCAAGAATCCAAACGGCTTACGAAAAACTTGTCTTCGAAGTAGAAAGCGAAGATGACAGTAAAAGGAAAAAGGACTCAGATCATAGAAATTTAGAATCATTGAAAGTTAAGTACAAAAGTACTTATATTACTTACTGTAATTGTCTAGCTAAACTGTCAGGGCTGCATGATTCTCGACAATCTGAGTCTATTCCTAAAGTAAGCGCTCCAGAATCTGAAGCTAATTCTTCTCAAGCCTGCAATAATTCCAATAGTTTTCATCTTCCGCCTTGTGATATCGAGGTCTTTAATGGCGATTATTTGCTTTGGCCCACTTTCCGGGATTTGTTTACGGCAATATATATTAATAATTCAAAATTAACTCCTATTGATAAACTTCTTCACCTTATCAAAAAAACGGCTGGTGAACCGAGAGACATAGTCAAGAAAAGTCCATTGACAAATCAAGGGTTTGATATAGCCTGGACAAGTCTTTGTGCTCGGTATGAAAATCGCAGAGTACTCATCAATGGGCACCTCCGAATATTATTCAATCTACAGTCCATAACTTTAGAATCTGGCAGTGCGATTAAACAGCTTCAACGCGATATATCGTCCTGCATTTCTGCTCTTCAGTTATACGATATCGATGTTGCAAGTTGGGATCCAATATTTGTCTTCCTTTGTACCAATCGTCTCCCTCATACAACTTTGAGCTTATGGGAACAAAGTCTGAGCGATAAGACATCCATCCCAAGCTGGTCTACTTTAGACACTTTCCTAACAAATCGGTATAGGACATTAGAATCCATTGCTGAAAACTGTACTCATTCTAACGTCAGATACAATGAATCTAAAGCTAAAATTTCGAATCCAAGCAAAATTAATGCATTTCAGAATAATATTTCAGAAACAAAGTGTTCATTGTGTCCCCACGATTCACATATTATTCGAAAGTGTCCAAGATTTCTTAAAATGAACTATTCTTTGAGGTTTTCAGAAATTAAAAAACAAAGATTATGCTTGAATTGTTTCTCAAAAACTCATAGCGTGAAAAGCTGTAATAGTAAGCACAATTGTTTTAAATGAAACAAGCGTCATAACACTTTACTGCATAAAGAAAGTGATATTTCTAAGCCTCCTTATTCCGAGCAGCTACCTAGTACGAGCACTAATTGCAACCTTAACCCACACTCAGCTCCATTTTCAGCTAGATCAAATTCTCAACCAATGCAGTCCACAAATATTTCGGGGGCTGGGGTGGTTCAAAATTGTTTCGCTTCAAATTCTAAGGGTGTATTGCTAGGTACTGCGATAGTAAACATATGCCATTTAAATATGAAATATAAAGCACGAGCTCTTATAGATTCTGGATCTGAGGGTACTTTTATTTCTGAGCGCCTGTTTAATCTCCTTAAACTACCTTCCCAACGTACAAATGTACAAATTTCAGGATTAAACAACACTATATCTGCTAAGGTTCAACGGGAATGTTCATTAGTACTTGGCTCTAGATTTAACAATAATGTAGAGATTTCTGTTAACGCTTTAGTCGTTCCAAACTTAGCAGGTAATCTTCCAACTCAATATATATTTTCCAATCTTACCGAGATCCAGCTAGCTGACTCTCAATTTTATAATAGTTCCAAAATTGATATCCTGATTGGTGGTGATTTGATTCCATCAATCATGCTGGCGGGGATAAAACATGAAGTTTGTGGCTCCTTGATGGCGCAAGAAACTGTATTCGGATGGATACTTACTGGTCCAATTGCACTTTGTCCATCCACATCTTATTCCACATTAGCCTCGTATGTGTGCGAGATCTCTCTAGATAAAGAAATCTCACGTTTTTGGGAGGTGGAGAATCCTCCACGGAAGAACTTGATGTCCCCATACTATAAATTTTGCGATGATCTGTACCATAGGACCACAAAAAGGAATGAAGATGGCAGATATATAGTTTCGTTGCCATTAAGGAAGGATATCCTGAGAAACTCCATCTTGGTCAATCCCGATCGAGTGCTGTTGTTCTATAGAAATGAAGCTAGATTACTTCGAACTCCATCCTTTAAAAATGAATATGATGAAGTTGTACAAGAATATGTGCACTTAAATCATATGTCCGTAGCCACTTCTCCTGATGTTCTTAAAGTTCCGTTGCATTATTACTTACCGCATCATGCGGTGATTAAACCAGAAAGTACAACCACAAAGGTCCGTATGGTTTTCAATGCTTCAGCTCCATCCTCCAATGGGTTAAGTTTAAATGATATACCCCATATAGGTCCAGTTCTACAAACTGACTTAACTCTCTTGATACTTAAATGGCGATTTTTCCGATATGTGTTCAATGCTGACATTCAAAAGATGTACAGACAAATATTAGTGAATCCAGAACACACTCCCTATCAAAGAATTATATTTCGGAAAGATCCAAATCAAATCATCCAAGATTTTGAATTGAAAACCGTTACTTTTGCGGTCAACTGTGCTCCATATTTAGCTATTCGGACCATATTGCAACTCGCTGATGATGTTCAAGCAAATTATCCAATTGCTAGCAATATTCTCCGAAATTATATGTATGTTGATGATGCGCTGGCCGGTGCTCACTCTATTCCAGAGGCAAATAAATCCAAAAATGAGCTCATCTTTGCTCTCAAATCAGCTGGTTTTTCACTGAGAAAATGGACAGCAAATTCCAAAGACGTCCTTGCAGATCTCCCGCCAGAACATCTCCTTAATGAAGATTTCCTCGATTTTGAGAATAGCAGTACAGCGAAAACTTTGGGAATCCGTTGGAACGCTCGGTCGGATTCATTCTATTTTACGACAAAGCCTTTTCCTGAATCCTCCGAATATACGAAACGAGAAGTATTGTCTCAAATTGCCAGACTATTTGATCCTGCTGGATGGCTTTCTCCTTGTGTTGTGCTCGCTAAAATCCTTATGCAGAAGATATGGATTGAAGGAACAGATTGGGATGACGTCCTTTCTCCAGATTGCCTTTCTCAGTGGAAAACTTTTCAATCCAATTATTCAACAATTAACGACATACATATTCCTAGATGGCTTAATTTTATTCCAAATGCTGAAATTCAATTCCATGGATTCTGCGATGCATCCGCGAAAGCATACGCAGCAGCATTATACATCCGAATAGCTAATGGTAACTCCATATCCACTCACTTGGTCTCTTCAAAGACCAAAGTTGCTCCTGTTAAAACACTTTCCATTCCTAGATTAGAGCTCTGTGGAGCCGTTCTATTAGCAGAAATAATAGACAACCTTATTCCAAAGTTAGATATTGACAACTACTCCACTTTCTGTTGGACTGATTCCACAATCGTGCTTTCCTGGCTAGCTAAACCCCCCGTGTTTGTGGGTGACCTTTGTCGCTAATAGGATTTCAAAAATAGTTCAGATAGTTGAACCCCAACATTGGTCTCATGTCACATCAGAAAATAATCCTGCAGATTTAGCTAGCCGTGGTATTTTTCCTCAAGATATCATTCACAATGACCTTTGGTGGCATGGACCGTAGTGGCTTCAAGATTCCAATACAAATTGGAATTGCCCGAAGTCAAAAGTTTTTCCAGAAACTGATCTGGAAAGAAAGCCCATGAAAGTCCATTTTACTTACTTCCAAAATTTTGATGATATTTAAAACGCTTTTCGTCATATTCAACGGCAACGAGAGTCATAGCATATATGTATCGATTTTATTATCGAACAAATCCGGCATGTCGCTCTAAATTTCACAAAGAATCGATTATTGTAACTAGCTCTGAAATCGTTGTTGTACGTGACAAGCTTATTGCTACGTGCCAAAAAGCGTTCTATCCTAGCGAATACCAAGCACTGTCTTCAAAAAAGTCCCTAGCTTCTTCGAGTCCAATTACGAACTTAAATCCATTTCTCGATCAAGAAGGGTTAATTCGTTCATGTGGTAGACTTGAAAATTCTCCAGGACTATCATGCAACGAAAAACATCCTATAATTCTTCCGTACAATTGTCAATATTCACGGCTCTTAGTCAAGTTCGTTCACGACATAACCCTTCATGGAGGTAATCAGTTAGTTCTTCGTATTATCCGGAATCAGTACTGGATTCCAAAGGTCAATAATCTGATTAAAGCTACGATTAACAAATGTAAATCCTGTATTTTATACAAGAAAATGTGTCAAAAACAGATAATGGCTGCATTACCTCCTGTAAGATCCGAAATTTCCCACCCATTTACACGCACTGGCCTCGATTTCGCAGGCCCTTTCGACATTAAAAGTTACTCCGGAAGAGCAAACCGGATTACAAAAGGATATGTGTGTATATTTGTCTGTTTTTCTACAAAGGCCATACACTTAGAAGCCACATCAGATTTGTCCACTTCTGCATTACTAGCTGCCTTCAATCGCTTTGTTTCACGACGTGGGTGTCCGCTACATCTCCATTCTGATAATGGAACAACATTTGTTGGTGCTTCCAGGACACTTGCCAAAGAATTCATCCAAACGTCTCATGAAGCAGTGGCTGCTAACTATGCCCATCAAAATATTACGTGGCATTTTATTCCACCCGGGGCTCCGCATATGGGTGGTTTGTGGGAAGCAGGAGTTAAAAGTTTTAAGTCCCACTTCAAAAAAATTTCCGGTGGCTTTAAGTACACTTTCGAAGAATTCTCCACACTGTTGTCTCGTATAGAAGCATGTTTAAATTCTCGTCCATTGTCGCCTCTTTCTCCAGATCCTTCCGATTTAGCTGCGTTGACTCCTGGACATTTCCTTATAGGTACTCCGATATTGACTCCGATAGATCCACCGATTAATGAATCGGCACCATCCATAACCAATCGTTGGCAAAGGTTAAAGCTTGTGCACAAAAACTTTTGTACCCGATGGAAAATGGAATATCTAAAAGAATTGCAAAAAAGGGTAAAGTGGCAAAAACCAGAAGAAAATTTAAAAGAAAATGCACTTGTCGTTATTAAAGATGAAAACATTCCTCCAAACTCCTGGCGTCTTGGCAGAGTCGAAAAGCTATATTTCGGGTCCGATAATCGTGTTCGTGTTGTCGATGTCTATACTCAAAAAGGAAAGATTACTCGGCCAATAACAAAATAAGTAGTCCTCTGGGCAGATTAGTCATTTGTATATTTTATCCTTCTTTACAGTTCAATATGCCTAAAAATTCAGCCAACCAGAAGCGCGACAAGCAACAATCTCGTCGTCGTAATCCAAAATCGAAGCTTTCCTCAAAATACAAATCCTTCATATGCAAACTTTGTCGTCAGCCTCATCCCTTAAAATCTTGTAGGAAATTTTTGGATATGAATATTACCGAACGTCTTCAAGCTGTTCAAACACATAAATATTGCGTAAACTGTCTGGCACTTGACCACTCCCAAGGGATATGTTTGTCCCACCACGGTTGGAAGAAGTGCAAGAAATTCCACCACACACTTCTGCATATTAATCCGAGATTAACCAGAAACCTTTCTGCTTCACCATCGCGCTCTCCATCCCCACGACCATCAACGTCTAGAAGCGTTCGTCCTACAGACACCTCACCCGTGTCCAAATCATCCACCAAATCTGCACCTAAAGCTTCTTCGCTTACTGCTATTCTGCGACAGAATAGCATTATTCTCCTTCCAACGGTGCTTGTTAAGTTGGAATCCACAACTAGACATGCGCGCTGTCTACTAGATTCTGGCTCAGCAATTAGCCGCATTTCTAGAAAATTCGTTGAAAAACTGGGTCTAACGACTTTGACCCTCCAAGATGAGACAATTTGTCCTTTGACTCTAAAAGCCAGGTTAGATTCCAATTCCAAAATAGAGGGAACCTTTAGAGTCGACAATCGTCTCACCCTTCAAACACCGACACAATCGCTACCTGAGTCATATAAAAAAAACTTTCGAGATCTTTTTTTGGCAGATTCAAAGTTTTATGAGTCTGCAGGAATTGACGCAATTATAGGTGTGGACATGTATCCTAGGGTGATTTGCGAAGGTGTTATCTCTAAGACGGGCGTTCCGACTGCACAAAGCACCATATTTGGCTGGACTATTTACGGATCATGTTCAATTTAAATAACTACAATTTTATCCAGCATTATCAAACGCATCTTTAAACAAAACAAACGTACATTTATCCTTATACCTTTTGTTTCCAAAAATGTAAACTATTAATATAATTAAATAATGAATTATGATAAATTTGAATATTATTTGTTACATATTTCTCTAACTTTATTTTATACTCCAGTTAAGTGAAAAAGTTTCTACGACGTTTTACATCCGAGGTTTCCTTTTATTGCATATCCTGCAAGGCGGGCGGTAATGTTAATGCCAAAAAGTGAATTCCTTTTTTTTTAGCATTAAATCCGATCATAATTCCCTCAATAAGTTGCACTAATCCGGACTGTGCAAGTAGATAGAAAGTAGTATACGCTTTCTATCTCTTTCCTAAATAAGAACTAAAAATTCAACGTCAAATTTAACTAAACAGGTCGTAGATGCTGTTTCCGACGATTTATTGGCATAAATCTTTTTGTACTATCAGCTATCAGACTGGTAAGGTCCATTTCGAGTGTTTAAATAAAATACTTCTTTTTTTTATTGAATTCCAACACTAATCCTCCGTTGTTTTATTTCTATACTTTCATGTTGAAATTCATACGTTGATCTTTTCCTCCGAGTAAAAATACCAGCAGCTATTTGATCTCTCGTTCTGCTTATTTATCATCTCCTACAAACCAGCTCCACAAGCAGCACATTCACACCCAGCGAATCAACGTTTTCAAAATCTAAAAAAATGTCAGTCTATGACCTTCTCTAGATATTCGCCATCTTCGAACGACTATGTCATTCATGCCATGGGAGTTCATTTTGATAAAAGACTAAGTTTTAATTCTCACGTAACAGTGACTGTTAATAAGGCAAATGGTGTTTTATCTTTTATAAAGCGTTGGACAAAGGAATTTAATGATCCTTATATAACAAAAAATCTATTCACGTCTTTGGTCAGGCCGATACTTGAATACGCATCAGTAATCTGGAATCCACAGTACAATGTTTTCATCAAAAAACTTGAATCTGTTCAGAACAAATTCTTACTATTTTGTCTTCGATATCTTGAGTGGAATGCGGAATTGAGTCTTCCACCGTATCGCAGTCGTTTGACTCTAATAAGCTTCCAACTTTGAAAAGTAGAAGGATCATTTCTAATATAACATTCTTCCTCAACCTGGTTCATGGTAAAATTGATTCTGAATGCCTTCTTGGGAAAATATGTATAAATGTCCCTAACAGACAACTTCGATGGTATGAGCCGGTTTACCTGAACTTTCACAGATCAAATTTCATTAATTTCGATCCATTCCGAAGAATTTGCACCGAAGTGAACAGACTCTATGCTTGAATTGATTTATCCGATGATGTTGATGTTATTAAAAGAAGATTAACAACATATTTGAACCCTAATGATTATGTTTAACTGTATTTAAAGTCTGTATTATTTTTATAAAATATTTTTGTAAATATTGCTCAGCTGTTGCTTTATTGTAGCTGAATTAAATAAATAAGTAAATAAATAGAAGATACTTTGGCAAGTCTTAATTCGTTTAACCGTCAAATTCAATTTACCAAAGAAGAAGAAAACAGCAACGTTCTACCATATTTAGATTCAGTGGTTAAAAGACAAGACAATTCTCTCAAAGTAGATTGGTACCAGAAACCCACTTGTTCTGGTAGATTAATAAATTTTTATTCAAAACAACCTCGACGTATTATTATCAATACGGTAGAAAATTTTATTAGAAGGGTCTTAAGTATTAGTGACAAAATATTTCACAAAGAGAACGTAAGGAAAATTACAGAAACATTAATGAAAAATGAATTTCCACGAAAAACTATAAGAGATCTCATTAAACACGTGAAGAATAAAAACTATAATAATACAAATAGAATTACAGCAGAGAAGAGGAAAACGCAGAAGAACGACAAAAGATATATAAATAACTCACATATATCCCAGGATTGTCGGAAAGATTAAGAAACTCTGACATTTATAATAAAGAAAAATACGAGTTGGCACTCAAAACGGGTAACTTGGTAAATATATTATTTAGTAACACAAAATCAAAACTAGATAAGGAGGAAAAATCAAACTTGATTTACAAAATTAATCGTAACGGCGACGGGACCAACATATGTGACAAAACATATATTGGTACAACGAGAGCAAAATTAAAAAATCGACTTTCATCACATCGGATCTCAAGGCGGTAAACAAATCAATAGAGCAAAAAACTGCATAAGCGGCCCACTGTACAATAACAGGCCACAAGCCAAATTTTGACACAGTAAGCATATTACAACAGGAGAATAATTACAAAAAGAGATTCACATTAGAAATGCTCCACATAATTAATACACCCACACAACGGAGACTCAATTACAAAACAGATACTGAGAAATGCGCTCAGATCTACAGACACACGATAGACAAATATAAACGACAAACACAAAAGAATAATTAGTTTGAAAAAAGCTGTTGTACAGTGAAGACGAAGCTTAGCTTTAAAAATGTTAAACAAAAATATCTTAATTTAAAGTAAATATACATATATGTACAATATTATTGTTCTTAAAATCTAATTAAAAAATTGTTAATTTTCTTGTCAACTCCCAGAAGATGGTTAAAGAATTTAACCGAAATATCGGAATATAATAAAGATATTTAAATAATCAATCTTGTGTGTTTTATTTTTATAACACACACTAATTAAGACCTTAAGCCGAATTATAAACATTTTCAAACTTCAATATAGGTCAACAATACAAACAGCCTACAATTTTTTAAATTTTAATTATAAAAACTAAAATGAGTGGCACAAGTAAGAGAAATTTAAGAAGGCTTTTTAAAAGAGAAAAAGAAATTTATTCAAATAAACTAATTTCAAATAATGTAGTTCAAGCCACCTGCTCCTTTGTCGATTTGCAGTGTCAAAGTGAAAGTCGTACTGAAAATATTAGTATTAGCAATATTTTAGAAGGAGAACCTGTAATAAAAAAAATATCGGTGATTGGCACTATAAAAATAGGCCATCTCGCAAGCGTTTCAAAGAGTTGTTAAGTATTTTAGTTGAAAAAATTAGGTTTCAAAGCAGTTCCTCAATGTAAGTATTAACTAAAATGTACATAATTTGCTCTAATAAATAAAATTTTTGAAAACATTTTCCTAGTTTTATCTACTAATTTCACCTTGCTTATTCCTTAATATATTTAATTACAGAAATTATATTCAATCAAAGTGATGTTATAATGAAGTCCCTGGCTGAGCTGGAAATTTTGACTGAAAGGGTTCTTCACCAAGAAGTAACAACACAATTAGTGAGGACAATCACTTTATGTAGGTTTTCAAGATTTTATTTCACAAATTTAATATCTCCATAAAATTTTATTTCACAAATTTTATACCTCCGTAATATACTAATAGACATTGATATATATATTAATACATATTTCAATAACTCCAAGATTTACTGCTTTGTAGTGGTTAATATGATGAAGTCATTGTTAAAAGGACGCCTGTCAAAAACTTTTGACAGAGGTAATGTAATGGTACGGCGGTGGTGGAACATCCGCTTCCGTTTCCCTGAGCCTTTGCTGGTCGCACGTGCTGGCGTGGGGCCTAGCTCGCCGGATGGGTGGGGTCTTGCTCAGGCCCAGGGAAACCGCACTATAGATGTTCACGTGCGATTTTTAAAAAACTGCATAAAAAAATGGTCGCTAATGGGACGGATGGCCATACTTACCTTGGGATTGGGGACGAGGTGTTCTGCTGCCCCTTTTGCCCTCCCTACCTTGTTACCTAGGATCCATCTTATTAGGAGGTAACCCACTTAAATGATACGATAATTATGGTTTGGTTTGGTTTCCTACATTGGGTTTATAATTATTGATTTATTCTACCTTCATTTCAAGGTTTTAATTTTTTTTTGGTTTATATTTAGCAACATTTTTAATTTCAGCTAAGTATTTTTAATTTTATACATATTTAAGAAAATTATTTTAATTCATGAAAATTTTAGTTTTAACAAAATTTGAATTTTAGCTCTATTTAATTTTAGGAAAATTTTTAATTTTTAGGAAAATTTTTAAATTTTAGAAAAATTTTTAATAGTAGAACAATTTTAATATTAGCTCAATTTTAATTTTTGCACAATTTTAATTTTAGCAATTTTCATATCTAAAAAAATATGGGATATTTAGTTTAAATTTATAATTTGAAAAAATTTCTTAATGTAGTAAAATGTTTAGTTTAATTTTATATCTAGGAAAATTTATTAATGTAGGAACATCTTTTTATACCCTATACCACTATGTGGTTTGGGTATAATGACTTTGTGCTGCTGTTTGTAACAACCAAAAATATTTGACCTAGACCCATCTTTAATTATACCGATCGAATCAGAACCACTTTCTGAGTTGATTTAACAATGTCCGTCCGTCCGTCCGTCCGTCCGTCCGTCCGTCCGTCCGTCCGTCTGTGTGTCCATGTAAAGCTTGTAATCAAACTGCAGGTCGCAAATATGAATCTATTTCGACGAAATTTGGTATATAAGCTTTTATCGGCCATGGGATGAACGCTATTGAAATTGGTGAGAATCGGTCCATGTTCAGACCTAGCCCCCATACAAATTACCCATATGAAATCGACATAAATTGCCATAAGATCCAAATTGTCATATAGATCTTACTCAAATTGGGTTTGTATGCGTTCATTACATCCACTAATGAGTAGTCCAAAAATGATCCCTTTGGCCCCATATAGAGCTGCTTCCCGATATTCACTTAAATCTATTAAAAAACAAAAATATTGCACTGATTCTTCTCAAATTTTGTTTGTATATATTTTTGCAAAATACAAGAGACTTTACCAAACATGATCAGAATCGGTCCATTTTTGGACCTAGTCTCCATAAAGATATATCATCCGATATGAACTTTTTCATATCTGCAGCCGAAAAAATTAATAAAAATCCCACTCAAATTTGGTTTTTGCTTATTTTCTATGTCCAGTTGGTTGGGCCTAAGAGATAGGGTTTCCAAACGCATGGTATAGGGTATCGTATAGTCGGTCTTGACCGACTATAATTTTCTTACTTGTTTTTTTTTGTTTAAATTTATATATGGACAACTTTTCCTTATATTTCTAGAAAGTTTTTTTTTTAATAATAAAGTAAACATTACCGCCATATGGTTGTATGTAATTATAGTTAATTGCACCAGCACGTTCGCCAAAAAAATAAATCAAATGGATTCCGAAACTGGCAATTGCAACGGTGGATGCGGATGAGCGTGTGGATGTGGGTGTGGATGATAAAACTTTTGATCGGGCGGCGGTGGCGCCATTTTCAAGAAACACGTCTATTTTTTTTTATCTTTCTTGTGTTTTCGATTACATTCAACACTCAACGAAACTTAATTTAAGAATTAAATGATAACTACAAAATATATTTGGCCGATTTTTAAATTTACATTTTTGCTCAGAACTCTTTCTTTAGCACAAACAGAAATATTATTAATTAACACAAAATTTTATTTATTCACATGTCAATAAAATCTAAAGTTTTTTTTTCTTAAAGTTTCTAAGATTAAATTAATTTTTTTAATTTTAAGAGGTTTTTCCTCAACCTTCTATTTCAACGACTACATTTCAACTCTCTAAATCAAAATTATTTTCTTAACATTCAACCTATCTTCATTCATTCCATTCATCATAAGATAAAAACCTGTTTCCAAAAAAAAACTCGCAACCATTCATTGAGAACATTCATATGTGTAACCAGTACTCATACATTCACTAAATTCCCAATGTAAAAAAAAAATACTACATCTAACTATGAGTAGAACAAAGTAAGCCGATGTTAATGGCTGACAACATGGGTGGGAATGAGAACGAGTAAAAGCTTTACACATGAATAAACTTTTTAAAAATAGCATTTCTTCTCTTGCAACAAAAAAAAATTGGCAAACAACATTACCATATAAGGTGTTGTTTAATAAATGGTACAGCACAAAAAAAAAAAAACAAAACAAACATACATACAAATCTCATACTGACGAAACGGGATTCTTGCAAAAATTTTACATTGCAAAATAAATAACGTTTCGCTTCATGTGACTTGTACATTTTTTGTTAAGTACAGTCGTCACCAAAAATAAACGGCCGTCACAGTAATTTCTATGAATATCTGTCTAGAAATTAATATGGATGGAATACATGTCAAAAAGAGACTAAGGAACTTCAAAGTTTTCTTCCAAGCTTTAACGGGTAACCTATATATTAAAAACATATTGATCTCACATAATACAGGACATTTATATCTTAAACAGATGCCTGTCGATCGCTTGGATCTAATGAGGTGGAAAACGACATCAGAGATGCTCTAAGAGTCATTAAAAAACGGCATATCCATGCTGAATGCGTTAAAAATAAAAAAAATTAATTGTTAAATTCGGCTATGCCGAACCTCTGATACCCTCTACCTTAGTTTTACGTTTCTAAATATGTCGTTTCTACATATTTCACTAATTACATATTTATAACAAATGTAAACAAAATATTTGAAAAAGTAAACAATTTGATAAACTTAATACTAAATTTTGTGTTATTTTTACATTAAAACTTCTTTTGGGGGTTCTACTTTTGACTAAAGTAAAGACTATTATAATATAACTACTATTTGATTTTAATTAAGTCAACTTATAGCCAACTATAATATATAAAATATAATTAGTTTGTAGCTAACTATATATTAGCTAACTTTAAGTTAGTTGAAAAATCATGCAGAGTCGGAGACACAGGCCAACCAGTTGTGTCAGGTATGACAGCTGTCAAAAACGCAATCTCGAACCGTATGGTTTTGTTTACATTTATCGCCATTTTGAATCCTGCAAACGTCCGAAAGAGATTAAAAAAATAGAATTTAAAAAATATAATGTGTGCAAGTGAACAGCTATACAACATGTTTTCAACCACTGACAGCATAAAAAATAAAAACTGGAAAAATAGTGAGGATAAATATTGAGAAAAAATTAATAAAATCATATTTTTGACAATTTAACATTTAATTTAGTAATCTGTGGTTTTTTCTTTTCAGAAATAAAAATTATAAAAGGTGCATATTAAAACACAAAGCTTGTGATTGTTATAATACCAGTATTGTTGGTATAAATGCTGGTAAATTTTGCCAGTTACATTCACCACTACTCAACCCAGGGCCGAAAGGAAGGAATCAAAAATTACTATGGCTGAGAAAACTATTGGTCCAGTTGCTGGTGGCGAGACACGAAACTTTTTGTGGTATTATTGCTTTGGATTATGACTTGCGTGTCAGTGGTCCTCATCGTAATTTTTCCGGTAATATTCTCATCACTTTGGGGACTATACCATTGGCATCATAAATACAACATTAATTTGGTACTTTTTTACACGCTTTTTGTTATAGACACCTACATAGCTGAAAAGAACAAATATTAGCCGCAACTGAAGCAACAAAATCTCAAATTGAACAACAATTATCTACAATTGAGAACGCTTCTAAGCAACAGGCTGCTGAACAGATTTAATTACAAAGCCTAGATGAAACCCTCAAGAAGGATATGACAGGCAGAATTTGCTAAAACCCCAACAATTAAAGAAGTTGAAAAGGTGACAGAAAATTTCAGTAGCATAGAAATTGATTTGTTGCAACAATTGCAAGAACAAAAGGAGAAAAACCATTAAGTTAATACCATATAAATATAAACCTTTTCAATTCAGTGATATTCATATATGCACTGCATTTGTTTTTAAAATTTCGGTGACGATTATATTACTAAAGATATAAGCCAAAATCTTCGAGATTTCTTTGCTGCAATATATTTTTCTGCCTCTTCTGTTGTTGCCAAACAAAGCCCTAAGGCAATTTCAGTTGTAAATACAAGATATGATAATCTTTGTTTATTAAGATATCTTAATAATTTTTTTTTTCAATTTATGTACTTATAGTAACAGGAAAAATTGTTGAGTAGAACAAGCAAAACAGCTGTTGGTGGTAGTCTTTCGCATAACGGAAAAGATCAAAAAGACTTGCCGGCTTTAAATCTGCATGTATCTCTCCGTTTTGATGGATATAATTTACAGTCTGAAGCATTTGATACACAACGTATGTTAGGACATATAGAGGTAAATTTGTTGTGTAACTTTGTAAAATTTTTAGCAAATCCGACAGTTCCAATCTATCTCTCTTTACGAACGGTCGCGTAAATAATTAATAATTAAATAATTAAAGTAAATAATTAATGTGCAGAACAACATCATACATGTGTGTGTCCGTTTGACACAAATGAAAAAAGATCAGCTGTTTTTACATGCTTTAATTCAGTGAAGGCCGTACCAAGCACGCTGGTGCTCGACTTCTTATATGTATACAGCCGAACGAAAACAAAAATACTCACCAAAGAGTAAAAGTAAACAACAATTTCATTCAGTCCTATGAAAGCTTTTGAACAGAGCAGCTCTATGTCGCATTGCCTTTTGAAATTCATATATATTTTTTTTAATAGAATATTTAATATTTGTTTAAAAGGAACCAAAAATGTTGAGAAAATTTCGAAGACTTGATAAACTATAAATTAAACATTTTCTATAAATTACGTACGTTGCCTCCATTTGACAACATTATAGCTGTCTTTTATGCATTTTTTTTTAATTTTAAAAAATATCCAGTTACTGAGGCTGCTAAAATTTTTAGTTTTTGGTAACGTACCACTTATTAGCCTTTGAAATATTTTATATTTTATCTTCTGCTATTTTTTGTTTTTTTTTTTTTTTGTTTTTTAAACAAATTAATTACTTATTATTACTTATTTGATTTAATAAATTTAAAACTTATGGATAAAAGAGATTAAATGTTCCTCATATTGTGTTTTACATTTTCAGAATGTAAGATTTAAAATTTTAAAACAACAAATAATATTTAAAATTTTACCATATTCTTCGTGAACTCAACTATTTTCGCTTTTAGTCATTCATATCAACATTCATACAAAATCTTCACAAACCCATTTAATACCGGCATTGTGTACGTCCATGGATTTCGATCAGTGTAGTACAACTAACACATGCTCATAAACACTTTTACTAACTCAATTCTCTCGATGGCCACCACTGCTTTAATTGCAAAAAACATGGAAAAGAGAGAACTGATCACTCTGCAAATGACATCAATTGTCCGTAACGTTCTCTCTATTTGTAAACTAGAACAAGAGTAACTTCTAAAAGTCAGAACAATAGCATACAACAACAATATAACTCATTTCAATTAAAGGTAGGAGATTTCCCTAATTTACGAAACAACAACACAAATTGTAATAATAACATCAATAATAACACAATAAATAACAGCAAAGCCACATATGCTAACCAGCTGAGAACAAACAACGATTTATTTAGCATCGATGAGCTTTTTGATATTTTCACTACAGTTATGGATTTGTATAGGTGCACTTCAAAAGTACAACAAATCAAAGTTGCAATGTCTATGGTGAAATACGCCCATGGATTATACTAATTTAAATGAATTCAAAATGCTTCACTTAAATGCTAATGGCATTTCAAACTTTTCTAAATTAAAACAATTTGAGATACTAATTGAACGAGAAAATATTAAAATAGCGTCTGTGAATGAAACATTTTTTTCAGAAAATCATAGACCCAATTTTAAAAATTATTATTTATATAGAAGTGACAGAACAGATGCAAGAGGAGGAGGAGTAGCTCTGTTAATTCATAAATCTGTCGCACATAAAAACCTCTTTATATCAAACACCTCATCAATCGAAAACATCTCAATTGAAGTTAACATAAATAATAGACCAATTGTTGCATCTTCGTTATATTCACCAAGATATACCCATAACTTCTGTGCTGAACCTAACACCTTCCACCAAAGAATATATAGTTTTTGGTGACCTACATTGTTCTTGGAATTGCCGTTCAAATAATACTGCAGGAATCGGACTCAACAACCTACAACAATCAAGCAATTTTTTCATACACTATCCTTATAGTCCAACCCTATTCCCCCATCTTATCTTAAGAAATTTCGCTTTAAATATAAAGGTAAAAACAATGGATTACGAAATACCTTCAGATCATCGCCCAATTATATGTACACTTAAAAGATCAATGGCCTTGCAGGTTGGCCTCAATTATTATGATTATAGTGCAACCAACTGGAACATTTTTATGAATTATCACGTTACATTCGGATATATACAATACCAAGGTAGTAATCGATCAGGAAATCCAAAAATTTATAAATGTAGTTTTCGAAGCAAGGGATGTGTCTACACCTAAAATAACTCAACAAAATAATTACACATTACCAGAAAGTACTGTGAAATATATTAAACTAAGAAGAAGCTTTAAAAGAAAAAGCCAACGATCTTCAAATATTGCCGAGCAAACATTTATAATCAATGTACTAAGTTTCTAAGTAACATGATTGATAAAAGTATTAATTCGGAGCGCAATAAGAAATGGTGTCAATTATTATCCAATTTAAAACCAGGGGTTAAATCATTCTGGAAAATAAGCAGGAATTTGCGAGGAAAAGGAAAAAAATCAAATCTCTCACTTTAAAATTGGGAATACAAAAATAACATCTGATAAGTGCAAGGCTGAAATCCTGGCAAATACATTTGTCCAAGCAAATAACCTCACTTCGAACTACAACCACCTAGTTCTGAGTCAGCTAATTATACATCTCTTGAAGAAGTAATGAATATTGTCTCATCAATAAAACCCTCAAAATCCCCTGGTTTTGACAATGTTCCGAACCTGCTCTTAAAGAAACTACCACTCAAAGCTCTAAAATTACTGGTTATAATATTTAACAGCTGCATCAAACTCAACTATTTACCAAACCATTTCAAAAATGCTAAGATTATAGCTATTAACAAACCTAGTAAGCCAAAAAATAACCCAAATATTAAATAACTTAGGTAAAAATTTGAAAAAATACTACATTCTCGTCTTAGTGAATTTGTAACGACCAATTCTATTGTTGCTAAAGAACAATTTGGATTTAAAAAAGGACATAGCACTACTAACCAAATAAACAGAATTAAAAATCAAATAATCACCAATAAAAACAATAAACGTTCAACGGGTGTAATATTGTTAGATATTGAAAAAGCGTTTGACACCGTTTGGCATAATGGCCTAGTATTTAAACTTATTGATGCAAATATACCAAAATATTTATGCAAACTTATTTCAGATTTCATTCACGGCAGAAGCTTTAAAATTGCGATTAATAATGAAACATCATCTCCAAAAACCATTACCACAGGGTTACCTCAAGGATCAGTCTTGTCGCCATTGCTTTACTCGATATATACATCCGATTTCAAAGTACCGAAATATATGATGATACTGCGTTAATTTCTTCAAACAAACTTACAAGTGCACTCCTGAAGAAAATGGAAAAGGGACTTGTAAAATGCAGTAAATATTTTCACAAATGGAAAATCAAAATTAATCCAAACAAGACCCAAGCAATAATTTTTCCATTCAACAAATCTCCCAAAAGACTGCCAAGACGTCATCTTCTTATTGGAAACAATACCATACATGTACTTAATCATGTCAAATATCTCGGAGTTGTATTGGACAAAAAGCTTACTTTTAAACAACACATTATGGCTACATGCCAAAAAGATATAAATTCATTTAAAGCATTATGTCCACTACTAAATAGAAGGTCATTTCTAAACCCCAAAAACAAAAATCTACTCTTCAAAAGTGTTATAAGGCCAATATTAACATACGCGTGTCCTATTTGGAGTGACGCTGCCAACTGCCACCTAAAACGCTTACAAATTATACAAAACAAATGTCTTAAATTGATAAATAACAAGTAAGAAAATTATTGTCGGTCTAGACCGACTATACGATACCCTATACCATGAGCTTAGGTCCAACTAATTAGATATAGAAAAAAAAAGCATAAACCAAATTTGAGTGGCATTGTTATTAATATTGTTTGGCTGCAGATATGAAAAAGTTCATATCGGATGCTATATCTATATGGGGACTAGGCCCAAAAATGGACCGATCCTGACCATGTTTGGTAAAGTCACTTATACTTTGAAAAAATATATACAAACCAAATTTGAGCAAAAACTGTGCAATATTTTTGTTTTTTGATAGATTTTAGTGAAGATCGGGAAGCAGCTCTATATGGGGCCTATGACTAAGAGTTATCCAATAGGGATTATTTTTGGACTACTGATTAATGAATGTAATATATACATACAAACCCAATTTGACTAAGATTTGTATGATAATTTGGAGCTTATGGCAATATATGTTGATTTCATAAGGGTCATTTGTATGGGGGCTAGGTCTGAAAAAGGACCTATTCTCACCAATTTCAATAGCGTTCATCCCATGGCCGATAAAAGATCCAATACCAAATTTCGTCAAAATATATTCATATTTGCGACCTGCAGTTTGATTACAAGCTTTACATGGACACACAGACGGACGGACGGACATCGTTAAATCGAATCAGATAGTGATTCTGATCCGATCGGTATAATTAAAGATGGGTTTAGGTCAAATATTTTTGGTTGTAACAAACAGCAGCACAAAGTCATTATACCCAAACCACATAGTGGTATAGGGTATAAAAAGCCCTGGAGGTATCCTACAAATCTTCTTCATGAAGAAACAGGTTATGAAAAAATTATCGATTTCATAACAAGGATTAATAACAATTACTTTGCCAAAATTGAAAATTCCTCTTACCCACTGATAAGAGATAAATCATATAAAGGTTGTTTTTCCTCCCATTTTCCTTTAAAAATCATTAGAAAATAAAATAAAAACTATTGAATATCTTTAGATCCTATATATTATTTGTTGCAATATCTATATGTAAAGATAAGATCTCATAGTGGATATCAAATTTGTTGAAATATGTAAATAAAGGAAGAATATATGATTGAAAAAAAAAAATTTAGCAAACCCGAATCTCCCTTTTTCAATTACCAAAAATAACTGATTCTTTTTGCAGTAATTGACTGAATTAGATATGTTTAAATAAAGTATAAATAAATTCATAAAAACTAACTACTCGTATAAAGAAACAACATTGCCTTGAAGTTTAGCTAGGAACTATGTTGTAATTCGACCACCTTATTGTAAAAGTTATTAAAAATTAATATCACTCTCATTGAAATCCATAGCGATGTCCGTCTGTTTGTTGAAATCACGCTCATTCACAAAATAAAAGTGGGTAAACTTAGGATAATATTGTTTGTCATTATTTCGAGCAGGTTGCTATTGAAAATGGGTAAATTGGGTATCATTGTACCAAGATGTGGACTAAAATATGGAGATACCTTTGAAGCTGTTAAAAATTCAGTGTTATTATTGTAATAATTTAGTATTAAATTTATCAAATTGTTTACTTTTTCAAATATATTGTTTAAATTTGTTATAAAAAGTGTAATAAGTAATGTAATGTAGTAATGTAACGTAAACGTAATGGAAATGTAAAAGCCCAGTGATGGGTACCACAGATTAGGCATTGCCCAATTTTACACAATTTATTTTTGATTACCTCTATTGTTACTTATCATAGGACCATTGCATTTTTATAAAGAAACTCTATATTGCCTTTTATAAAAGATGTCTTTTATTATAAATATATAACAAATTAAAAAGTTTATTATAGTAACAATATAATAGGCAAAATAAACATTATTTATCAAAATAACATCCTCCAGCGCTTCGTAGCATAGAAATTGATTTTTTTTTATCGATTTTCTCTGGTCTAGATTGGTCATGTTATGGTAGAAACAGTACCATCTCGTGAAGGATGTGGTTCTTCACTACGTATGACGGTCTTGGGTAAGGAGAAGCTAGGTGTTTCAAATGCATAGGTGCATTGTATTACACTATGTATGGCGCTTCTCGTAAAATGTTGAGTTTTAGTGAAACATTTATTTATTCGTAATAATGGGGCTTTTACTGTATAACCAAGAAATATCAAATAAGATCTCAATATCAATTTAATACAGAAAAATAACAAATTTATGATATACAAAACATATTTAAATATGTATATGTACATACCGGTTCGGATCTCTTGGAAATACATGGAGTCTTGCCTACCCAAGATTGCAACCCATTAAACATTTTCTATATATAAAAAATATATATTAATAATATTGTATAGTTTTTTTTTTAGTAATTTAAGTTCGTATCTATATACATACATAATAATTTCGAGTAGAAAATGTATAAGTACCCACTTAGAAGCTTATAATCAGAAAATAACATTTTATATAAAGCGAAAACATTAAAATTGCAGTGGGTTATAATTTTTCCAAATTGCATAGTGGTGACGTTGTTGCCGAAGATATAGTCAAATCGCCTTTTGGAATATCGACACCAGTTGTGCTATATTCAAATTCTCTGACGATAAAGTTATAACATAGGTAGCTGGCAAATTAGAATATCGTATGGAATTTTAAATTTTTTGACATGTCCAATTGCATTTGGCGCAGTTCATGAGTTGTTTTTTTGGGTTAGATCTGCTTTCGAACGTGGCAAATTATGGGTTGATAATTTATTGGCTTATATGCTCTAATTCTGTAGAATCCTCACATCCCACCATTTTCCCTTTAGATTTTCTTTTGTCCGCCTCAAGATGTTCTTGCAACTCTTCAGTGTTCATTGAGGAAATTTGAGACACCAAGACTTGTTGGGCAAACAACCATTGGTGTCTGTTGCTTAGCTTTTTTTTTTCAGTAAACGAGTATTTACACATTTATTTTAAAACTATAATGTATTTATGTTACTTATTTTAATGCCATTATTATTTTGTTAACACTTTAGACTATGCACTCTTCAATTAATCCTATTTCTGGTATTTCCAAGGCTAAATTAATTTTCCAATAAACATGGAATTTTGACAATAAGAACCACCAATAAATAAAAACAATGTATACAACGTGTATAAGGGCGATAGCATTATATTTTTAATATAGCTGTTGCTTCCGATTTTCTCAAAATAATGCAACCCTGATATTGTAGTTCACCAAAAAAAAATTTAGATGTCACTAGTTACACTAGTTACACTGGACATCGCAATGTTAAAATAGTCAGTTTGCTTCATTGAAAGTAATCCAAGTATCAACCACCACTAGTTGCGAAATAGTTAAATATAACTGCATTAAAGGTTAGTTGAGTTGCCGGCAGTGTACTTTCACTGATGGTTTAGCATCAATTTACGTACACGTTTGTGATTGTGTGTTTTGCCATATAAAATGTGTGAATTCATTTACATTTTTCTTAAGAGCAAAATTATTTAAGAATACGAGCAATTTTTCCCAGAATTGATAATTTCACTCGTAACGATATTACGCAAATCAGGCAAAGTCGAGTCATATAGACGAATCAGCCTTTTATCGAATATGTCTAAACTCTTCAAAAGACTGCTAATGAACTCACTAACCATAACCGTATATCAAAATTAATCTATAGCAGATCATCAATTTGGCTTCAGAAATAATCATAGCACCACCCAACAGGTACATAGGCTTGTACCTGTTATTAGAAAGGCCTTTCAGGAAAAAAAATAATGTTCTGCTTGTGGTGTGTATTCTTCACAATTCTTTATTGAACTGAACTTATACTTAAAATATGAATAAGCAATAAACACTGTCGTATACAAATGTATATAAATGCATTATACCGCTATGAATTAATACTGGTTTTACAAGATATGCATTTAAGGTACACTAACATAATAGTACTTATAATGGGTGATACAACTTTTATACTCATATAATTTAGAATATGGGTATTAACATTACATATCTTCCCCTTTTTATAGATTGAAGTTTATATCTTGCGGAAGGTATTTTTCAAAAAATTTAATTTGAAACAAGATTAAAGTGAGATAAAGATAAATATAAAATTACAATTTATAATATAAAAAAATTTATTTTCAATCAAGATTAGAATAAGATAAAAATAAAGATAACGTTACAACTTATAATTTTTATTTTCTTTGATTTTTTAAATCTTTCTTTTAAGGGAAAATCATCCTTTGCTGTGATATTATTATAATCCACAGTAGGACCTTCTGCATCAAAATTCCTCTTCGTCACTACATTCTTGATCCATTTGAGTATTTTCTGAAGCTTCTGATAATATTACATCATTAACGAATCTTTTTATTTGATTTCTATGTGTAACTCTACGTCGTTGTTCACTTCAACTAAATACAATGTTTTATTTAATTTTTTACATATAGCCCCTTTAATCCATTCTGTACCACAATTTTGATTTGGATTCAAATATAAAATATTCACCAACTTCTAGATTTGTTTAAAATTCACTACTTCTTTAATTTTATTATTTTTGTATTTTGTGGTGATTTCCTTTATATTTGAGTCTTTTTTTAATTTACAATATGATAATAAAGTTATTGGTTTATATGAGAATAATATTTCATTAGGACAAATACCTGTAACAGTTGATGGTGTGTTGCGATACTTAAAAAGAAAGTTTAGTAAAACATTTTGTATAGACAACTTGTTTTCCTTATTTGACAAAAAAAAATATACCTTTAAACTCCGTTTAACGGTTTGAACTCCTCTTTCTGCCAAAGCATTACTTGGGGGATGATAGGCTGGACTTAACATCTGGTTTATTCCATTCGATTTTAAGAATCGACAAAATTCCTCACTACGAAACTGAGGCCCATTGTCATTTACAAGAGTAAAGCGAAATCAAAAGCTTGAATTTAATTTTTTAAATTTTTCAATCAAAATTATTGGTATTATAATACGGTCTGCATAAGACAAACAATTATCCTTTAATTCCAAGGAGATTCATATGGAGATAGTGGGGTGTTTGTTTGTGCCGCACGTGGTAATATCTCCTAAAGAAATCGGTATAGTATTACAGTAGTTTTGACATAGCTGCACATCCAACTTTTGCACGAGTTTATGAGAAGTTAAGTCAAAAACGTTCTTAAGTTAAATGTGCTTACATGCCTATGTATACAGGTACAGAAGAATGTTTTCCCTCTTTCGTGTTTTTTAGATTTTAAAATAACTAAAGTGGGCTTTTAGCGTTTTTAAGCTATTTTTTTGACCGTTTTCTGTATCACAAAAATTTGATATCACCATTTATTTGGTGTGTGTATTTTTCCCCCTAAGAGTGGGATTGTAAAATAAACAAACTTTATAACGTCTTTCTCACTCCACTTTTGAAGTCAAATCCACTGTATCAAAATTTAAAAAATTAAAATTTTTGACATTTGTCTCACACCCTTGTGGAAGACGTGATAAAGCATCAACGTGCTGTTGTTTCACTCCAGGAAACAATATCCATCTATGGAAACGAACCGATACGATATTAGCTAGAGCTTTTGATCTAAAAGTTTTTCAAGTGGTTGGTGATCGGTATATATTGTAAAGGTATAACCATGTACAAATTTATGATATTTGCATAATGCGTAAAGCACCGCTAGGGCTTCCCTGTGAATTTGGGAATACTTTTTTTCAGCTTTACTTAAAGTGGACGATATCATAACATGGTCTTTAATTTTAATTTTAACTACAATCTTTTTCGCCAAGACCAGCCATTTAAATATCATCCAAATATATTTTGACCCCCTTCCAACCCTTGTGTAATCTGCTCCCATAACTTTTTGAAATATCATAGGTGCTGTCGCCACACCAAATGGTAATCGGCAAAACCCATATAAACCCATGTGTGTGTTTATAGCTAAAAATTTATGACATGATGTATTCACAGATAACTGTAAATACGGTTTTGTCAAATCCAGGAAGAAAAGCACGTTTTACCTCTCATACTTGTGAGAATATCGTCAATTAACGGTAATCGTAATTTTAAAACTCTCGCAGATTCTTATATTCGAATCTTTTTTTACAACACAAACAATCGGACCTGCCGAACTACTGCTACGGACGGGCTCAACGGTTGCTTTTACACTTAATGGGATTGTATATGGTTTAAAAAATTTTGTTTGAGAATTTGGTTTTACAAAAATGTCGGCCGAAAACCGTTTTATTGGATTTATGGTCTTTATAAACAGTGATGGAAACCTAAATTGCAATTCTTCCATAGTATTGGATTGCCAGATGCGATGTACCGTTAATATTTTATTTGACTTACCCTGAGGTAAATTAAAAATTACGCCAACCAGGAAACACAGTGTCCAACCAGTTTCGACCCAGCAATGCCGTAAATAATCGCTTTGACTCTACTACCATTACAAATATTTCTCCTTTAACCTCCACTGTACTACCTGTTAAAACCTGGAATGGGCGAACATTTGTTTTAATTAATTTAGAGTTATTGAATTAAAATTTATAATCTGCATTAGAAACAACCGATACCACCGCTCCGGTATCAACTTCCGTCACCAGCCTTCTATCGTTCACCATAACATTTCGCGGTAACGGCTCATCCGCATTGTTCATCCAATTTAATGACCCCAACTTCAACTTCAAATCATTTACATGATTGGGTTTACTCCGATACTTACGGGACGAATGCTGGTTTTCCCGCGTCAAACAAGAGAAATATGCTTTAGTTGTATGGCCCTTTTCCACAATGGAAGCAGGTCCACTCATTGGCAGAACATTTTCCTCTTGCATGTTTACTTGAACATTTCGAACATTTATCGAACTTTTTATGTTGTGGCTGATGACTTTTTATACTCATGTCGTACGACGACGGCTGCATACTTTGTTGCTCCTTATCGACCAACTCAAATGACTGTGCTAATATACAAGCATCTTCCCATGTCAAACCAGATGCCAACAGCAATTTTGTCTGAAGTTGACTGCTGATCACACCGCAAACCAAACGATCACGTAATGCCTCTTTAAGAAATATCCCAAAATCGCATTGCGCTGCCACTAACTTCAAATTTATTATATGTATATTCACCAACAGGTTCATTTGAAATTTGAAGCGTTCGGTAATGACATTTTTTTCTAGTTTAAAATGATGTAGAATTATTTTAACCAAATCTTCGAAAACTTTGCTGGTTTGCTTTTCTGGTAATAAAGCAGACTTAATTCTTTTATAAGTTTCTCGACCCACTAACGTTAGAAATAAAGCCACTTTATTGTTTTCGTCAATGTTATTTATAATAAACAATTGTTCGACTCGCTCTAAATATTCTCCGAAAACATCTTCTTAGGCAAATTGTTCGTTATTTGATATTTTTATTATTTATCGGGGTACAACACTTCTCGTCGCCAAATACGTTGTGTATTCTTCACAATTCTTAATTGAACTAGACTTACACTTAAAATGTGAATATGCAATAAACACTGTCGTTATACTTATGTATATAAATGCATTATACCGCTATGAATTAAATACTGATTTTACAAGATATATATTTAAGGTACACTAATACAATAGTACTTATAATGGTTGATACAACTTTTATTCGCATATAATTTAGTATATGGGTATTAACATTACAGCACTGTTCATTGATAAGTTTGGTATGAGGGTTTAATCTATAAAATTAAACACATGCTTCCACCCAATACACACAAGCTTCTAGAAAGCTATTTAACTGGTCATAAGTTCACATTTAAGAAAACACTCATATAAGTTCACCACAAGATATACAAGCCGGAGTCCCACAGGGAATATTCTGGGTCCATTACTCTACACTTCTGATTTACCAACAAATGTTGATAATCACACCTCAACATTTGCTGATGATAGGGCAATAATAAGTGTTCATGAGAACCCGTCAACGGCATCTAGAATGTTACAAGCCCACATTTCTCAACTAGAGTAATTTGAATGAACAAAAATGCATCCATATCACTTTTACCCTAAGATGAGAAACGTGCACCCCGGTAGAGATTAATAATCATAACATACCCCAACACCTCCTCATCCAACGCCGCCTCACTTGGAAAATAAATGCGAAACTTGCCCAAATAAAGTTGAAAATTTTACAATTTAAACTAAGCTTAGATTGTGAATTAATTCTTTACAAAACCCATATGGTGCTACGGCATTCAGCTGTGGGGTACTGCCTCTGCGAAAAATTACAAAGAAGACAAAACAGAATCCTACGAATGATTACAAGTACACCCTGGTATGTGAGAAATTCCAACATACATAGGGACTTAAATGTTCCTCTTGTCAAAGATGAAATTATGACATAAACTCAGAGATATATGAATAAACTTGTATCTCACCTTAACATACTCGTACTAGCCCGAAATTTGCTAAATAATCGCGGCCACCTACGCCTTAGACGGTTGGATACAGCCGGCCGGATACACTGATGATTTTTAAAAACATTATTTTTTTATATTTAATATATCATTGAGCAATTTATGTATTGTCTGGCACTGGCTGATCATTATATTAAGTATTAGTTTTAAGGTTTTTTAAATTATTGTTAGTTCACATAGTATAAAAAGTGAAGATTCATTTAATAAAAACATTAAAAACAAAAAGAAAAAAAGGGTTTTCTTCGAAAACAGAATTTCCATCCAAATGTATTGACAAATTTTGTTCAAAAAAATATTCCTATATTAAATCAAAAGCAAAAATTGGCTTATGAAACAATCATGCAAAAAATTGATAATGGTAATGGTGACATGTACTTTTTGGATGCACTTGGTGGTACCAGCAAAACCTTTTGGATTACTTTAATTTTATCAACTGTACGAACAAGTGGTAGAATTGCTTTGACACTTACATCTTCTGGAATTGCAGCCACTTGGATGGTGGTAGGACAAATTTATTTTGTCACGCATCGCAATGATTCCCACTAATATGTCATTTGAATTTCAACGATTACAGTATCCCGTTCGTTTGGCAATTGCAATGACTATTAATAAAGCTCAAGGACAGTCGTTGCAAGTTTACGGCATAAATTTAGAAGTCCCATTATTTTCACACGGTAAACTGTATGTTTCGTATTGGGAAGCCGCCGTTTTTATTAATATTTTTTAAAAATGGCAATACTATTTTTTTTTTTCAATTATATATTCATCCTTTATTTACATATTTTAACAAATTTGATATTCACATATGAGATCTTATCTTTACATATAAATATTGCAACAAATAATATATAGGATCTAAAGATATTAAATAGTTTTTATTTTACTTTTTAATGATTTTTAAAGGAAAATGGGAGGAAAAACATTTATATGATTTAATAAATTCATATAATTTCTGAAAATATTAATGTGCTTATAGGAGGTTTATTAGAAATAATAGACTTTTATAAGCACATAATTTGCAATTTGGTGATTTCTTTTTAATTTTACGTTAATTCTCTACATTCTCTTATCAGTGGGTAAGAGGAATTTTCAATTTTGGCAAAGTAATTGTTATTAATCCTTGTTATGAAATCGATAATTTTTTCATAACCTGTTTCTTCATGAAGAAGATTTGTAGGATACCTCCAGGGCTTTTTATTTATCATTTTAAGACATTTGTTTTGTATAATTTGTAAGCGTTTTAGGTGGCAGTTGGCAGCGTCACTCCAAATAGGACACGCGTATGTTAATATTGGCCTTATAACACTTTTGAAGAGTAGATTTTTGTTTTTGGGGTTTAGAAATGACCTTCTATTTAGTAGTGGCCATAATGCTTTAAATGAATTTATATCTTTTTGGCATGTAGCCATAATGTGTTGTTTAAAAGTAAGCTTTTTGTCCAATACAACTTTCATATATTTCGGGACTTTGAAATCGGATGTATATATCGAGTAAAGCAATGGCGACAAGACTGATCCTTGAGGTAACCCTGTGGTAATGGTTTTTGGAGATGATGTTTCATTATTAATCGCAACTTTAAAACTTCTGCCGTGAAGGAAATCTGAAATAAGTTTGCATAAATATTTTGATATATTTGCATCAAGAAGTTTAAATACTAGGCCATTATGCCAAACGGTGTCAAACGCTTTTTCAATATCTAACAATATTACACCCGTTGAACGTTTATTGTTTTTATTGGTGATTATTTGATTTTTAATTCTGTTTATTTGGTGAGTAGTGCTATGTCCTTTTTTAAATCCAAATTGTTCTTTAGCAACAATAGAATTGGTCGTTACAAATTCACTAAGACGAGAATGTAGAATTTTTTCAAATATTTTACCAAAGTTACTTAATAGACTAATAGGTCTATAGCTATTTGGGTTAATTCTTGGCTTTCTAGGTTTGTTAATAGCTATAACCTTAGCATTTTTGAAATGGTTTGGAAATAGTTGAGTTTGATGCAGCTGTTAAATATTATAACCAGTAATTTTAGAGCTTTGAGTGGTAGTTTCTTTAAGTGCAGGTTCGGAACATTGTCAAAACCAGGGGATTTTGAGGGTTTTATTGATGAGACAATATTCATTACTTTATCAAGAGATGTATAAATAGCTGATTCAGAACTAGGATTTTCCTTCTTAAAATTATTTACTGTTGAATTTATTAATGTATCCGCTGAATGGTTGTAGTTCGAAGTGAGGTTATTTGCTTGGATAAATGTATTTGCCAGAACTTCAGCCTTGTCCTTATCAGATGTTATTTTTGTATTTCCAACTTTAAAGTGAGAGATTTGATTTTTTTTCCTTTTCCTCGCAAGTCCCTGCTTATTTTCCAAAATGATTTATCACCTGGTTTTAAATTGGATAATAATTGACACCATTTCTTATTGCATTCCGAATTAATACTTTTATCAATCATATTGCTTAGAAACTTAGTATATTGATTATAAAAAGTTTGCTCGCCTATATTTGAAGATCGTTGGCTTTTTCTTTTAAAGCTTCTTCTTAGTTTTATATATTTCACAGTACTTTCTGGTAATGTGTAATTATTTTGTTGAGTTATTTTGGGTGTAGACACATCCCTTGCTTCGAAAACTACATATATAAATTTTTGGATTTCCTGATCAATTACTGCCTTGGTATTGTATATATCGGAATATAACGTGATTTTATTGTCTAAAGATTCATATAAATGTTCCAGTTGGTTGCACTATAATCATAATAATTGAGGTCAACCATTGATCTTTTAAGTGTACATATAAAGGGGCAATGGTCTGATGGTATTTCGGAATCCATTGTTTTTACGTCTCTATTTAAAGCGGAGTTGCTTAAAATAATATCGACTGTGGATTCTTCGCGATTTTGTTGATGGGGGAATAGGGTTGGACTATTAGGATAGTGTATGAAAAAATTGCTTGATTGCTGTAGATTGTTCAGTGCGATTCCTACCGTATTATTTGAACGGCAATTCCAAGAACAATGTTTGGCATTTAGGTCACCAAAAACTATGTATTCTTTGGTGGAAGGTGTTACGTTCAAGATATCAGCACAGAAGTTATGAGTGTATCTTGGTGAATATAACGAAGATACAACAATAGGTCTATTATTTATAATAACTTCAATTGAGATGTTTTCGATTGATGAGGTGTTTGATATAAAGAGGTTTTTATTAGCGACAGATTTATGAATTAACAGAGCTACTCCTCCTCCTCTAGCATCTGTTCTGTCACTTCTATATAAATAATAATTTTTAAAATATGGTCTATGATTTTCTGAAAAAAATGTTTCATTCAAAGACGCTATTTTAATATTTCCTCGTTCAATTAGTATCTCAAATTGTTTTAACTTAGAAAAGTTTGAAATGCCATTAGCATTTAAGTGAAGCATTTTGAATTCGTTTATATTATTAGTATAATCCATGGGCGTATTTTACCATTGACATTACAACTTTGATTTGTTGTACTTTTGAAGTGCACCTATGCAAATCATCTACAGTTGATGTCGTTTGCAGAGTGATCAGTTCTCTCTTTTCCATGTTTTTTGCAATTAAAGCATGTAAAAACAGCTGGTCTTTTTTCATTTGTGTTAAACGGACACACACTTGTATGATGTTGTTCTGCACATATCATACGCGCAGCACTTCGATGGCAATGTTCACCGCCATGGCCATACATTAAGCAGTTCCTGCATTGAGTTGGTCTGCTCCTGGATTTCGATTTGTATTTTTTCCAAGAAATTATAATATTGGAAATTGTTCGTACATGTTTTAAGGCAGTTGGATTAAAATTTTTACGAACAAATTGAACTTTATAAACTGCATTATTGTTTGAACTGAATTTGGTGACTATTTCAGTTAAGGAATAAGGGGATAGGTTGTAGTTTTTTAACTCCTTGGAGATTTCCTCAGAGCTTATGCGGGGTAAACCGTGGTGTATAACCTATTTTCTTTGGAGCCATAAGAATGAAACTCCATCTTATTCTCTTTTAGTATTTGTTTGTAGCATTCGTACATTTTATTACTTGGAGCAAAAATTTTGGTACCTTACCAAGCAGCTTTTGTATTTCTGTAAATGAAGCGTTAGCTTCTACAACAATGGGTGGAGGTTTGTGTTCCTTAACATCGTTTATATTTGATACGGGAGTTACGTCCATATCATTGAGGCCAGCAAGCAGGCTAAATCTGTTGCTTGAAGTTGATGCAATGTTCGGGTTAACAAAACTCGGAGGAAGTTTTGTCATCTTCTTGTTCACAGGCTTTCTTTTTGATGAAGATTTGACCCCTCGGGCCATCGCTAAATTTTTATTCCTGTTTTAAGCTGGATTGTCTACCACGTGAGTTCAAATGAGATCAAGAATAGGCAATTGCAAAAACAAAAATATACACTTGTTTTTAATTTTAAGTAGTTGTACTCTAAGCGCTTTAATGTTTTACACGACCGTTCCAAAAGAGAGTTAGATTCGAACTCGAAATGGCAATACTATAAATGTCGTTTCCACCAATAAATTTTCTTTTCTTTTTTGATGTTCTCACTTTAAAAAATTTATGTTTTCGCACTTCTTTTTCAGGAAAATGTCAATTCTTTCTAGAAGATTTCATTTGTAATACAATGACGTAAACGTATACTATTGTATTATCCAACAATGCGGGCAGAGTAACTCTAGTATAAAATAAATTTTTATGGAATATTTATTTTCTTTTTTTTTAATAATATGGTTTGTATGTTATCAACTATCAATAAAGATAAATGATTCGATTTTAATAACATCATTAATAAAAGAATCTCTACTTCAAACTGTATCTAAGGAAAACGGAAATATTAATAATCATAACTGAAACCAAAAGAATGATTAAAGATATTGTATTTTCTTTGCTTATTGAAATTTTCATATAGTAGACACTACCTACTAATGTAGTTAGAATTTCTGTCACAAAATGTATTAATTTTCTTTTCTTTAGTTATACTTGTTTTCAAATTGACAACACTATTTTCTCAGAATCACTTTCTTAGTTGATTTAACGATGTTCGTCCGTCCATATGTCAGTTCACGTAAAACTAGTACTTAAACTTAAGGTTGCAATTATACACATATATATCTGGAAATTTGATTTTGAACCCTTATTGGTCAAACTCACTTAAATTGGGTTTATGTTTATTATTTATGTCCATTTATGACCTCAGTACTTTTCAAAAGTACTTTGCATAGTTTATATTTTGTAGTCCGTATAAAACGACTTTAATTTCGTACTTGGTTTTATTGTCTTTTTTTTTGGATTAAATACATCCTTAACATAATTTATTATTAGCTAATTAAGATAAAATTTGCTTTTTAAATGTCAATAGGTATCTGAACATTTTTAGTGAAGACTCATTAGAAACGTTTTTTGAATTATCGCATAACTTCTAACAGTGTTATAGAAATCAAACTTGGAATATTATAATACCGGCTGCATTAAATAACGTATTTCTCTTTGGTGTCCTATGTTCTTTGGGATCTTATAGGTTTTCTATTCTAGTAAAAGAAAAATAATGCAATGTTTTAGTTTCTATTATTAATTAATTCTTCTATAATTAATAAAATAAACTGGTCAAAAATAGGAGCAATTAACGTAAAATTTTTTTGGTATTACAAATTAAAAATTTAAGTAATATTTATTTTTTGACACAGGTGAAGGTTATAAAAGATTCCGCTCAGCTGAATTTAATACTATTACTTGTTTCTTCTCAATTTCAAAAAAAATTCCTAGAATTTGTTTATTGTTTTAATGTATTATATGAAATTGCATTTCAATTATGTATGTACATTAGACCATCCCGATTTAAATTAATCTTCGAAATTTTTGTTTTAACCAACTTTTTTTTAATCTAGAAAGAAAACCAAGAATTTTCGTATATAACACTTAATTATTGACAAAGGCTTTCTATCCGCGCAATTCGTTTTTAATATTTTTAATAAATATATAAGAAATTTCGTTACTTTAAAAAATTTTTTAAATTCCTGTTTCACGTTTTTACCCATGACTCAGAGAGTTGTAACTCGATTTTCACAAAGTTACATTCATTAGAAAGACAATAAAATTTAGTTTAGCCTTGTAGAAAAAGCATTGAAATATTATTCAAAGGTTTTGTTTTTATTGGGCGATAAAATAAATTTTTTGATTCTTACCCTCCACAATTTATTGGTTTTGTTGCCTTATTTTTTCGTCCTAAACAAAATTGATGCATTATATTTAAGTACTGTGAATGTAGGATGATCGGGAATTTAAAAACGAAATTTTTGATATATACAAGAGCTATATATCTAGTTCATTTAATAAGAGATTATGGTATTTTAAACTATACAGCAATAATAATTTTTTAGTTTTTTTTTTTTTATATCCAAATGCAGTAGTCCTAGAAGAAGAAATCTATGAAATTTGGTCGATCGCAGCCAACTTCACTGTTCAATTGTCTTTGCAATTGAGTTTGGAACCGATTTTCAGTGGTTCAGCCTTAAGTTTTATTAACTTTGTGTTATTATTAAATTAATTGAACTGGTGGCGATTAATGTCTGCACTGGAAAATAAAGCTGGTCAGTGCTGGATTATTGGTAGGTGATTGTCAAGAATTATGGAAAACAAGATTGCTCATTTTTTTGTCCGTTAGCTTTCCCTAAAAGTAGATTTTGCTCTCTCACTCGCGCATCATCGATGAAGCAAGAAATTTATTTTTATTTTTGTTTTTACTTAGGCTTCATGTATGCTGAACGCATTATTTTTGTTTTTGATTTTTTTTTTTTTGCTCTTAAGCCGTATTAAATTTGGCGAACAAGGCGTTTCGTTACCTATTGCAAGAAAATTTAGATACAAAAGTACCAAGTTCTTTCCCATAATTCTTGAATATTATTTATTAGATTGTTTAAATAAATTGTGCCACTTTCACGCTCGTCAATTCGTCACCATCATAGATCTGTTCGAGGTCGTATCAGTGACGATGTCAAAAAGCCTTAAAAAACGCAACCGACGCCTTCTTTGCGCTACATTGGGATGGCAAAATTCTCCCCAAATGGCATGGAGTTGATAAAAAAAGTATGATAAACTTCCAATGGTTCTATCAAATGGAGAAAATACAAAAATATTGGGTGTTGCCGATCTTAAAAGAGGCACAGCAAATTACAAAAAAACTTAACGAATAGTTAAAACCGACGATTAACGTCGTAAATGATCCAACGGAACGTGCAATTGGTCTTTTAAAACCGTCAATAATGCTCTTACTATGAATGCAACCCAAGAAGACAACCTCGTGCAAGTAATTGAGCATTATAACAAATCACATCACACACCAGAAAAAGCACAATCTTAAACAATCTCCAACAACAAAACAGCAGCTAAAAAAGTAATGATGCTTTTGTTTTCTTTTTTGAACTGAATGTTAATTTTTTCTTGATCCTTGATTCGAATTTAAATTTACATCGCTAATGGCTATTGTCCGTCATATGAAAAAAAAAAAACAAAAAAAAACTCAAAAATGATTATTGCTGTATAGGTTAAAACACTATAATCTCTTATTAAATGAACTAGATAGCTCTTGTATACATCAAAATTTTCTCTTTTAAATTCTCGATCATCCTGCATTCACAGAACTTAAATATAATGCATCAATTTTGTTTAGGACGAAAAAATAAGATCACAAAACCAATAATTTGTGGAGGGTAAGAATCAAAAAATTTATTTTATCGGCCTATAGAAACAAAACCTTTCAACAAAATTACAATGCTTTTTCTGCTACAATGCTTTTAAAGCTAAATGAAATTTTATTGTCTTTCTAACGAATGTAACTTTGCCAAAATCGAGTTACAACTTTGTGAGTTATAGGTAAAAACATGAAACGGGAATTTTAAATTTTTTTTATAGTAACGATTTTTCTTAAAAATACTAAAAACGAATTGCGCGGATAGAAAAACTTGGTTTTCTTTGTAGATTAAAAAAAAGTTGGTTAAAACAAAAATTTCGAAGAAAATTTTAAATAGGGATGGTCTAATATACACACACTCCAATTCACTTGATTAGCACACACCACTTTTTTGTATCTATTTGATTATCACTAATATTCATTGGCTGATTTATTATTTTGTTCGTCTTCCTATCGACGTTCTCTGCGACAAAATTGAAGCTCTGAGAATTTAACGTTACATTTTTCTGTTCATTTCGTTTTCGTTTGCTTCAAATTCTAATACATTTTCTGTTTCACTTGAATAGCACATTTGCGTTTAAGTTTGATTTACTTCGTGGAAATCATCGGCAAGATAAAGTAAACCATTATTTTGAATATTTAAAATATATTTTAATAATATTCAATAATAATGGGTCGTGGTGCAGCCTTAACGAACGAGGAACAAATTAAAATAAAAACTTATCAGGAATGTGACCTCTCTGTGTCTGAAATAGCAAAAAAAATTGGAAGAAAGAGAAAAGTCGTACATAATTTTATTTAGAACAGCTCAAATAATGGAAAAAATATGAAAGGTTGTATAAATAGTGTACTTTCCAATGCAGTATAGTGTACTTTCTATACTGCGCGAGGCTTCCAATTCGCATGACTCTTGTGACAAAATAAGAGCAAAAGCTGGAGTTAACGCAAGTAAAACTATTGCGTGGCGGGTGATTTCTAAAGCTAAACATCTCAAGTACCTAAAGTTAAAGAAAAAACCACCACTTACCCCTCTACGTAAAGAAGCTCGGCTTAATTTCTGTAGAAACTACATGTCATGGAAGACAGAGTGGCAGCGCGTTGTATTCTCTGATGAAAAAAAAATTAATTTCGAGGGCCCTGACGGGTATAACTATTACTTCCATGATTTAAGAAAGGAGACCCATCAATTGGAACGGCTACACAGCAGAGTTGGCGGGGTTATTGTCTGGGAAGCCATATCCTATTTTGGTACATGCGAGTTTCAATTTTTGACTCCCAAGATGAACGCGCAATCGTACAAAGGAGTTTTGGAAAAGGCTTTTCCCCCACTAAGAAGTCTTTTCTTGTCAATCTCTTAAACTGACCTCCATACTCGCCAGACCTTAACATTATTTGGGGGTGGTTGGCCAGAAAAGTTTATGAGTCAGGGAGACAGTTTTCTACCAAAGCTGAGCTAATTCGGAATATTCGGTAAGCATGTGCTTTAATTTCCCTTGACTATATTAAAAAGCTTTATGATTCCTTACCAAATAGGATTTATGAAGTTATTCTAAACAAAGGAGGTTTTATCCATTATTAAGTTAGATTTATAAATTAATAATTTATATAAATAACTCAAAACAAGTTGTTTAAAATTAACCAAATAATATTTAATATAGTTTAAAACAAAGTGTGATATTCAAATGAAACAAAATGTACGCACTATTTTTAGGTTATTTACTTTGTATGCCCTGTAACTTGAAAAATACTCAATAAATTTTGGTTTTGTTTATTGCTAATATAAAATAAATACTTTAACTATAAATTCAAGCCAAGAATTATTCCTTACTTTCATTTGTTTAAAAGTTATCGTGAAATGAAATGCATCTTGCCAAGTGTGCTATTCAAGTGAAACGGAGTGTATATGAATTTGTCATTTGTTACCTGTTGTTCAAGTATAAATGAAAAATACTTCCGTTCCACCTGAAAGGGTTCTCAAATATATATTAATTCGTTCTGATATACATTTTCAGTTAATATTAAGTACATAATGTATTGAGTGTACATGTTATTTTTCTTTTGATTTAAAATTTTGCTGTTGCCGTTAAAGGGATAAAATGCAAAATATTATCAACTTTATAATGGGACAGAATTACATATATTTTCATTACTTTGTTTAAATCACCGGTAACCCATTAATAGCTTATATGTATTTTCCTGAATTGATGGTTTTTATTAATATCGTTAAATTTACTACCGCCACTACTGGGCGAAGACTTAAACAAGAACAAATAAAAATTAGAAAAAAAATTAAGATATTCTTTTATACGATGTCGGTTAATCGCTAGAAATAATGAACTTGAGTAAATAATCTGTTGTCATCCACTTTATGTAAAAGTTTCAGAGCTCTATCAGGCCTGGAAGTTGGTGAAAGTTCAACTACAAAAATTCGCTTTCTGGTTAACCTTGAGAAATAAGGAATGTAATGTCATCCGCTTTACGTTAATGCTGAAACCTTCAGAGCTCTAGCTAACCGCAAATTAGGAAAAATCCAATTACAAAAATCCGTATCATAGAAGCAGATGTACAAAGAGAGCATTTTAAAAGCATATAAAATAAGTAAGAATATAATTGTCTGTCTAGACCGACTACACGATACTCTCATCGAGGAGGTTCCTGGAACCATGTTTTCCGACATAATAACTGGATATAGAAAAGAGGCATATACCAAATTTTAGTGCTATTGATATTAATTCGCGAAAAAGTTCATATCTGATGATATTTTTGTATGGGAACTAGGTGAAAAATGGGTCGATCCTGACCGTATTAATAAAGTCACTTACGTTTCTCAAAAACATATATAAACCAAATTTAAAAAAAATCTGTGCTAGTATTTAGATTTTTGATAGATTTAAGAGACTAATGATTGGTGGGTATAATACACACACATAAACCTAATTTGATATATATGTATATATTAGGGTTCGTCAAATTGTAGGGTGCCGAAAAAATCTCCATGACTTCATCGCGATTCTGGTACTATGGGCCATAGCAAGTATATTTTCCCAAGTAGCCATACCTCTAAAATCATTTTCAAGCCTGCCAAAATTTCTATGAAGATATTTTCTTGATATTTTCCATAATACTCATTCAAATGTAAATAAGTTATTGAAAATGTGTGTACCGGAAGTGTTTTGGGTCGGAAATCTATTTTGCACATTTAATTTTATTTTTAACAGCCGCCAAGGGAAGTTTTCGTGCATTTTTGTGGATTTTTTTTCACCTTTTTGGCGAAATTATTGCACAAATCGACGATCTTTGACTTTCCCATATATAAACAAGTAAGAAATTATAGTCGGTCTAGACCGACTATACTATACCCTATACCATGGTATAGAGACCCTATCTCTTCGGTCTGACTAATTCGATATCGAAAATAAGCATAAATCAAATTTGAGTGGCATTGTTATTAATGTTTTTGGCTGCAGATATGAAAAAGTTTATATCGGATGATATATTTATATAGGGACTAGGTCGAAATGTGGACCGATCCTGACCATATTTGGTAGTGTCATTTATATTCTGAAGAAATATATGGAAACCAAAGTTGAGAAAAATCTGAGCAATATTTTCGTTTTTTGATAGATTTAAGTAAAGATCGGCAAGCTGCTCTATATGGGGTCTATGGTTTAGAATTGTCCTATAGGGATTATTTTTGGACTACTAATTAACGGATGTAAGCTTCTAGAAGCTGATGATGCTGATAGAAGCTTACATACCAAATTTCTTCAAAATATATTCATATTTGCGACCTGTAGTTTGATTACAAGGTTTACATGCACACACAGACAGACGGACGGACATCGCTAAATCGACTCAGAAAGTGAGTCGATCGGTATAATAAAAGATGGGTCTTGATCAAATATTTTTTGTAGTTACAAACAGCAGCACATAGTCATTATACCCAAACGACATGGTGGTATAGGGTATAAATAGCCCAAAATATTCAGCGCTAAAAATTATGTGTAAGAGTAAATAATAAAAACGAGTTTTTTACCTAAATCGCGATGAACCCATAGAGTAAAAATAATTGACCCATCCTTATATTTATATATATGATAATCTGGGTCTACGTATATATTTGTACCGATTTTCACCTATTTCGGTACAATTGTAGTAAAGCTGGGTCTGAGCCAAGATTATGATGGCATTCCATTGTCCCTAACACATGGAAAGTGGTACGGTTCATGCTTGTTTGTATATTTTTAGCTATGTATATGACTTACACAACACTTGGTGATATGATATATTTAACTCACCTCACCATAACCCGTCACTTGCAGATGTTTTTTGGTTATCGGTGCTGGTTCGTTATGTGCATGGATATTTCTATGCGTTATCACATGTTCCAAACGTATAAGGTCACCGTGTTTGACAAATTGCATATCTTTTAAATATTCTTTATTATATGGTTTAATCAGCCACCTGTTGTTATCATCCTTGTGTGTATATGTTGTTATCTATGAAATCAGTTACTCTCATGTTACATCAAAAATTATAAAATGAACATTTTTCAGTGAAGACATACCTGTTGCTGTCTGGCTCCAAATCCTTTAGGATACAAATGAAAATGGGAGTGCAGATAGCCACCACCAGTTTTATGATTTTTGAGCGTTACTACAGACCCAAATACAACATCACGTGGCATACTGGCATTATACAGAGAATTTCCAATAAGACGCGACTGAAATGCTGAACTATAGAATCCATCACCGTTTCCGCTGCGATTTAAAACTTGTAGATGAATATAAAAGAAGGTGATATACAAAAGCAAGGGCCATACAATAAGGGTCACTGCCCGACAGACTAACTGTTTAAACGTCTCTAGCTGTTATACAATATAAAACGGAGCAAAATCAAATATCATATCACATAACGACAACAAGAATGGCATTAGCAATCTGTAATAATTAATTATAGTTAACTAATGTAGTTAATGATATTTATACTTACAATGGGTTTTTGCAAATTGCCAAGAATTAGCCAAAGTTCGTTGGCTGTGTGTAGACCCACGAGCAAAACAACGAACAGACCAACAAATTTAACACTTATTGTGCATGATAACATGGTGCCAGTAAAAAGTAACCACATCCACCATTGCCACGAATAAGATGATCCTCGTGTCGTTGTTTTTGAGATCTTCACCATTCCCCAAACGGACGCGGTCATAAAAAACAATAGAATTGGATCCAACAGTATATACTGATTCAAAGTAACGAGACCCACATCTTAAAGTAAAAAAACTTTGGTCACTTCTAGGAAAAATTCGATGTTTAGTAAAGACCTTACCAAAAATAAGATAACAGGCAGCCACCACAGCAGCCGCCACCGATCGTGTCAAGTCATGTACAGTATCGAAAGCCATTGGCATAATCAAAGCGCCCAAAGTAGTACAGAACTGTATAAAAGAGAAGTTTTAATTAAGAACGAATTCAACATTAAAAATCTATTAATATTATGTGGTTAGACGTGAGAACAGTTCTAGAAATGATTACAGTTCAAGTGATTATAGAATGATTTTAAATGAATCAGTTCATATTAAGCTCTAAAGTCAACAACAACAATTCTTTCCTATTGAGTCATTATTAATGGCAATTTAATTTTAATTAAAAAACATTGGTATTGAAAAATGTAATAGTAATGACTAAATATTAATTGCCATTTCCATTCAATAAATCGCCAAATTTATTATTACACCTAATGAATTTGTCCCATGTGTGTAATAGGTTCGTTATTAATTATAAATTTTGTTGTAAATATATTTCTATAATATATTATTTTCCCAATAGATTTTGTAATTTTTGTAAAGTCTTTCTAATAATATAAAAAAGTTTATAAAACGTCATATGGTAAACAAACTCATGGTTTTGTATGGGAGCATTTCAAAGTAAGCAATTTTGTTCAATTGTCATAACCTATATAAAATTTTTATAATGTAATTGTAAAGCTATGAATCTATGATTATATACATAACTAAACTAAAATTATATGCGAGTAACAACAAATAAAGTTATTAAGAAACCCGATTTCATAATTTTTATTATTTTTGTATGGGAGCATATATTGAGGAAAACTCTAAGATTTTCTCATCGAAACTTAAACATTCCCTTGCAAAACAACCTAAAATGTAAGTGTTTAACAAAATAACATAAATTGTTAGGGATGATTGTGTATATTAGATAAAACATCATATAGCCGCACAACCACGGTCGCAGCATTTTTGTTCGCTTTAATTAGCAGCAATAAATATATTACAGAAATCGATATAATTTAATTTTAAAAAATTTATATTTTTATAATTAAAGAACGGTACCCACAAGCCATAAATTATATAAAATGTATAAGTTATTGGTACGAGTAACGAGTTTACTTGTACCAATTATATAAAAATACTGTATTCTCGTTCAACTTTTAGCAGTATTACTCATCAGAGAGTATTTTGATTCAAAAATATAACTTAAAATTTGTAGTAAGTAAGTCCACACTTAGGACTTGTACCAGTTTTCTTTAATACAGGGATTCTATATTCAAATAAATTCCTACTGGGAAGATTACAAAATGCTGAAATGATTTTTTATTAAATTTAAAAAAAAAAAATTGGAAATTTAGGTCAAATATTTGACGCAAAAGTAAAACTTAAACTTTGTTGTTTTGAAAAATATGGCATATGTTAAGTTCTATTTATTCAATATATTATAAATGAGTTCATCCTTAGCTTGATATATACAAAATCTAGGTAAAGCAATTTTGGAATTTCCGTAAATAAATAAATAGAATATACGTTTCCATTTAACCACAAAAGTTAACTTTATTAATGCTTAGGAATAATATTTGATAGATTATTTAAGTTTCTTAGAATGAGTTTATATATAATCCGTGTAAGTCTAAAGACCATTGTTAACTATTTAGGGCTAAATCATAACATACTTAATGCTGAGTTTTTATTTTAGTAATAGTGCTGAAGTAATTTTTCTGTAAATTTTCTTTTTTACTTCAGTTTGACTTGATTTATTTAAAGTTTATTTTGTCACAAGTTTATTTTGTCACATAATTTATGGTATCCTAAAGTTTTTGTTCCGCCTCAAAAATGAATTGTAAATTAAATAATAGTGGAGCTAGTCATAAATTATCGATACTCACAATACGCATTCCTTCATAGTGAGTTCCATTGTACTTATCTCCAGGCTTTTCAAATGGATAAGTTCCATTGTAACCTGTCAAATATCCAGATAAACCTATCAGCATCTAATAGAAAGACAAGAATGAGATTTAGTAATAATTTATTCACTCAACATGCATCTAGTTGTACATATGATTTTACATACTTTTCCCAAAGGCGGGTGAACATCGAAAAAAAATGTGCGATTAATATACCAACTGCCCATTTTTGCCAAAGTGAGTCTCATCCCAACTGTAGAGGAATTGTATTGAAGATTATTCACATATGAATTACAACGACAATTAGACTTACCAAACATGATCAGGCTCAGTGACTTTATAATATCGTGTAGCTATTGTTAAAGGTAAAATAGTTCCAAAAATTATCCACCAATATCTAGAAATAGTAACGAAATTATTAAAACACACACATACACACACACAACAGACAACGAATTGTATTTAATAAGGTTTGTGTCTTTAGTCTTTTGATTTTCAACATACAATTTCACATTATTTTGTTGATTATTCACATCAATATTTATTAATTTTTCACATTGGTTTGTCATTTTCTCATCTGTTGCTTATTTTATTATACTTATCGAATAAATTCCTAATTAAATACAAATAAATTATTCTTTCTCGGGCTTTCAACTTGAACTGAAATGTTATGCCACGATTACAGTCAATTTCGTGTTTAATTTTGTATATTCTTTGCTTTTATTTTCTTTAATCTTTTTTGTTTTGCTATGAAGAAACAATCCGGTTTGAAAGAGAAAGTAAGACACGCACAACCAACATCATACTAAATAAAAAAGATCTCAACAAAACATATAGACAAACGGCGACAAACGGCAAACGAGATACCTGACTTCTATTAAAAAGAGCCCAAATACATATAAGTAGATTTTAGTATTTTTGACTGGTAACTTTTTTTACACAAGATCACTTGAAAACGGTCGAACATTCCATCAGTTATGGCTGCTTTCATAAAATGAAAGTGTGTTATCTACATCTGTCGGTGGTTGGAAAGAAAACTTAAAGAGGCAAAGGAAAAAAATGTTCATGTTTTTTTTTTAATTTTACTAAATCTTTATGAAAATACGTTAATGTTAATCGGCTATTAATTATTACGCGAATATAAACATCAAAAATCAAACTGTTATGAAAATGTATGCGTTCATGTCAATTTGACATTAGTAGCAGCTAGTAGCAAGCGAATCGCTTATAATACCATACAATGTATTTCCAGCGCCCGAGGATAACGCACGGTTTTGAGTTTGTGCTAGAAATTTCTAATGCAAAAATCGGCAATCTCAAACTAGTAGCTAGTAGAAGCTAGACATTAATTTTTAAAACTGACTAAATTTATGACAAACAAGTAAGAGCGTTAAATTCGGCTGTGCCGAATTTTTTGATACCCTACTTAGTCTTAAACTGTATATTCACCCAATGTCGAGTACGGCTAAAACATTCAAACTTTTGCCGATACTGAAACATTAATTCCGAATACCAAAATTCAAATGATTCTTGGCTAAAAATTATTATTATTAAAAATAAGCTAATTTTAAAATATTTTTATCTGAATTATTTTATTTATATCTGCATTACATATAATACAAAAAAAAAATACATAATAATACATGTAAGAAACTAAATATAGAAATTTAAACTTTTAATATTTAATTTTTATTTTTAATTTTTAATTTTTAATTTTTAATTTTTAATTTTTAATTTTTAATTTTTAATTTTAATTTTTAATTTTTAATTTTTAATTTTTAATTTTTAATTTTTAATTTTTAATTTTTAATTTTTAATTTTTAATTTTTAATTTTTAATTTTTAAATTTTTAATTTTTAATTTTTAATTTTTAATTTTTAATTTTTAATTTTTAATTTTTAATTTTTAATTTTTAATTTTTAATTTTTAATTTTAATTTTTAATTTTTAATTTTTAATTTTTAATTTTTAATTTTTAATTTTTAATTTTTAATTTTTAATTTTTAATTTTTAATTTTTAATTTTTAATTTTTAATTTTTAATTTTTAATTTTTAATTTTTAATTTTTAATTTTTAATTTTTAATTTTTAATTTTTAATTTTTAATTTTTAATTTTTAATTTTTTATTTTTAATTTTTAATTTTTAATTTTTAATTTTTAATTTTTAATTTTTAATTTTTAATTTTTTAATTTCTAATTTTTAATTTTTAATTTTTAATTTTTAATTTTTAATATTTAAATTTTAATTTTTAATTTTTAATTTTTAATTTTTAATTTTTTAATTTTTAATTTTTAATTTTTAATTTTTAATTTTTAAATTTTAATTTTTAATTTTTAATTTAATTTTTAATTTTTAATTTTTAATTTTTAATTTTTAATTTTTAATTTTTAATTTTTAATTTTTAATTTTTAATTTTTAATCTTTAATTTTTAATTTTTAATTTTTAATTTTTAATTTTTAATTTTTAATTTTTAATTTTTAATTTTTAATTTTTAATTTTTAATTTTTAATTTTTAATTTTTAATTTTTAATTTTTAATTTTTAATTTTTAATTTTTAATTTTTAATTTTTAATTTTTAATTTTTAATTTTTAATTTTTAATTTTTAATTTTTAATTTTTAATTTTTAATTTTTAATTTTTAATTTTTAATTTTTAATTTTTAATTTTTAATTTTTAATTTTTAATTTTTAATTTTTAATTTTTAATTTTTAATTTTTAATTTTTAATTTTTAATTTTTAATTTTTAATTTTTAACTTTAATTTTAATTTTAATTTTTAAATTTTAATTTTTAATTTTTAATTTTTAATTTTTAATTTTTAATTTTTAATTTTTAATTTTTAATTTTTAATTTTTAATTTTTAATTTTTAATTTTTTATTTTTAATTTTTAATTTTTAATTTTTAATTTTTAATTTTTAATTTTTAATTCTTAATTTTTAATTTTTAATTTTTAATTTTTAATTATTAATTTCTAATTTTTAGTATTTAGTTTCTAATTTTTAATTTTTAATTTTTAATTTTTAATTTTTAATTTCTAATTTTTAATTTTCAATTTTTAATTTTTAATTTTTAATTTTTAATTTTTAATTTTTAATTTTTAATTTTTAATTTTTAATTTTTAATTTTTAATTTTTAATTTTTAATTTTTAATTTTTAATTTTTAATTTTAAGTTTTTAATTTTAATTTTAATTTTTAATTTTTAATTTTTATTTTTAATTTTAATTTTAATTCTAATTTTAATTTTAATTTTAATTTTAATTTTAATTTTAATTTTAATTTTAATTTTAATTTTAATTTTAATTTTAATTTTAATTTTAATTTTAATTTTAATTTTAATTTTAATTTTAATTTTAATTTTAATTTTAATTTTAATTTTAATTTTAATTTTAATTTTTAATTTTAATTTTAATTTTAATTTTAATTTTAATTTTAATTTTAATTTTAATTTTAATTTTAATTTTAATTTTAATTTTAATTTTAATTTTAATTTTAATTTTAATTTTAATTTTAATTTTAATTTTAATTTTAATTTTAATTTTAATTTTAATTTTAATTTTAATTTTAATTTTAATTTTAATTTTAATTTTAATTTTAATTTTAATTTTAATTTTAATTTTAATTTTAATTTTAATTTTAATTTTAATTTTAATTTTAATTTTAATTTTAATTTTAATTTTAATTTTAATTTTAATTTTAATTTTAATTTTAATTTTAATTTTAATTTTAATTTTAATTTTAATTTTAATTTTTAATTTTATTTAATTTTAATTTTAATTTTAATTTTAATTTTATTTTAATTTTAATTTTAATTTTAATTTTAATTTTAATTTTAATTTTAATTTTAATTTTAATTTTAATTTTAATTTTAATTTTAATTTTAATTTTAATTTTAATTTTAATTTTAATTTTAATTTTAATTTTAATTTTAATTTTAATTTTAATTTTAATTTTAATTTTAATTTTAATTTTAATTTTAATTTTTAATTTTAATTTTAATTTTAATTTTAATTTTAATTTTAATTTTAATTTTTAATTTTAATTTTAATTTTAATTTTAATTTTAATTTTAATTTTAATTTTAATTTTAATTTTAATTTTAATTTTAATTTTAATTTTAATTTTAATTTTAATTTTAATTTTAATTTTAATTTTAATTTTAATTTTAATTTTAATTTTAATTTTAATTTTAATTTTAATTTTAATTTTAATTTTAATTTTAATTTTAATTTTAATTTTAATTTTAATTTTAATTTTAATTTTAATTTTAATTTTAATTTTAATTTTAATTTTAATTTTAATTTTTAATTTTTAATTTTAATTTTAATTTTAATTTTAATTTTAATTTTAATTTTAATTTTAATTTTAATTTTTAATTTTAATTTTAATTTTAATTTTAATTTTAATTTTTAATTTTAATTTTAATTTTAATTTTAATTTTAATTTTAATTTTAATTTTAATTTTAATTTTAATTTTAATTTTAATTTTAATTTTAATTTTAATTTTAATTTTAATTTTAATTTTAATTTTAATTTTAATTTTAATTTTAATTTTAATTTTAATTTTAATTTTAATTTTAATTTTAATTTTAATTTTAATTTTAATTTTATTTTAATTTTAATTTTAATTTTAATTTTAATTTTAATTTTAATTTTAATTTTAATTTTTAATTTTAATTTCAATTTTAATTTTTAATTTTAATTTTAATTTTAATTTTAATTTTAATTTTAATTTTAATTTTAATTTTAATTTTAATTTTAATTTTAATTTTAATTTTAATTTTAATTTTAATTTTAATTTTAATTTTAATTTTAATTTTAATTTTAATTTTAATTTTAATTTTAAATTTAATTTTAATTTTAATTTTATTTTAATTTTAATTTTAATTTTAATTTTAATGTTAATTTTAATTTTAATTTTAATTTTAATTTTAATTTTAATTTTAATTTTAATTTTAATTTTAATTTTAATTTTAATTTTAATTTTAATTTTAATTTTAATTTTAATTTTAATTTTAATTTTAATTTTAATTTTAATTTTAATTTTAATTTTAATTTTAATTTTAATTTTAATTTTAATTTTAATTTTAATTTTAATTTTAATTTTAATTTTAATTTTAATTTTAATTTTAATTTTAATTTTAAATTTTAATTTTAATTTTAATTTTAATTTTAATTTTAATTTTAATTTTAATTTTAATTTTAATTTTAATTTTAATTTTAATTTTAATTTTAATTTTAATTTTAATTTTAATTTTAATTTTAATTTTAATTTTAATTTTAATTTTAATTTTAATTTTAATTTTAATTTTAATTTTAATTTTAATTTTAATTTTAATTTTAATTTTTAATTTTAATTTTAATTTTAATTTTAATTTTAATTTTAATTTTAATTTTAATTTTAATTTTAATTTTAATTTTAATTTTAATTTTAATTTTAATTTTAATTTTAATTTTAATTTTAATTTTAATTTTAATTTTAATTTTAATTTTAATTTTAATTTTAATTTTAATTTTAATTTTAATTTTAATTTTAATTTTAATTTTAATTTTAATTTTAATTTTAATTTTAATTTTAATTTTAATTTTAATTTTAATTTTAATTTTAATTTTAATTTTAATTTTAATTTTAATTTTAATTTTAATTTTAATTTTAATTTTAATTTTAATTTTAATTTTAATTTTAATTTTAATTTTAATTTTAATTTTAATTTTAATTTTAATTTTAATTTTAATTTTAATTTTAATTTTAATTTTAATTTTAATTTTAATTTTAATTTTAATTTTAATTTTAATTTTAATTTTAATTTTAATTTTAATTTTAATTTTTAATTTTAATTTTAATTTTAATTTTTATTTTTAATTTTAATTTTTAATTTTAATTTTAATTTTAATTTTAATTTTAATTTTAATTTTAATTTTAATTTTAATTTTAATTTTAATTTTAATTTTAATTTTAATTTTAATTTTAATTTTAATTTTAATTTTAATTTTAATTTTAATTTTTAATTTTAATTTTAATTTTAATTTTAATTTTAATTTTAATTTTAATTTTAATTTTAATTTTAATTTTAATTTTAATTTTAATTTTAATTTTAATTTTAATTTTAATTTTAATTTTAATTTTAATTTTAATTTTTAATTTTAATTTTAATTTTAATTTTAATTTTAATTTTAATTTTAATTTTAATTTTAATTTTAATTTTAATTTTAATTTTAATTTTAATTTTAATTTTAATTTTAATTTTAATTTTAATTTTAATTTTAATTTTAATTTTAATTTTAATTTTAATTTTAATTTTAATTTTAATTATTTTAATTTTAATTTTAATTTTAATTTTAATTTTAATTTTTAATTTTAATTTTAATTTTAATTTTAATTTTAATTTTAATTTTAATTTTAATTTTAATTTTAATTTTAATTTTAATTTTAATTTTAATTTTAATTTTAATTTTAATTTTAATTTTAATTTTAATTTTAATTTTAATTTTAATTTTAATTTTAATTTTAATTTTAATTTTAATTTTAATTTTAATTTTAATTTTAATTTTAATTTTAATTTTAATTTTAATTTTAATTTTAATTTTAATTTTAATTTTAATTTTAATTTTAATTTTAATTTTAATTTTAATTTTAATTTTAATTTTAATTTTAATTTTAATTTTAATTTTAATTTTAATTTTAATTTTAATTTTAATTTTAATTTTAATTTTAATTTTAATTTTAATTTTAATTTTAATTTTAATTTTAATTTTAATTTTAATTTTAATTTTAATTTTAATTTTAATTTTAATTTTTAATTTTTAATTTCTAATTTTTAATTTTTAATTTTTAATTTTTAATTTTTAATTTTTAATTTTTAATTTTTAATTTTTAATTTTTAATATTTAATTTTTAATTTTTAATTTTTAATTTTTAAATTTTAATTTTTAATTTTTAATTTAATTTTTAATTTTTAATTTTTAATTTTTAATTTTTAATTTTTAATTTTTAATTTTTAATTTTTAATTTTTAATTTTTAATTTTTAATTTTTAATTTTTAATTTTTAATTTTTAATTTTTAATTTTTAATTTTTAATTTTTAATTTTTAATTTTTAATTTTTAATTTTTAATTTTTAATTTTTTAATTTTTAATTTTTAATTTTTAATTTTTAATTTTTAATTTTTAATTTTTAATTTTTAATTTTTAATTTTTAATTTTTAATTTTTAATTTTTAATTTTTAATTTTTAATTTTTAATTTTTAATTTTTAATTTTTAATTTTTAATTTTTAATTTTTAATTTTTAATTTTTAATTTTTAATTTTTAATTTTTAATTTTCAATTTTTAATTTTTAATTTTTAATTTTTTAATTTTTAATTTTTAATTTTTTATTTTTAATTTTTAATTTTTAATTTTTAATTTTTAATTTTTAACTTTAATTTTAATTTTTAATTTTAATTTTTAAATTTTAATTTTTAATTTTTAATTTTTAATTTAAAATTTATAATTTTTAATTTTTAATTTTTAATTTTTAATTTTTAATTTTTAATTTTTATTTTTAAATTTTTAGTTTTTAATTTTAGTTTTTAATTTTTAATTTTTAATTTTTAATTTTTAATTTTTAATTTTTAATTTTTAATTTTTAATTTTTAATTTTTAATTTTTAATTTTTAATTTTTAATTTTTAATTTTTAATTTTTAATTTTTAATTTTTAATTTTTAATTCTTAATTTTTAATTTTTAATTTTTAATTTTTAATTTTTAATTTTTAATTTTTAATTTTTAATTTTTAATTTTTAATTTTTAATTATTAATTTTTAATTTTTAGTATTTAGTTTCTAATTTTTAATTTTTAATTTTTAATTTCTAATTTTTAATTTTCAATTTTTAATTTTTAATTTTTAATTTTTAATTTTTAATTTTTAATTTTTAATTTTTAATTTTTAATTTTTAATTTTTAATTTTTAATTTTTAATTTTTAATTTTTAATTTTTAATTTTTAATTTTTAATTTTTAATTTTTAATTTTTAATTTTTAATTTTTAATTTTTAATTTTTAATTTTTAATTTTTAATTTTTAATTTTTAATTTTTAATTTTTAATTTTTAATTTTTAATTTTTAATTTTTAATTTTTAATTTTTAATTTTTAATTCTTAATTTTTAATTTTTAATTTTTAATTTTTTAATTTTTAATTTTTAATTTTTAATTTTTAATTTTTAATTTTTAATTTTTAATTTTTAATTTTTAATTTTTAATTTTTAATTTTTAATTTTTAATTTTTAATTTTTAATTTTTAATTTTTAATTTTTAATTTTTAATTTTTAATTTTTAATTTTTAATTTTTAATTTTTAATTTTTAATTTTAAATTTTTAATTTTTAATTTTTAAATTTTAATTTTTAATTTTTAATTTTAATTTTTTAATTTTTTAAATTTTTAATTTTTAATTTTTAATTTTTTAATTTTTAATTTTTAATTTTTAATTTTTAATTTTTAATTTTTAATTTTTAATTTTTAATTTTTAATTTTTAATTTTTAATTTTTAATTTTTAATTTTTAATTTTTAATTTTTAATTTTTAATTTTTAATTTTTAATTTTTAATTTTTAGTTTTTAATATTTAATTTTTTAATTTTTAATTTTTAATTTTTTGTTTTTAATTTTTAATTTCTAATTTTTAATTTTTGATTTTTATTTTTTAGTTATTAATTTTTAATTTTTTAATTTTTTATTTTTAATTTTTAATTTTTAATTTCTAATTTTAAATTTTTAGTTTTTAATTTTTAATTTTTAATCTTTAATTTTTAATTTTTAATTTTTAATTTTTAATTTTTAATTTTTAATTTTTAATTTTTAATTTTTAATTTTTAATTTTTAATTTTTAATTTTTAATTTTTAATTTTTAATTTTTAATTTTTAATTTTTAATTTTTAATTTTTAATTTTTAAATTTTAATTTTTAAATTTTAATTTTTAATTTTTAATTTTTAATTTTTAATTTTTAATTTTTAATTTTTAATTTTTAGTTTTTAATTTTTAATTTTTAATTTTTAATTTTTAATTTTTAATTTTTAATTTTTAATTTTTAATTTTTAATTTTTAATTTTTAATTTTTATTTTTTAATTTTTAATTTTTAATTTTTAATTTTTAATTTTTAATTTTTAATTTTAAATTTTTAATTTTTAATTTTTAATTTTTAATTTTTAATTTTTTAATTTTTAATTTTTAATTTTTAATTTTTAATTTTTAATTTTTAATTTTTAATTTTTAATTTTTAATTTTTAATTTTTTAATTTTTAATTTTTAATTTTTAATTTTTAATTTTTAATTTTTAATTTTTAATTTTTAATATTTAATTTTTTAATTTTTAATTTTTAATTTTTAATTTTTAATTTTTAATTTTTAATTTTTAATTTTTAATTTTTAATTTTTAATTTTTAATTTTTAATTTTTAATTTTTAATTTTTAATTTTTAATTTTTAATTTTTAATTTTTAATTTTTAATTTTTAATTTTTAATTTTTAATTTTTAATTTTTAATTTTTAATTTTTAATTTTTAATTTTTAATTTTTAATTTTTAATTTTTAATTTTTAATTTTTAATTTTTAATTTTTAATTTTTAATTTTTTAATTTTTAATTTTTAATTTTTTAATTTTTAATTTTTAATTTTAATTTTTAATTTTTAATTTTTAATTTTTAATTTTTAATTTTTAATTTTTAATTTTTAATTTTTAATTTTTATTTTTTAATTTTTAATTTTTAATTTTTAATTTTTAATTTTTAATTTTTAATTTTTAATTTTTAATTTTTAATTTTTAATTTTTAATTTTTAATTTTTAATTTTTAATTTTTAATTTTTAATTTTTTAATTTTTAATTTTTAATTTTTAATTTTTAATTTTAATTTTTAAGTTTTAATTTTTAATTTTTAATTTTTAATTTTTAATTTTTAGTTTTTAATTTTTAATTTTTAATTTTTTATTTTTAATTTTTAATTTTTAATTTTTAATTTTTAATTTTTAATTTTTAATTTTTAATTTTTAATTTTTAATTTTTAATTTTTAATTTTTAATTTTTAATTTTTAATTTTTAATTTTTAATTTTTAATTTTTAATTTTTAATTTTTAATTTTTAATTTTTAATTTTTTAATTTTTAATTTTTAATTTTTTAATTTTTAATTTTTAATTTTTAATTTTTAATTTTTAATTTTTAATTTTTAATTTTTAATTTTTAATTTTCAATTTTTAATTTTTAATTCTTAATTTTTAATTTTAATTTTTAAATTTTTAATTTTTAATTTTTAATTTTTAATTTTTAATTTTTAGTTTTTAATTTTTAATTATTAATTTTTAATTTTTAATTTTTAATTTTTAATTTTTAATTTTTAATTTTTAATTTTTAATTTTTAATTTTTAATTTTTAATTTTTAATTTTTAATTTTTAATTTTTATTTTTAATTTTTAATTTTTAATTTTTAATTTTTAATTTTTAATTTTTAATTTTTAATTTTTAATTTTTAATTTTTATTCTTATTCTTATTTTTTAATTTTTAATTTTTAATTTTTAATTTTTACTTTTTAATTTTTAATTTTTAATTTTTAATTTTTAATTTTTAATTTTTAATTTTTCATTTTTAATTTTTAATTTTTAATTTTTAATTTTAAATTTTTAATTTTTAATTTTTTATTTTTAATTTTTAATTTTTAATTTTTAATTAGTAATTTTTAATTTTTAATTTTTAATTTTTAATTTTTAATTTTTAATTTTTAATTTTTAATTTTTAATTTTTAATTTTAATTTTTTATTTTTAATTTTTAATTTTTAATTTTTAATTTTTAATTTTTATTTTAAATTTTTAATTTTTAATTTTTAATTTTTAATTTTTAACTTTATAATTTTTAATTTTTATTTTTTACTTTTTAATTTTTAATTTTTAATTTTTAATTTTTAATTTTTAATTTTTAATTTTTAATTTTTAATTTTTAATTTTTAATTTTTAATTTTTAATTTTTAATTTTTAATTTTTAATTTTTAATTTTTAATTTTTAATTTTTAATTTTTAATTTTTAATTTTTAATTTTTAATTTTTAATTTTTAATTTTTAATTTTTAATTTTTAATTTTAATTTTTAATTTTTAATTTTTAATTTTTAATTTTTAGTTTTTAATATTTAATTTTTAATTTTTAATTTTTAATTTTTTGTTTTTAATTTTTAATTTCTAATTTTTTAATTTTTGATTTTTATTTTTTAGTTATTATTTTTTAATTTTTAATTTTTAATTTTTTATTTTTAATTTTTAATTTTTAATTTTCTAATTTTAAATTTTTAGTTTTTAATTTTTAATTTTTAATCTTTAATTTTTAATTTTTAATTTTTAATTTTTAATTTTTAATTTTTAATTTTTAATTTTTAATTTTTAATTTTTAATTTTTAATTTTTAATTTTTAATTTTTAATTTTTAATTTTTAATTTTTAATTTTTAATTTTTAATTTTTAATTTTTAATTTTTAATTTTTAATTTTTAATTTTTAATTTTTAATTTTTAATTTTTAATTTTTAATTTTTAATTTTTAATTTTTAAATTTTAATTTTTAATTTTTAATTTTTAATTTTTAATTTTTAATTTTTAATTTTTAATTTTTAGTTTTTAATTTTTAATTTTTAATTTTTAATTTTTAATTTTTAATTTTTAATTTTTAATTTTTAATTTTTAATTTTTAATTTTTAATTTTTAATTTTTAATTTTTATTTTTTTAATTTTTAATTTTTAATTTTTAATTTTTAATTTTTAATTTTTAATTTTTAATTTTTAATTTTTTAATTTTTAATTTTTAATTTTTAATTTTTAATTTTTAATTTTTAATTTTTAATTTTTAATTTTTAATTTTTAATTTTTAATTTTTTAATTTTTAATTTTTAATTTTTAATTTTTAATTTTTAATTTTTAATTTTTAATTTTTAATTTTTTAATTTTTAATTTTTAATTTTTAATTTTTAATTTTTAATTTTTAATTTTTAATTTTTAATTTTTAATTTTTAATTTTTAATTTTTAATTTTTAATTTTTAATTTTTAATTTTTTAATTTTTTAATTTTTAATTTTTAATTTTTAATTTTTAATTTTTAATTTTTAATTTTTAATTTTTAATTTTTAATTTTTAATTTTTAATTTTTAATTTTTAATTTTTATTTTTAATTTTTAATTTTTAATTTTTAATTTTTAATTTTTAATTTTTAATTTTTAATTTTTAATTTTTAATTTTTTAATTTTTAATTTTTAATTTTAATTTTTAAGTTTTAATTTTTAATTTTTAATTTTTAATTTTTAATTTTTAATTTTTAATTTTTAATTTTTAGTTTTTAATTTTTAATTTTTTATTTTTAATTTTTAATTTTTAATTTTTAATTTTTAATTTTTAATTTTTAATTTTTAATTTTTAATTTTTAATTTTTAATTTTTAATTTTTAATTTTTAATTTTTAATTTTTAATTTTTAATTTTTAATTTTTAATTTTTAATTTTTAATTTTTAATTTTTAATTTTTAATTTTTAATTTTTAATTTTTAATTTTTAATTTTTAATTTTTAATTTTTAATTTTTAATTTTTAATTTTTAATTTTTAATTTTTAATTTTTTAATTTTTAATTTTTAATTTTTAATTTTTAATTTTTAATTTTCAATTTTTAATTTTTAATTCTTAATTTTTAATTTTTAATTTTTAAATTTTTAATTTTTAATTTTTAATTTTTAATTTTTAATTTTTAGTTTTTAATTTTTAATTATTAATTTTTAATTTTTAATTTTTAATTTTTAATTTTTAATTTTTAATTTTTAATTTTTAATTTTTAATTTTTAATTTTTAATTTTTAATTTAATTTTTAATTTTAATTTTTAATTTTTATTTTTAATTTTTAATTTTTAATTTTTAATTTTTAATTTTTAATTTTTAATTTTTAATTTTTAATTTTTAATTTTTAATTTTTAATTTTTAATTTTTAATTCTTATTCTTATTTTTAATTTTTAATTTTTAATTTTTAATTTTTAATTTTTAATTTTTAATTTTTAATTTTTAATTTTGAATTTTGAATTTTTAATTTTTAATTTTTAATTTTTAATTTTTAATTTTTAATTTTTCATTTTTAATTTTTAATTTTTAATTTTAAATTTTTAATTTTTAATTTTTAATTTTTTATTTTTAATTTTTAATTTTTAATTAGTAATTTTTAATTTTTAATTTTTAATTTTTAATTTTTAATTTTTAATTTTTAATTTTTAATTTTTAATTTTTAATTTTTTATTTTTAATTTTTAATTTTTAATTTTTAATTTTTAATTTTTATTTTAAATTTTTAATTTTTAATTTTTAATTTTTAATTTTTAACTTTATAATTTTTAATTTTTATTTTTTTACTTTTTAATTTTTAGTTTTTAATTTTTAATTTTTAATTTTTAATTTTTAATTTTTAATTTTTAATTTTTAATTTTTAATTTTTAATTTTTAATTTTTAATTTTTAATTTTTAATTTTTTAATTTTTAATTTTTAATTTTTAATTTTTAATTTTTAATTTTTAATTTTTAATTTTTAATTTTTAATTTTTAATTTTTAATTTTTAATTTTTTATTTTTTAATTTTTAATTTTTAATTTTTAATTTTTAAATTTTTAACTTTAATTTTTAATTTTTAATTTTTAATTTTTAAATTTTTAATTTTTAATTTTTAATTTTTAATTTTTAATTTTTTAATTTTTAATTTTTAATTTTTAATTTTAATTTTAATTTTAATTTTTAATTGTTAATTGTTAATTTTTAATTTTTAATTTTTAATTTTTAATTTTTAATTTTTAGTTTTTAATTTTTGATTTTTAATTTTTAATTTTTAATTTTTAATTTTTAATTTTTAATTTTTAATTTTTAATTTTTAATTTTTAATTTTTAATTTTTAATTTTTAATTTTTAATTTTTAATTTTTAATTTTTAATTTTTAATTTTTAATTTTTAAATTTTAATTTTTAAATTTTTAATTTTTAATTTTTAATTTGTAATTTGTAATTTTAATTTTAAATTTAAAATTTTTAATTTTAAATTTTAAATTTTTCATTTTTAATTTTTAATTTTTTAATTTTTAATTTTTAATTTTTAATTTTTAATTTTTAATTTTTAATTTTTAATTTTTAATTTTTAATTTTTAATTTTTAATTTTAATTTTTAATTTTTAATTTTTAATTTTTAATTTTTAATTTTTTAATTTTAATTTTTAATTTTTAATTTTTAATTTTTAATTTTTAATTTTTAATTTTTAATTTTTAATTTTTAATTTTTAATTTTTTAATTTTTATTTTTTAATTTTTAATTTTTAATTTTTTATTTTTAATTTTTAATTTTTAATTTTTAATTTTTAATTTTTAATTTTTAATTTTTAATTTTTAATTTTTAATTTTTAATTTTTAATTTTTAATTTTTAATTTTTAAATTTTTAATTTTTAATTTTTAGTTTTTAATTTTTAATTTTTAATTTTTAATTTTTAATTTTTAATTTTTAATTTTTAATTTTTAATTTTTAATTTTTAATTTTTATTTTTAATTTTTAATTTTTAATTTTTAATTTTTAATTTTTAATTTTTAATTTTTAATTTTTTATTTTTAATTTTTAATTTTTAATTTTTAATTTTTAATTTTTAATTTTTAATTTTTAATTTTTTAATTTTTAATTTTTAATTTTTAATTTTTAATTTTTAATTTTTTAATTTTTAATTTTTAATTTTTAATTTTTAATTTTTAATTTTTAATTTTTAATTTTTAATTTTTAATTTTTAATTTTTAATTTTTTAATTTTTAATTTTTAATTTTTAATTTTTAAATTTTTAATTTTTAATTTTTAATTTTTAATTTTTAATTTTTAATTTTTAATTTTTAATTTTTAATTTTTAATTTTTAATTTTTAATTTTTAATTTTTAATTTTTAATTTTTAATTTTTAATTTTTAATTTTTAATTTTTTAATTTTTAATTTTTAATTTTTAATTTTTAATTTTTAATTTTTAATTTTTAATTTTTAATTTTTAATTTTTAATTTTTAATTTTCAATTTTTAATTTTTAATTCTTAATTTTTAATTTTTAATTTTTAAATTTTTAATTTTTAATTTTTAATTTTTAATTTTTAGTTTTTAATTTTTAATTAATAATTTTTAATTTTTAATTTTTAATTTTTAATTTTTAATTTTTATTTTTTAATTTTTAATTTTTAATTTTAATTTTTAATTTTTAAATTTTTAATTTTTAATTTTTAATTTTTAATTTTTAATTTTTAATTTTTATTCTTATTCTTATTTTTAATTTTTAATTTTAATTTTTAATTTTTTAATTTTTAATTTTTAATTTTTAATTTTTAATTTTTAATTTTTAATTTTTAATTTTGAATTTTGAATTTTTAATTTTTAATTTTTATTTTTTAATTTTTAATTTTTAATTTTTAATTTTAAATTTTTAATTTTTAATTTTTAATTTTTTATTTTTTATTTTTAATTTTTAATTAGTAATTTTTAATTTTTATTTTAATTTTTAATTTTTATTTTTAATTTTTAATTTTAATTTTAATTTTTAATTTTTATTTTAAATTTTTTATTTTTTAATTTTTAATTTTTAATTTATAATTTTAATTTATAATTTATAATTTATAATTTTTTAATTTTTAATTTTTAATTTTTACTTTTTAATTTTTAATTTTTAATTTTTAATTTTAATTTTTTTTAATTTTTAATTTTTAATTTTTAATTTTTAATTTTTAATTTTTAATTTTTAATTTTTAATTTTTAGTTTTTAATTTTTAATTTTTAATTTTTAATTTTTAATTTTTAATTTTTAATTTTTAATTTTTAATTTTTAATTTTTAATTTTTAATTTTTAATTTTTAATTTTTAATTTTTAATTTTTAATTTTTAATTTTTAATTTTTAATTTTTAATTTTTAATTTTTAATTTTTAATTTTTAATTTTTAATTTTTTATTTTTAATTTTTAATTTTTAATTTTTAATTTTTAATTTTTAATTTTTAATTTTTAATTTTTAATTTTTAATTTTTAATTTTTAATTTTTAATTTTTAATTTTTAATTTTTAATTTTTAATTTTTAATTTTTAATTTTTAATTTTTAATTTTTAATTTTTAATTTTTAATTTTTAATTTTTAATTTTTAATTTTTAATTTTTTATTTTTAATTTTTAATTTTTAATTTTTAATTTTTAATTTTTAATTTTTAATTTTTAATTTTTAATTTTTAATTTTTAATTTTTAATTTTTAATTTTTAATTTTTAATTTTTAATTTTTAATTTTTAATTTTTAATTTTTAATTTTTAATTTTTAATTTTTAATTTTTAATTTTTAATTTTTAATTTTCAATTTTTAATTTTTAATTCTTAATTTTTAATTTTTAATTTTTAAATTTTTAATTTTTAATTTTTAATTTTTAATTTTTAGTTTTTAATTTTTAATTATTAATTTTTAATTTTTAATTTTTAATTTTTAATTTTTAATTTTTAATTTTTAATTTTTAATTTTTAATTTTTAATTTTTAATTTTTAATTTTTAATTTTTAATTTTTAATTTTTAATTTTTAATTTTTAATTTTTATTCTTATTCTTATTTTTAATTTTTAATTTTTAATTTTTAATTTTTAATTTTTAATTTTTAATTTTTAATTTTTAATTTTAATTTTTAATTTTGAATTTTGAATTTTTAATTTTTAATTTTTAATTTTTAATTTTTAATTTTTAATTTTTAATTTTTAATTTTTAATTTTTAATTTTAAATTTTTAATTTTTAATTTTTAATTTTTTATTTTTTATTTTTAATTTTTAATTAGTAATTTTTAATTTTTAATTTTTATTTTTTTATTTTTAATTTTTAATTTTTAATTTTTATTTTAAATTTTTAATTTTTAATTTTTAATTTTTAATTTTTAATTTTTAATTTTTAATTTATAATTTTTAATTTATAATTTATAATTTATAATTTTTAATTTTTAATTTTTACTTTTTAATTTTTAATTTTAATTTTTAATTTTTAATTTTTAATTTTTAATTTTTAATTTTTAATTTTTAATTTTTAATTTTTAATTTTTAATTTTTAATTTTTAATTTTTAATTTTTAATTTTTAATTTTTAATTTTTAATTTTTAATTTTTAATTTTTAATTTTTAATTTTTAATTTTTAATTTTAATTTTTAATTTTTAATTTTTAATTTTTAATTTTTAACTTTTAATTTTTAATTTTTAATTTTTAATTTTTAATTTTTAATTTTTAATTTTTAATTTTTAATTTTTAATTTTTAATTTTTAATTTTTAATTTTTAATTTTTAATTTTTAATTTTTAATTTTTAATTGTTAATTGTTAATTTTTAATTTTTAATTTTTAATTTTTAATTTTTAATTTTTAATTTTTAATTTTTAGTTTTTAATTTTTGATTTTTAATTTTTAATTTTTAATTTTTAATTTTTAATTTTTAATTTTTAATTTTTAATTTTTAATTTTTAATTTTTAATTTTTAATTTTTAATTTTTAATTTTTAATTTTTAATTTTTAAATTTTAATTTTTAAATTTTTAATTTTTAATTTTTAATTTGTAATTTGTAATTTTAATTTTAAATTTAAAATTTTTAATTTTAAATTTTAAATTTTTCATTTTTAATTTTTAATTTTTAATTTTTAATTTTTAATTTTTAATTTTTAATTTTTAATTTTTAATTTTTAATTTTTAATTTTTAATTTTTAATTTTTAATTTTTAATTTTTAATTTTTAATTTTAATTTTTAATTTTTAATTTTTAATTTTTAATTTTTAATTTTTAATTTTTAATTTTTAATTTTTAATTTTTAATTTTTAATTTTTAATTTTTAATTTTTAATTTTTTAATTTTTAATTTTTAATTATTAATTTTTAATTTTTAATTTTTAATTTTTAATTTTTAATTTTTAATTTTTAATTTTTAATTTTTAATTTTTAATTTTTAATTTTTAATTTTTAATTTTTAATTTTTAATTTTTAATTTTTAATTTTTAATTTTTAATTTTTAATTTTTAATTTTTAATTTTTAATTTTTAATTTTTAATTTTTAATTTTTAATTTTTAATTTTTAATTTTTAATTTTTAATTTTTAATTTTAATTTTAATTTTTAATTTTTAATTTTTAATTTTTAATTTTTAATTTTTAATTTTTAATTTTTAATTTTTAATTTTTAATTTTTAATTTTTAGTTTTTAGTTTTTAATTTTTAATTTTTAATTTTAATTTTTAATTTTTAATTTTTAATTTTTAATTTTTAATTTTTAATTTTTTATTTTTAATTTTTAATTTTTAATTTTTAATTT
>OY821517.1:205172488-205173951 GCA_963682025.1 Cordilura impudica | reverse complement strand
TATAATTTATAATTTATAATTTATAATTTATAATTTATAATTTATAATTTATAATTTATAATTTATAATTTATAATTTATAATTTATAATTTATAATTTATAATTTATAATTTATAATTTATAATTTATAATTTATAATTTATAATTTATAATTTATAATTTATAATTTATAATTTATAATTTATAATTTATAATTTATAATTTATAATTTATAATTTATAATTTATAATTTATAATTTATAATTTATAATTTATAATTTATAATTTATAATTTATAATTTATAATTTATAATTTATAATTTATAATTTATAATTTATAATTTATAATTTATAATTTATAATATAATTTATAATTTATAATTTATAATTTATAATTTATAATTTATAATTTATAATTTATAATTTATAATTTATAATTTATAATTTATAATTTATAATTTATAATTTATAATTTATAATTTATAATTTATAATTTATAATTTATAATTTATAATTTATAATTTATAATTTATAATTTATAATTTATAATTTATAATTTATAATTTATAATTTATAATTTATAATTTATAATTTATAATTTATAATTTATAATTTATAATTTATAATTTATAATTTATAATTTATAATTTATAATTTATAATTTATAATTTATAATTTATAATTTATAATTTATAATTTATAATTTATAATTTATAATTTATAATTTATAATTTATAATTTATAATTTATAATTTATAATTTATAATTTATAATTTATAATTTATAATTTATAATTTATAATTTATAATTTATAATTTATAATTTATAATTTATAATTTATAATTTATAATTTATAATTTATAATTTATAATTTATAATTTATAATTTATAATTTATAATTTATAATTTATAATTTATAATTTATAATTTATAATTTATAATTTATAATTTATAATTTATAATTTATAATTTATAATTTATAATTTATAATTTATAATTTATAATTTATAATTTATAATTTATAATTTATAATTTATAATTTATAATTTATAATTTATAATTTATAATTTATAATTTATAATTTATAATTTATAATTTATAATTTATAATTTATAATTTATAATTTATAATTTATAATTTATAATTTATAATTTATAATTTATAATTTATAATTTATAATTTATAATTTATAATTTATAATTTATAATTTATAATTTATAATTTATAATTTATAATTTATAATTTATAATTTATAATTTATAATTTATAATTTATAATTTATAATTTATAATTTATAATTTATAATTTATAATTTATAATTTATAATTTATAATTTATAATTTATAATTTATAATTTATAATTTATAATTTATAATTTATAATTTATAATTTATAATTTATAATTTATAATTTATAATTTATAATTTATAATTTATAATTTATAATTTATAATTTATAATTTATAATTTATAGTTTATAATTTA
>OY821517.1:205097488-205167488 GCA_963682025.1 Cordilura impudica | reverse complement strand
TAATTTTTAATTTTTAATTTTTAATTTTTAATTTTTAATTTTTAATTTTTAATTTTTAATTTTTAATTTTTAATTTTTAATTTTTAATTTTTAATTTTTAATTTTTAATTTTTAATTTTTAATTTTTAATTTTCAATTTTTAATTTTTAATTTTTAATTTTTAATTTTTAATTTTTAATTTTTAATTTTTAATTTTTAATTTTTAATTTTAATTTTTAATTTTTAATTTTTAATTTTTAATTTTTAATTTTCAATTTTTAATTTTTAATTTTTAATTTTTAATTTTCAATTTTTAATTTTTAATTATTAATTTTTAATTTTTAATTTTTAATTTTTTATTTTTAATTTTTAATTTTTAATTTTTAATTTTTAATTTTTAATTATTATTTTATAATTTTGAATTTTTACTTTTTGGTTTTTAATTTTTTAATTTTTAATTTTTAATATTTAATTTTAAATTTTTAATTTTTAATTTTTAATTTTTAATTTTTAATTTTTAATTTTTAATTTTTAAATTTTAATTTTAAATTTTTAATATTTAATTTTTAACTTTTAGTTTCTAATTTTTAATTTTTATTCTTTAATTTTTAATTTTTAATTTTTAATTTTTAATTTTTAATTTTTAATTTTTAATTTTTAATTTTTAATTTTTAATTTTTAATTTTTAATTTTTAATTTTTAATTTTTAATTTTTAATTTTTAATTCTTAATTTTTAATTTTTAATTTTTAATTTTTAATTTTTAATTTTTAATCTTTAATTTTTATTTTATAATTTTGAATTTTTAATTTTTTATTTTTAATTTTTTAATTTTTAATTTTTTAATTTTTAATTTTTAATTTTTAATTTTTAATTTTTAATTTTTAATTTTTAATTTTTAATTTTTAATTTTTAATTTTTAATTTTTAATTTTTAATTTTTAATTTTTAATTTTTAATTTTTAATTTTTAATTTTTAATTTTTAATTTTTAATTTTTAATTTTTAATTTTTAATTTTTAATTTTTAATTTTTAATTTTTAATTTTAATTTTCAATTTTTAATATTTAATTTTTAACTTTTAATTTCTAATTTTTAATTTTTAATCTTTAATTTTTAATTTTTAATTTTTAATTCTTAATTTTTAATTTTTAATTTTTAATTTTTAATTTTTAATTTTTAATTTTTAATTTTTAATTTTTAATTTTTAATTTTTAATTTTTAATTTTTAATTTTTCATTTTTAATTTTTAATTTTTAATTTTTAATTTTTAATTTTAAATTTTTAATTTTTAATTTTTAATTTTTAATTTTTAATTTTTAATTTTTAATTTTTAATTTTTAATTTTTAATTTTTAATTTTTAATTTTTAATTTTTAATTTTAATTTTTAATTTTTAACGCTTAATTTTAAAATTTTTTTTTTAAATTTTTAATTTTTAATTTTTAATTTTTAATTTTTAATTTTTAATTTTTAATTTTTAATTTTTAATTTTTAATTTTTAATTTTTAATTTTTAATTTTTAATTTTTAATTTTTAATTTTTAATTTTTAATTTTTAATTTTTAATTTTTAATTTTTTATTTTTAATTTTTAATTTTTAATTTATAATTTTTAATTTTTAATTTTTAATATTTTTTATTTAATTTTTTAATTTTTAATTTTTAATTTTTAATTTTTAATTTTTAATTTTTAATTTTTAATTTTTCATTTTTAATTTTTAATTTTTTAATTTTTTAATTTTTAATTTTTAATTTTTAATTTTTAATTTTTAATTTTTAATTTTTAATTTTTAATTTTTAATTTTTAATTTTTTATTTTTAATTTTTAATTTTTAATTTATAATTTTTAATTTTTAATTTTTAATATTTTTTATTTAATTTTTTAATTTTTAATTTTTAATTTTTAATTTTTAATTTTTAATTTTTAATTTTTAATTATTAATTTTTAATTTTTAATTTTTAATTTTTAATTTTTAATTTTTAATTTTTAATTTTTAATTTTTAATTTTTAATTTTTAATTTTTAATTTTTAATTTTTAATTTTTAATTTTTAATTTTTAATTTTTAATTTTTAATTTTTAATTTTTAATTTTTAATTTTTAATTTTTAATTTTTAATTTTTAATTTTTAATTTTTAATTTTTAATTTTTAATTTTTAATTTTTAATTTTTAATTTTTAATTTTTAATTTTTAATTTTTAATTTTTAATTTTTAATTTTTAATTTTTAATTTTAATTTTTAATTTTTAATTTTTAATTTTTAATTTTTAATTTTTAATTTTTAATTTTTAATTTTTAATTTTTAATTTTTAATTTTTAATTTTTAATTTTTAATTTTTAATTTTTAATTTTTAATTTTTAATTTTTAATTTTTAATTTTTAATTTTTAATTTTTAATTTTTAATTTTTTAATTTTTAATTTTTAATTTTTAATTTTTAATTTTTAATTTTTAATTTTTAATTTTTAATTTTTAATTTTTAATTTTTAATTTTTAATTTTTAATTTTTAATTTTTAATTTTTAGTTTTTAATTTTTAATTTTTAATTTTTAATTTTTAATTTTTAATTTTGAATTTTGAATTTTGAATTTTGAATTTTTAATTTTTAATTTTTTATTTTTAATTTTTAATTTTTAATTTTTAATTTTTAATTTTTAATTTTTAATTTTTAATTTTTAATTTTTAATTTTTAATTTTTAATTTTTAATTTTTAATTTTTAATTTTTAATTTTTAATTTTTAATTTTTAATTTTTAATTTTTAATTTTAAATTTTTAATTTTTAATTTTTAATTTTTAATTTTTAATTTTTTATTTTTAATTTTTAGTTTTTAGTTTTTAATTTTTAATTTTTATTTTTTAATTTTTAATGTTCAATTTTTGATTTTTAATTTTTAATTTTTAATTTTTAATTTTTAATTTTTAATTTTTAGTTCTTAATTTTTAATTTTTAATATTTAATTCTTAATATTTAATATTTAATTTTTAATTTTTAATTTTTAATTTTTAATTTTTAATTTTTAATTTTTAATTTTTAATTTTTATTTTTTATTTTTTAAATTTTAATTTTTAATTTTTAATTTTTAATTTTTAATTTTTAATCTTTAATTTTTATTTTATAATTTTGAATTTTAATTTTTTATTTTTAATTTTTAATTTTTAATTTTTAGTTCTTAATTTTTAATTTTTAATATTTAATTCTTAATATTTAATATTTAATTTTTAATTTTTAATTTTTTATTTTTAATTTTTAATTTTTAATTTTTAATTTTTAATTTTTAATATTTAATTTTTAATTTTTAATTTTTAATTTTTAATTTTTAATTTTTATTTTTTATTTTTTAAATTTTAATTTTTAATTTTTAATTTTTAATTTTTAATTTTTAATCTTTAATTTTTATTTTATAATTTTGAATTTTTAATTTTTTATTTTTAATTTTTTAATTTTTAATTTTTAATTTTTAATTTTTAATTTTTAATTTTTAATTTTTAATTTTTAATTTTTAATTTTTAATTTTTAATTTTTAATTTTTAATTTTTAATTTTTAATTTTTAATTTTTAATTTTTAATTTTTAATTTTTAATTTTTAATTTTTAATTTTTAATTTTTAATTTTTAATTTTTAATTTTTAATTTTTAATTTTTTAATTTTTAATTTTTAATTTTTAATTTTTAATTTTTAAATTTTAATTTTCAATTTTTAATATTTAATTTTTAACTTTTAATTTCTAATTTTTAATTTTTAATCTTTAATTTTTAATTTTTAATTTTTAATTTTTAATTCTTAATTTTTAATTTTTAATTTTTAATTTTTAATTTTTAATTTTTAATTTTTAATTTTTAATTTTTCATTTTTAATTTTTAATTTTTAATTTTTAATTTTTAATTTTTAATTTTTAATTTTTAATTTTTAATTTTTAATTTTTAATTTTTAATTTTTAATTTTTAAATTTTAATTTTTAATTTTTAATTTTTAATTTTTAATTTTTTATTTTTAATTTTTAATTTTTAATTTTTAATTTATAATTTTTAATTTTTAATTTTTAATATTTTTTATTTAATTTTTTAATTTTTAATTTTTAATTTTTAATTTTTAATTTTTAATTTTTAATTTTTAATTTTTAATTTTTAATTTTTAATTATTAATTTTTAATTTTTAATTTTTAATTTTTAATTTTTAATTTTTAATTTTTAATTTTTAATTTTTAATTTTTAATTTTTAATTTTTAATTTTTAATTTTTAATTTTTAATTTTTAATTTTTAATTTTTAATTTTTAATTTTTTAATTTTTAATTTTTAATTTTTAATTTTTAATTTTTAATTTTTAATTTTTAATTTTTAATTTTTAATTTTTAATTTTTAATTTTTAATTTTTAATTTTTAATTTTTAATTTTTAATTTTTAATTTTTAATTTTTAATTTTTAATTTTTAATTTTTAATTTTTAATTTTTAATTTTTAATTTTTAATTTTTAATTTTTAATTTTTAATTTTTAATTTTTAATTTTTAATTTTTAATTTTTAATTTTTAATTTTTAATTTTTAATTTTTAATTTTTAATTTTTAATTTTTAATTTTTAATTTTTAATTTTTAATTTTTAATTTTTAATTTTTAATTTTTAATTTTTAATTTTTAATTTTTAGTTTTTAATTTTTAATTTTTAATTTTTAATTTTTAATTTTTAATTTTTAATTTTTAATTTTTAATTTTGAATTTTGAATTTTGAATTTTGAATTTTGAATTTTTAATTTTTTATTTTTAATTTTTAATTTTTAATTTTTAATTTTTAATTTTTAATTTTTAATTTTTAATTTTTAATTTTTAATTTTTAATTTTTAATTTTTAATTTTAAATTTTTAATTTTTAATTTTTAATTTTTAATTTTTAATTTTTTATTTTTAATTTTTAGTTTTTAGTTTTTAATTTTTAATTTTTATTTTTTAATTTTTAATGTTCAATTTTTGATTTTTAATTTTTAATTTTTAATTTTTAATTTTTAGTTCTTAATTTTTAATTTTTAATATTTAATTCTTAATATTTAATATTTAATTTTTAATTTTTAATTTTTAATTTTTAATTTTTAATTTTTAATTTTCAATTTTTAATTTTTAATTTTTAATTTTTAATTTTTAATTTTTAATTTTTAATTTTTAATTTTTAATTTTTAATTTTTAATTTTTAATTTTTAATTTTTAATTTTTAATTTTTAATTTTTAATTTTTAATTTTTAATTTTTAATTTTTAATTTTTAATTTTTAATTTTTAGTTTTTAATTTTTAATTTTTAATTTTTAATTTTTAATTTTTAATTTTTAATTTTAATTTTTTAATTTTTAATTTTTAATTTTTAATTTTTAATTTTTAATTTTTAATTTTTAATTTTTAATTTTTAATTTTTAATTTTTAATTTTTAATTTTTAATTTTTAATTTTTAATTTTTAATTTTAATTTAAAATTTTAAATTTTTAATTTTAATTTTAAATTTTTAATTTGTAATGATTGAGTTTGAAATTATTCAGGCTCGAGATCAAGTGTTTTTACTTCAAATAAAGCAAAAACATTTGCAAAGACATTTGCTTTATTTGCAAAAACATTTGCAAAAACTTTGGCTTTATTTGAACTAAAATCATTTGATCTTGAGCTTGAATAATATCAACCTCAATCATTACAATGATAAAGATCGAAAATAAGATATTTTGTTTTTATAAAAAATAATAAAATTAAAAATACGGAGGGCACGCGGTAACGCTAAATGTAAGTTTAGCAAAAACAAATTGTTTTACTTGTTTTTTTTTTTTTTTCAAAACGAATATAGTATGCAATGTGTACTCGTATACAATCATATTTGTTTCAAAGCTGTTCTATATTTTAGTTTGTTATATTGGAAGAGGCTTAAATAGTATAACTTTTGCTTGAATTCGCATTTGGTTGTTTTCAGCAAATATATGTGAATATAACTTTTTACCAAACAAAATATCTACTGCTTTTGGTTACTGATGAGGGTTGGTGACTCTTCCTGAAACAGCTGTATAACCTGTCATGCAGAATTAAAATCAATTTTTTGAAACAAATGTGCCAATGTTTTTGCTTTAGTTAAAGTAAAAACATTTGATCTTGAGCCTAAATAATTTCAAACTTTATCATTAAAATGATATCATGTAAATGGGCCTTAAATCAACTTCCCTTGTTATAATGATCAAGAAAATATATGGTTGTGGAGTCTCCGGAATTTATTTAGACGCGTTACAAACGGAAAGATAAACCTATATATACCCCCTGCCACTGAGGTGTGGAGGGTTTACAAATTAAAAATTATCAATGTTTAAATGACTGGATTTTGTAACCTAACAACACAGTGTTGCAAAATAAATACCATGTTAATGTACGAGTACATATGTACATATAGATTATTATTACATACACATAACAATTTAATCCTGCAGGCTGACAAGTTACACAGAGAAGGCAATAAATTTTCTTGATGGTGCTGATAATCTTCTTTAGAGTCGGACGTTGTCCCAGTCACATTGGCACCATTTTTCCTAAACAACACATACAAAGTATATGTGAGCGAGATTTCATCTTTGGCATACGTGTTTTTGTATGTTTTTATACAGTTTCTTTTCTTCAGTATTGCTCACCTTGAATCTGTTCTGGTTTTACGTGTCTATTATTTGTTTCCTGTTTTGTGTATCGAACACACACAAACACACACACATTCGAGATTATTTGAAATGCGTGTTTTTATGTTCGTATGTAATTGTGTCACATATGGTGCTTTTGTTGTCATTCTCTAATCTTGTGTCTGAGTTTGTGTGTGTGTGTGTCAGTAGTTGCAAAACTAAGTTGTCTTGACATTTTTGCTGTTTTAGTGTATTGTAGTGATTTTTGCCAAGGGACTTTTGTCTGTGTCATTCTTGTCATTGTTGTTCTTGTCGTTATTGTTATTATGATATTGCTGGCAAAACATAAAGCTTTTGTGCGTTGTAACGATATATGCCCCAATGACAATGTCAGGACATAAAAGAGATTTGTGTAATCGTTATGTAGCTGAAAAAGTGACATCTGCATCAGGTTGTTATTATGAACATATAAAAATACATTACGATTACGTATGTACGTATGTATTTTGTTGTATTTGTTCAATATAATCTATATCATCTATATCGTTAGTGTGGCCAAAAGTTTTCACTACGTTTATTACAGAATTTGTATACAGAACAAAGAAAACCATTTAGTATTCTTTTGAACCTTTAAAAGTGAAGTTACTTGTTTTGTTTTTTGTTAAAATATTAATAGTGTTAACAGCAATCTTGCAGCTAAAGGCTAACCATTTTTCGACAAATATCAGTACCAGTTGTTGAACTTTAAGATCAATAAGATCTCTATAGGCATCCATACTTTATCCGCTATATATATATATTTTCATATACATCGCATGATTACTATTACATAAAATTCATTATAAACGAGACACGCTTATGTTCATACATACATCCAAGTTATCCTATACATAATTAAATATCTACCGAAAGCTTATGTTTTTAGTAAGCAATATTAACCAAAATTGTTTGCCAATATTTCAGTTGACATAATGGCTAGATTACGAGATCCAAATGGCTAAAAATTTTAATATCAATACTATTACTATCAATAACAATGTAGATTAATATATAGTCAACACGGAGATTTAAGAAATATCAAAAAATTCTGTTAACAAATAACAACATTCAGATTATGTGTGTTAATATTATTTTATAATTAAATATTCTGAGAATTATGTTACTACTACTCTACTATTCAAAGAAGTGCAATTTTATTTGTTTACTTTATTATGGACAGAAAAAATCTTAAACATATTCGACATAAGCATATATATGTCAAAAAAATAATCCCCGATTTTAAAGTGTTCTTTTAATTTTATAATTAATCATTGAATTGATAAGCTGCTTAACAAAAAAGGGGAAACAATTGGTATTTAAAAAAATTTTTAATTATTATATGGAAGCAGTAATTTCTGCTCACTGTAGGCATAAATGGGTGCTACAATAAAAGTTGATTCATCTATAAATAATAAAAAAAACCAAATAAAATAAAACCAATAGAATAATAACATAAATTGAAGTCTTACCCTTTTTTGAAGTCTTTTTTTTATTTACAATAATTATAATTATCTATATTAAACAGTATTGTACAATAACATTTTAAATATACAATATGCCTTAATCGGTGTTGCAATTAATATAATTTTTTTTATTTTAAGGTAACAAAAATAAATAATTGATAATTGCCTCCTTCGTGACTGTGATAAAACGATGCCATTTTTATTTTGAATAATCTGTTTTTTGTGAAGGTAAACAAAAGCCACAGGTCCAACAAATCCCGTTTTTAGGTGCCATAATTTGATTAATTTCTGTTTCCTCTTCAGTCCCAAGGAAAAATCAAGAGTCAGAAATCTTCAAAAATATTTTTTTATGCTTCTAACATAAACAGTAGAAAAAAAATGTTTCAAGGACATAAGGGATAAAAGTATTCTGAGATAATATATGTGCAGCCAGCTGGACATTTATAACTAAGTGAAATAAAACACGTTGTTATATTTCATACATTTTTATTTTTAAATTCATAAAAAAAAATATCCTACTAGACGAAAATTCAAAAAAAGGATTTATACATTTATATATTTAACCATTAGGAGTGAAACTCGATTGCATACCTATTTACGACAACGAAGAAACTTATTCTTATTAGAAACGGCACATGTATGTATATGTTTATTATTAGAAACACGTACATTTTTTGCTGGCAAAGGTTTTATTGACCTTGCTTTTTTGTGGTGGTTCATCTACCAATTCTGGAGTATATGCTCTCTCTTTCTCTTGTGAAGCATCAGCAATTGAGACTTCCGTGACATAGAATTTAAAGTCTAACAAGTATATAATGATTTTTTTAGTTTTCTCCGAATGCAGTTTTGTCATTTTTAACGGCAATTTTTGGTGCGAATATCAATTTTATAATATGCAACGTACCTGTCCGCTAGGTCTATCCCTCGCACGGATTGGTTGTGTCTTACAATCGGATTTGGACAACCAACATTGATATATTTTTTTGTCCCATCGTCGAACGCATTGGCTAGGCTATCCATCCACTTCACTATGTACATTTTGTCATCTTCTCTGACGAACTCTTCGCATCTGCCTCTGCCTTTGTTTAGTAACGTCTTGTCTTTCAATGTTTTGTTCTACCGTTTTATCCCTATTTTGACCAAACGTATATTATTTGAAAGGAATTTCTTTTTAGCCATTTTGCAGATTTACAGATTTTTTAATTTTTTCCTTTATTTTGAGTAAATTGCATTTAAAGTTGCTAATAACACATACATAAAATTATAAATATGCCATGTGTGTTTTAATAAATTTGTTAATGTGTTTGTTAATTAGTTTGCTATCTTCATTCACAATAATACTAAACCATAAAAGTATTGATTTATGAATTGGTTAAGTTGAAAAACAAAACTACCTAGAAATTGCACTCGAATTTCGAGCGCTGGAATCTGCTAGCATGAATAAATATATTACGAAACACAAGAGACAAAAATAGAGTGATTGATTTTTTTTTATAATGATGTTTTTGTACTTAATCAAAGAGTTTTAATGTAGATGAGGCCAAAGTGCAGTACAGAACAAAAACTAACCTACCCAGGGATGGAAAATATGATTTCTGTTATTGTACCAATCAAACAAATAAATTGTACTTTTTCGATCCTCACGGTACCAAAATTGTTTCCGCTTTTTTTTAAACAATTTTATCATATTGAGTCAGATTTGCTTAGACACTAAAAAGACTTAAAAAAATTTAAATTGACGGGGTGAAACAAAATTTATCGTTAATTTTATGTAGTCGTATAATTACCACAAAACTTTGTAAAATTTTACTATATTTTTTATAAATGTCACATTTTTTTTTTGTGTGTCCGACTCCCTTGGATTCTTCAGCTGCTGTAGATACTTGTAATATAAAAATTGCCAAAAAAAAAATTGAAGCAGCAAGTGAAATTAACAAATTAAAATAGAATTTGTTTAAGAAAGAGACAACTCACTTTCTTCCATATTCAGTCCGTGGTTTACTTAAAAAGAATTAAAAGAAGATAGTTACACCGATATTGACGAGAATTACGAGAAAATTAATGCTAAAGAATTTTATAAAACTAGTCGAGAGTATTTATAGCAATGGACTGTTTATAACAAAGATTTAGAAAAACCTAATTGGGCAAATTTAACAGAAGTACCACAGTGGGAAGATGTTCAAAAAGTTCTAGATATATTGATCGAAAAAGAACATATCGATTGCAATAAAGATACGGAAATATTCGATGAATATTCCACTCGTATCTTAATACGTAACATTGCAGAAAATTGATGAATGGAATCAACAAAATATTTGTACGGAAAATCATTGGGTGGAAGTATTTAAACATTTTAAAGCAATTACCTAAACCATCAAAATTTTCAAATTATAGTGGAATATATTGAATATTGCCTGGTACAAATGCGCCGTTTGAACGTGTATTTTCTTTGATGAACAAGTTGTGGACCGAAGATAAAACTCAAGGGTATCAGTGCTTAAGGCTATGTTACTCATTAAAGTTGATATTAAAAAATCCTGCCAAGAGTTCCAAACATATTTGAAATCGTCATCTAAAATTTTGAAACAAATTTGTGCCTCTGAAAAACATAACACTGTATAAACAATTTTTTTTGTAGTGCAACGTAAAATAAATAATGCCACTCACTATGGACAAATCTATTATATTAATAGGCTAGGCGATTTCTTGTGACCGATGTTTTTTCTACTGTTTTATCCTGATTTTGACCAAACGTATATTATTTGAAAGGTATTTTTTTCGCCGTTTTGCAGATTTACAGATTTTTAATTTTTTCCTTTATTTTGAGTAAATTGCATTTAAAGTTGCTACTAAGCCAGACATAAAATTATACAATGCTATGTGTGTGTTTATTAAATTTGTTAATGTGTGTGTAGTAAAAATTGGTGTTTTTTTTGCGTTGATTTGTGAATTGGCTATACATAATTGATTAGCATACCTTCAGGGTCTTTATTTAATGAAAAACTGGAATCTGCTATAAAATACTATTATATTATCTATGCATTTCCATTTCATATAACCGAACCCATCAGAATTATTCGATGTCCCGTTTTCAGGCAAAAAAAAAATATGGTCACTTTATACATACACTTGCTATGAAAAAAATATTTACTTTGACTTAGTCACGCACAATCACACATGGTTACGCACAGTCACGGAGAGATTTAAAACGGATTTATCCACATCCAATCAATCTGAAATTTGGTCGATATACTTGCTGCAAAGAAAGATTAACTTCGACATAGTCACGCACAGTCACGCATAGTCACAAACAGTCACGGAGAGATTAAAACCTCACTCCCCCTCATCCAATCAATCCGAAACTTTGTCATTAGACTTGTTGTGACCAAAGATTAATTTTAACATAGTCACGCAAAGTCACGTACAGTCACGGAGTGATTTAAACCCCATTTCCCCTCATCCAATCAATCTGAAACTAGGTCCATAGACGTGTTGTGACCAAAGATTAATTTTAACATAGTCACGCAAAGTCACGCACAGTCACGGAGAGATTCAAAACTCATATGCATAAGGAAAGAAAGAGTTTTAATAAAAACTTTGTTTTTATGGGATGGGTTAGACTATTTCACTTTATTGAAGAAAAACGTCTTTTCGTTTGGTATTTTGCTAAAATTTCGCAAGGTTGCATTTGAATGATTAATCGTTATCGAATCCTAAAATCAGAAATTTACATATTATTCGTTATCTTATAACAAAATTACAAGAGTACAAAAATTCGCAGGTTCGAATAAAATACGTTCGTACAATTTTAAAAGAACTCCGCTCCTATTACATATTGAATACTGAACTTATCGGCTTGTTGATGAAAATGTAAAAAACTAATTAACTAACTTTTACCTTTTTTTGCTAAGCATGGCATTCGAATTTTGGATTATTTTAATATTTTATTTTCTATTTATCGTAAAAGGGCAAGATAGAAGAAGAATGAACACAAAAAATTATGAGTTTGGTATGTTGACGTGTCTGGGATGAGATACTTACGATGGCTGCTTCATTGTTAAAAAAAGCCTTTTCATTACTAATTGAGTGTGAATACGGTGCCTTCTGGTTACGAGTACATACTTGTATATACAAACGTTAAGATTAAACGTTTCGTTCTTCCATTGGAACTGGTATTTTTGTTAGGTTTAGTCTTTGTTAAAATTACGTATTTATGTCTGCTTATTCACAGTTCATCTATAAATAGAAAAACATGTTTAAAAATTTCTGGCTTCCATGTTGGCTTTATTTATTTATTTTTTGTTTGGTTTCTGTTTCATTCGTGTGTGTGTGTTTAAAACATTATAATATTTTCCAGTTTGATGATGGCTGTAAAAAGTAATTGGTAAACTTCAGCATTATGTTGAAACAAAACTGCGGTTCTTTAGAACAAATCCGCTGAACAACAGAAAGACAACTGAAAGAAGGACACAACCGCTATATGCCAAGGGATAATGACAACAACCACGTCGCGACACAATGGCTGCCACCATCATCAGCCAAAATTTTTCCTATTTTAGAAGATGTGTTGTGTTTTGGCTCGTGTAAAAATTAATTTCTTTTATAAAATAAAGTAATAATAAGACGAAAAATTATTGTTTTCTTGAACGGGAATAACTGCCAAGAGATAAAACAAAACTTTTTTTTAAGTAATAAACTTATTCCTTAAAAATTCTTTAATAAAATATTTTATCACATGTGTGTATATTGGCGGCTTTAGATTACCTTGTTTCCAAACAGACATAGTTTGTAATAATGATTAACAATGCACTACACTTAGGTTACAGTTACTGTTACATATACAGTTAATGTCACCTGAAATATTTTTGGGTCAAGTATTATAAATTTTTAAGAATTTAAATGTTTTTATTAAAAATTAGTATGATTATTTGATTACTTCTTAAACCAGGTTTACGACAAAAAATGTTTAGCACATTTAAAATTAATAAAATGAACCGGTAAACAAGTTTTTCTCGTGTTACATTTTTATACCTTCAACACCACTGTGTTTATCAGTTTGTCAATCTGTTTGTAACTCATCGAAATAAAGATAAAAGTCAGATTCGAATTCAGCGCGCAATAGACCCTCAGAAAAGTATCCTTCCACGGTCTACAATATATCTCTCCTGTGTAGTTTATTACAACAAAATCAAGTCAAAATAAAATCGTTCAAGACCGACTATACTAGCGGTTTCCAAACTGTGGGTCGCCTAATAACTTCAAGGGGGTCGTGAAGTTTTTAATTTCTGTTTTAAAGTACTTGCAAAAATCTATTTAATGCAAATTTTTTGTTCGATATTACTTTATTACGAGTGCCGATAATATCAACTTTTTTCTCTATTTTGTTATACCCTGTGCTTTATTTTGACAAACGAAAAAGACAAGCGAAAAAACTGTGTGTGTTGTGAAATAATTTTTCGTTTTCTTTCCGTATATTTTCTTGGGTGAGATTTTTAGATAGAATATTTTTTTAAGGTTTTGAAGAATTTATATTTATCCCTATCATAAGAATGGATAAGTTTTTAATCGGTTATAAAAGAAAAATAAATAATAATGAAGATACCGATGCTACTACCAATAAAGATAGTGGGAAAAAAAAATATGCAAGCGGACAAGGAAATAACACCCCCCAAGCCAAGAAAATACGATTAATTATCTATAATATTAATATGCTAGATGATTTCTTGTGACTGATGTTTTGTTCTACCGTTTTATCCGGATTTTGACCAAACGTATATTATTTGAATGGTATTTCTTTTAAGCCAATTTGCAGATTTACAGATTTTTAAAATTTTACCTTTACTTTGAGTAAATTGCATTTAAAGTTGCTATTAACACATACATAAAATTATACAGTGCTATGTGTGTGATTATTAAATTTGTTAATGTGTTTGTAATAAAAATGAGTTTTTTATACCCTCCACTCCAGTGTGCCGAGGGTATATATAAGTTTGTCATTCCGTTTGTAATAATTAGAAAAAAAATTTTGGACCCCATAAAATACATATATTTGTGATCCTTATAACAACCGGAGTTGATATAGCGATGTCCGTCTGTCCGTCTGTGGAAATCACGATGACGGCATCAATAGGGTAGCGAGGGTGCTCGTTGACATAAAAAATGATTCACTGATATCCTGAAAAGTTTGCTATTTAAAATCGTCCAAATCGGTCGATTAGGGCCCGAGATTTGAATGAAGAACAAAAAAAAAGTCTTGAAAAAATATAATTTTCTATGTTGTTCTTGTCACGATCACGCCCTCAATACTGCAGCTACGGTGATCATTTTTAGTGAGCATGATTCATCGAATTCATGGGAAGATTTCTATTTCAAAAATCATTAAAAATCGGTGGAACAGGTCCAGGGAAATCTCTGAAAAAGTAAAAAAAATGAAAAATATGATGTTTCTATATTGTTCTTGTTGTTATTCTAAATGTTGTGTAGTTGTCATAGCTGGACTTGTTGTTTTTGTGGTCGTTGTGGTAATAATATAATAAAAACTAACCTTTGTACATTTTTTTATTAACTCTGGTAGAAAAATTTAGAAGTTTCCATTGTTTTGGCATCACTAAAAAAATTTGTGAGATCATTTCTGTTATTACCACAAGCCTGCCTGCAAAATTTCAGATCGAATGGGTCACGGGAAAGGGGTTAAAATCGATCCAAAATTTTTTCGACAAGCAGACACTACGAGTTAATTAAAGGGAGTAAGAATTCACCAACATCTTAAGCAAATAATGCTAAGATACCTAGTTGTTAATAAAAAAAAAAACAATGTAAATTTAGCAAAAAAAAATTTTATGTATAAATTTATTTAAAGAGAACAAGTAAGAGTGTTAAATTAGGCTGTGCCGATTCTTTGATACCCTCCACCTAGGTTTGAGTCTTGATAATAAATGTAAATGAAAAAGTAAACAATTTGTTAAACTTAATACCAAATTATTTCAGCAAATTCTTTGGGTTGGTTTTCGTCTTTTCTATTATTTCGGATTTATTTCCGTGTTTGCTTTTTGGTCATCGTGGTTGCATGCATTTAGGTTATATACCTATATGCATGCGTTTCCGGTTATATGACATAACTTCTCGTTTAATTTAGTTTTTGCTAATTAAATAGCTCGCCCTAACCTCCATTGCAAAGGTTATTGTTGTGTAGGGTGGCTATATGCATTAAATCGTGCTAATTGGAGATTAAAATATTGTCATATTTGGAAAACATAGAGAATAAATTTATAATAATAAATATTCAAATTAGAGATGCCAAACGAAAAAAACCAAATATCCCAAACATTTTAAATAAAATAATTTGTTCTCTTTATTTTCTTGAAAACTTCAAATTTTCATCCAAAAAAAATTGTGAAAATTTATATATAAAAAATAACATTCTCATCAAATTGCGTTTATTTATGTAACAGTTTTTATGTTTGCAATTCTTAAATATCATTTGACGTTTTCTAAAATTCATTGAATTTAAATTAATGTTTTCTGTAGTGTGATTCTGTAAATTTCAACGATCCGACAATCGCAAAATATATCGACAGCTATTGTTGTTTGCACTAAGGATTAAGTGATTCACTAAGTACATACTTCTAAACGACAGTCGACAAATCTATTTTTCTATTTATTTAAATTGTAAACGAGTAGCATCTCTGTCAAAATAAGCGAAAAACACAAAGAAGAATAGAAAAAAACAAATTACTTCGTGTTTGACAGGATGATTTTATGTTTATGTTTAATATCTTTATTTTTTTACTAATATTTCTGTGTATTTATTTGAAAATTATATAATGAATTGAATATGCTATTTAATTTTTTTTATTTATATAAAAAAGTTTTTTAATTAAAGCAAAATATTTTCACTATTTTATGATTTTTATTTATGTATGGCGACATTTCAACCTAAAAATTTAAGTTTTTATCGATTGAATAAACAACACAAAAATGGTTGTCGTTTAGATAACAACAACAGCTGACTTTAACAATAGCGAATATCGTTTAAAAATTTTACTGATAATTTTGCAATTTTCTTTTTTTAACGATTCGACTATCGTTAAAGAAGTAACTGAATCGCGGTACTTGTGACGGTGATCTGTTTTGCTCTGCACTGTAGCAAAAGAATTTCTGGTACAAGCAGAATAAGAAAGAAGAAAAAAAAATAATAACCTTGATCTTGAAATTATTTTCAAGTTCAAGTATGTACATGTAAACAACACCTTATATGGTAACATGTTAATGGAAAAGTTTTTGGTTCTATTTTTTTTGGCAAACTGATTTATGGCGCTTGTTTTTTTTCTCTTCATTGTGTTGTATTAAATCATGAACTCATTCATATGCAATCATGCTGGTCAAAACACGTATTTTCTTGTATTGATCTCACTTGCTCTCATAGTCATATATGAGTGGGCGTGTTATAAATACTAGAGAATATTATGAATGAATATGAATGTTCTCAATGAATTGGTGGCGATTTTTTTTGAATAAACAGGTTTTTATCTAGGAGATAATGAATGAATGAAGAAGATTGGCTTGATTAACAAGACATTTAAAATTAAACGGGGAGTTGATTTTTGATTTTGAAAGAAAAAGTATACGGTTGCGGAACAAACCTGTAAAATTTTAAGTTTTAAGAAATGGAAAAAAAAAGTAAAAGAACATAAAATAAGCATTGTTTTAATTTTAGTCCTTCAATTTACCTCAAATGTGAAATATATTGAACAACTTTACGATTAATAACAAAAAAAAAAAAATAATATATTAAATATCATTGTGTATATGGTGTTTTCTACAAAACTAATCTTAAAAGTGTGATAAAGAATGTACAACAAGTGTGTAAAATTTATATGTTAGCAAAGTTTCAATTTAGTATTTAAGAAGAACAAAAGGGTTGGAAATTTAAGATGAAAAACGACAAAAGTGTTAAATTCAACTACAAAAATATGATATTGTTAACTACGGCCAATTTTTTTCAATGGCATATGGCGAGACACAACCACGGCGTCTGGCGGCAGCCGCTTCATCCTCAACAACATATATGTAAAAATATATGTAAAAATTATCAAAAAAAATAATTTTTCACAAAAAATTTTGATATTAATAATTACGTTTCAACTAAATTAATTAATAAAGCATAATCTAGAATAAATTATCTTTCTAATAAATCAACAAAATCTATTATCGGTTGAAAAACAGCCAAGTTATATCAAGTTCCCCAGGCAATAAATGCGTCGCAGACCACTTGATTAAGAAAATCGAGCTCAAATTTTTAAAGACATTGAAATAATATACAAGAACAATATTTTTGCATTCTCCTGATTCCAAAATTATCTTATGTAAAGATTTTGCATCACGTCTATTGTTACACCGTTCTAAATTAATGTCGGAACGGTACGTATTTTTTTGCACTATTTCAAAATCTCCAATTTTACTTTTTCAAAAATTTCGTTCAAGAAATTTACCGAAATCAACGATTGGACTATAAGGTCTTATTAACAAAATATATCTGATTAAAAATGGCAAATATTGTAGGTATCCTGTTCTTAATTTGGTGAGGGGAGCGCTTTGATTTCAGCGGAATTGAAGAAACATGTGATTTTTCATACTTTTTCAACTTTTAGGCTACATCTTTTTAGTGTTTTCATATTTCAAATATATTTTGTCAAAATATTATACTACTTGATACAAGTTCTCAATCTTGTAAATTAAGGTTAAATTGAAACACTATAAACGGTCCCTATTAAAGGTCAAAGTCAAATTTAAAGAGATTTACATATTTTTTAAACAAAATATCGAAATAAAATATATTTGTGGAACGATTTCGATAGAACTTCTTGATAATATTTTAATAATTTTAGAAAATAATATTCTGGTTTTATTTTCTGAAATTAACCCGTGGGGTACTGTAAAAACTTACAATAATAATAATTTTAAACTTTATCACATTACAACATTATTAATATAAATCACAGCAAACATAAAAACACAAAATTGTATAATTACAAACATAAAACACAAATTTGTATAATTACATTTAGCTTAAAATTAATATCACAGAATGTTTCTAAACTATTTTTATAATAATTATATATTGTCTAAATATAAAATTTTACTAAATATAAAAATTTTCCTAAATATAAAATTTTACTAAATATAAAAATTTTCCTAAATATAAAATTAAATACTTAAGAATTTTATAATAAACCAAATTCAAAACGGTACCCAAAAAGAAAAAACGAACACCCCATTTAAATTAACACTTCCATAAATACCACCCCTCATGGTGTGTTGATAAGCGCATAAATTTTCGTTTATATATTTACCGCTATTTTATAATACCAACCACTGTCCGAAAAGGTACAGTACCGGAAAGAAACCAACAAAATACAATTTAAATAAAATTTTTCTAGCAATATTTAAATTATCAAACACAACTTTATCTAAAATTTTTAAATAAAATTTTCTAACAAAAATATAAATAAAATTTTATAAATATAAAAATTCTTCTAATATAAAAGTTATACTATACGTTAAAATTTTTCCTAAAATTAAAATTTCCCTAAAATTAAAATTTTGCTAAGCTTAAAATTTGGCTAAAAAGAAAATTTGGCTAAAAATTTAACATGTTACGAAAAATCATTTAAATTTATAACCTTAAAATGAAGGTTAAATAATTTTTTTTTTTAAAACCAAAGTAGAAAACCAAAACCAAACCAATTTAATTATTTAGTGGGTTACCTCCAATCAAGATGGAAAAATAGGTAACATGGTAGGGAGGGCAAAAAGGGGCATAACATCAAGCCCCGACGCAAAAGTAAGTATGACCATCCATCCATTCCTCTATTCCATAGGGTAGTTTTGACAATTTCTCAGCTAATCGCACGTAATTTTTTTGTAGTGCGGTTTCCCTGGGCCTTAACAAGAACCCACCCCTCCGGCGAGCTAGGCCCCACGCCAGCACGTGCGAACCGTTAAAGGCACAGGGAACAGAAGCGGACCGACCACCGTACCGTACCATTACATACTGAAAAGCTATTAATTTCTCCTGAATGTCAAGATTTCTTTTAAATGTAAAAATTTTTTAAATGTAAACATAGGTATTTGGTGTTTTTTTTTTTTTGAATTTCAATTTGTGTTTAATGAATAAAATTTATATATTAAAGATGCAATTGATGTATTCTAAATTTAAAATTATAATTTCCGACGTTTTGATATGATTTTCTGAAATTCAATTAATTGTAATTTATAATTGGAAATTTTTAATTCCAGTTTTTAGAATTGATATTTTCTTAAATTTGAATGGAAAATTTAAAAAGTGCAATTTTGTATTTATGTGAATAATAATGCTTTAGTAATTATAAACCATTTTTAAAAATTAGATGTAATTCAAATCAGATATTTTGTAGGTAAAGCAGAATAATAATTCTATATAACTATGTAGAACTGTTTTGAAAGCAAAAAACCCATTGATAAACTCGGTAACTCTATTTTATAAAGACAACAAAAAGTTAATATGCCAAACTTATGTTCATATTTGTAAAAGAATAATGTAAAAACATATGAAATAAAAGACCAGCCCGTATATACTCTTAACATTGTTCTGTATGATATCTAGTTGAAAATATTAACATTCATGTTAAAATAGAAATAACTATTTCAAAGCTAATTAGAATAAACAAAAATTGTGGCGCCATCTACTGTGGCATAGTCACGCTGAGCAAAATGAAGTGACACTCTGTTAATGCAAAAGAAATGTATTTTCCCCACAATAAAATATTGCAGAACTTTATGTAAATGATATACCGACTTATTTCTAACATGCAGTTGTTATGGATATACATGTAAATATATTATATGTATTATTTAATATGTTTATATAAATTTATAAATAAAATTATACATAAAATTTTTTTTTGCTATATTTAAATTTTTTTTTTTATTAAGAACTAGGTATTTTAGCATTATTTGCTTTAGATGTTGGTGAATTTTTACTCCCTTTATATTAACTCGTAGTGTCTGCTTGTCGAAAAAATTTTGGATCGATTTTAACCAATTTCCCGTGAGCCATTCGCTCTGAAATTTTGCAGGCAGGCTCACGGTAATAACAGAAATGATCTAACAAATTTTTAGAGTGATGCTAAAACAATGGAAGCTTTTAAATTTTTCTACCAGAGTTAATTCTTATCGAAAACCCATTCGCAGCCTGAAACTCTAGTCGATAGGGACGGGATTCGGGCGGAATCGATGGAACAGTCCTTAAGAATATTGATGGAAACACACTTTCTTACCGAAGAATTTGGGCCGAATAGGGACCCTGAAATTGGTACCAATGTGTCCCGAGAACTGGAACCAACGTGGAACAGCAGACGGGACCCGAAGGGGAACAATATGAAGGGCCTTATGAGGAACAATATCGAGAGGAAAGATATGATAGAATAACCGAAAATATGGTAATTAAGGCAATACAAAGCTTTGCCCCCCTTAAGGCAGCAGGTCCAGATGAAATCTTTCCTGCTCTATTACAAAAGAGCGGGGACTTGATTGGCAGTAGTCTGGCTGGCATATTCTCTGCTTGCCTAAAACTTGCGTACAACCCCAGAGCATGGCAGGAGGCCAAAGTGGTCTTCATACCAAAGCCGGGAAAGGAAAGCTACGCGAACCCTAAGGCCTATCGACCGATAAGTCTTACATCCTTCCTACTGAAAACCATGGAGCGAATTGTCGATAACATGGTTAAATCTCAAATCCCAAATGAGCTGTTGAAGTTCAAACAACACGCTTATTTAAAGGGACGCTCAGTAGAAACTGCGCTTCATGAAGTAGTTCACCACATAGAAAGATCTTTTGATCTAAAAATCTTCACTCTAGCCATATTCATTGATATAGAAGGAGCTTTTAACAATGTATCAACAAATACGATACTCCACTCCCTAGAACGATTCGACATCGACCGGGATATCAAAGCCTGGATCAGTCACATGCTGGGAATAGATGGATAAGTTGCGAGGTTGGTGGCATTAAAATAAGAGACAAGGTTTGCTGTGGGATACCTCAAGGGGGAATTCTATCCCCCTTCTCTGGGTGACCACTATAAACAGTCTTCTAAGGATTCTAACCAATAAGGGTTTCCAACCTGTCTGCTACGCAGACGATGTAGCGATACTGTTAAGGGGGAAAGATCCTAGAAATTTATGTAGGAGGGCGTCGGATGCACTCGAAATAGCATACGATTGGGCACAACCAAGGGGATTAAATGTGAACCCGGAAAAGACTGAAATATGCCTCTTTACTAGGAAGACGAGAATAGTCGAATTCGATGAACCCCGCTTCCAAGGCAAAACGATTAGAATCACACAAACGGTGAAATAACTTGGGGTGATTCTCGACAAAAAGCTCACTTGGAAGGACCATATTGAGAGCAAAGTCGCGAAGGCTCATCGGATATGGGCCATTTGCAGAAGAGCTATAAGTTCAAAATGGGGTTTAAACCCGAGGATGACTCATTGGCTTTACACAAGCGTCGTTAGACCAATTCTAACCTACGCATCCGTAGTCACATGGACATGAATGAACAGGAAATGCTATATTAAACCATTCCAAAAAATACAACGCCTCTGCTGCATAGGAATCAGCGGCGCAATACGGACTACATCTACGAGGGCTTTAGAAACGATTCTATCTATACACCCGATCGAGATTAGAATTAAATATGAGGCAGCTCTGGCCATGTTACGACTAAGAGTAACAGGGGACCAGATACCGGAATTCAACACAGTGGATTTTAGCTGTGATAGAATCGCGAAAGTGTCGACAAACATACCCTGCAGTATAAGGACACCTGACAGGGATAGCTGGTTCAACGAAAATTTTCTACGAAAACTTCCAGGGTCACACTACTACACAGACGGATCTAGTCTGCATGGTAGGACTGGTATAGGTTTCTATGATGAGGACCGTTCCAATGGCATATACCTACGCATTCCGGACCACAACTCTGTCTTTCAGGCCGAAGTGGTCGCGATAACGGAATGCATAAGATCTATTGACGTACGGGCAATCCCAAGCCCCGGAGACGTGAAAATATTTTCGGACAGTCTAGCGGTTATCAGGGCGATATCCTCGGACAAAACGAGATCAAGGACTGTCCTCAGATGTAAGGAAGAAATTGCAAACTTTACTACAAGAGGCAGAATTGAAATCATTTGGATCCCAGGACACAGTGGTATAATGGGAAACGAGATTGCAGATGAACTGGCCAGAAAGGGTTCTTTCCTGGAGGGTGTCAATTTGGAAAACCCAATGCCTTTCCAGGCTCTCAAATTGAAGCTATCGGAGTGGGCAACTAATTCACATACTTCAATTTGGGAGGAAACTGACGTGGGTAAGGCTACGAAGATACTATGGGGCTCTCCAAACACTTCGAAGACTAAGGAAATCCTTAGTCTAAATAGAAAGGAACTGAGTAGGATTATTGGCATCCTCACTGGACACTCTGAACTGAGGGCTCATCTATACAGTATAGGACGGGCAGAATCGGCCACATGCGGAGCTTGTGGAGAGGATGACGAGACCCTAGAACACTACCTTTGTTACTGTCCTGCATTTGCCGGAACAAGGGTCAGAAATTTATCCAACGAAATCATACCAGGCCTAGCGGCTCTTAGGGGGATACGCTGGAAAGCACTCAGGAGATTTTCTATCGAGACCGAACACCCAAGTTAAATAAGGAGTAGATTAAAGGATGAGCACGAGGATGTAGAGCGCACAACAAGCCGACTTTCTGGCTTAAGTGCATATCCGGGTAAAACGGATATGAGCTATGTGTATACATGGCTCCTCTTTTTCAACCTAACCTAACCTAACCTAATAAAAAAATGTACAAAGGGTTAGTTTTTATTATATTATTACCACAACGACCACAAAAACAACAAGTCAAGCTATGACAACAACACAACATTTAGAATAACCACAAGAACAATATAGAAACATCATATTTTTCATTTTTTTTTTTACTTTTTCAGAGATTTCCCTGGACCTGTTCCTTCGATTTTAATGATTTTTGAAACAGAGATCTTCCCATGAATTTGATGAATCATTCTCACTAAAAATGATCACTGTAGCTGCACTATTCAGGGCGTGATCGTGACAAGAACAACATAGAAAATTATATTTTTTCAAGACTTTTTTTAGTTCTTCATTCAAATCGCGGGCCCTAATCGACCGATTTGGACGATTTTAAACAGCAACCTTTTCAGGATGTAAGTGAATCATTTTTTATGTCAACGAGCACCCTAGCTGCCCGATTGATGCCGTCATCGTGATTTCCACAGACGGACAGACGGACAGACGGACATCGCTATATCAACTCCGGTTGTTATAAGGATCACAAATATATATATTTTATGGGGTCCTACATTTTTTTCTAATTATTACAAACGGAATGACAAACTTATATATACTCTCTGCACACCGGAGTGGAGGGTATAAAAACACAAAAATAACGTTTGATGTTGTATTTTTTCTGTGTAATATTTACATACACATTCATAAACATATTAAATAATACAAATAATAGACATATATTATATATATGTATATCCATAACAACTGCATGTTAGAAATAAATCGGTACATTATTTTATTTACATAAAATTCTGCAATATTTTGTTGTGGGGAAAATACATTTCTTTTGCACTAACAGAGTGTCACTTCATTTTGCTCAGCGGGACTATGCCACAGTATATGGCGCCACAATTTTTCTTTATTCTAATTAGCTTTGAAATAGTTATTTCTATTTTAACATGAATGTTAATATTTTCAACTAGATATCATACAGAACAATGTTAAGAGTATACACGGGCTGGTCTTTTATTTCATATGTTTTTACATTATTCTTTTACAAATATGAACATAAGTTTGGCATATTAACTTTTTGTTGTCTTTATAAAATAGAGTTACCGAGTTTATCAATGAGTTTTTTGCTTTCAAAACAGTTCTACATAGTTATATAGAATTATTATTCTGTTTTACCTACAAAATATCTGATTGCAATTACATCTAATTTTTAAAAATTGTTTATAATTACTAAAGCATTATTATTCACATAAATACAAAATTGCACTTTGCACTGGAATTAAAAATTTCCAATTATAAATTACAATTAATTGAATTTCAGAAAATCATATCAAAACGTCGGAAATTATAATTTTAAATTTAGAAGACATCAATTGCATCTTTAATATATAAATTTTATTCGTTAAACACAAATTGAAATTCCAAAAAAAAAAACACCAAATACCTATGTTTACATTTAAAAAATTTTTACATTAAAAAAAATATTGATATTCAGGAGAAATTAACAGCTTTTCGTACCGCGATTCAGTAACTTCTTTTAACGATAGTCGAATCGTTAAAAAAAAGAAAATAGCAAAATTATCAGTAAAATTTTTAAACGATATTCGCTATTGTTAAACTCAGCTGTTGTTGTTATCTAAACGACAACCATTTTTGTGTTGTTTATTCAATCGATAAAAACTTAAATTTTTAGGTTGAAATGTCGTCATACATAAATAAAAATCATAATATAGTGAAAATATTTTGCTTCTATTAAAGAACTTTTTTATATAAATAAAAAAATTAAATAGCATATTCAATTCATTATTTAATTTTCAAGTAAATAAACAGAAATATTAGTAAAAATAAAGATATTAAACATAAAGATAAAATCATCCTGTCAAACACGAAGTAATTATATTTTTCTATTCTTCGCCACTCGTTTACAATTTAAATAAATAGAAAAATGGGTCAAACGATATTTAAGAATTGCGAACATAAACACTGTTACATATATAAACGCAATTTGATGAGAATGTTATTCATATATAAATTTTCACAATTTTTTTCGGATGAAAATTTGAAGTTTTTCAGAAAATAAAGAGAACAAATTATTTTATTTAAAATGTTTGGGACGTTTGGTTTTTTGCGTTTGACATCCCTAATTTGAATATTTATATTATAAATTTATTTTCTATGTTTTCTAAATATGGCAATATTTTAATAAAAAAGTTGAGAGAGTTTTTTTGGTTATTATTTTGTTACTCCATCCGACCTATATGGCCGCAATGAAGAAATATTTAGCCAGTTAAAAGAAACTATACAGCCATCTCCAATTAGCACCATTTAATGCATATAGCCACCCTACACAACCATTACCTTTGCAATGGAAGTTAGGGCGAGCTATTTAATTAGCAAAAACTAAATTAAACGAGAAGTTATGTCATATAACCGGAAACGCATGCCGATCAGCAACCACGATGACCAATAAGCAAACACCGAACTAAATCCGAAATAATAGAAAAGACGAAAACCAACCCAAAGAATTTGCTGAAATAATTTGGTATTAAGTTTAACAAATTGTTTACTTTTTCCAATATTTTGTTTACATTTATTACCAATACTCAAACCGCGGTGGAGGGTATCAAAGATACGGCACAGCCGAATTTAACACTCTAACTTGTTTTGTGTTGATTTGTGAATTGGCTATAATTGATTAGCATACTTTTAGGGTCTTTATTTAATGAAAAAATAATATTTCCTAGAATTTGCGCTCGAATTTCGAGGGCTGGAATCTGCTAGTATATATCATTAGGATTCACGAGTGTTCTGGTATGCGAATTTGAAAAACCAATGTGTGTGGTTTGTACGAAGGTATTGCCTGTTGAGAGTAAGAAACCAAGTAAATTAGGGCGTCATCTTGAAACTATGCACTTTGAATATATTGATAAATCCGTAGATTTTTTCAAAGAAGACTATAAGAGATTAATAAAAGAAAATAAACATTTAAAAAAACAGTTTCTGTTCCATCAAAAGCACTCTTTGCATCATACCAAGTTTCCTATAGAATTATAAATGTAAAAAACCCCATTCAATAGGTGAAACGCTAGTTCTACCAGCAGTTATTGATGTGGTTGAAACAATGTTTAGAGAATCATATAGCAGTTGCGAAATATACCGCTCGCTGATAGTACATGGTAGAAGAATTGCTGATATATATGAAGATCTTCGCGTACAGCTAGTTTATCAACTGCATACGTCAAAATTCGCTATACAAGTAGATGAGGCTACAGATGTAGCTAAAGACGCTCATTTAATTGCATATCTTCGATATGTTACAAAAAATAATGTAAAAGAAGATATATAATTTCGCAAACATATATTTTTGAAAATTTTTAATACAAAAGACAATTTTTTTGTTGAGAATGATTTAAAATAGGATAATAGCATTGGACTCTGTACTGATGGTGCACAAGCAATGTCAGGACGCAATGCAGGTGTTCAAGCATTGGTTAAAAATAAATCACCAAAACTTATATACATATGTAGACGCACTGCATGCTTCATAGAGCAGCTCTTGTATCAAAAAATATGCGAGGAATTTAATAACGTATTTCATACTGTTACAAAAGTTTTAAACTATATAAAAACATGTCTGAAAAATGACTATAAATCTCACAAAAAATTTTTTCGCTCCAAAGCGTCAAATATATGTAAAATGCATATGTACGTACATATGTACAAAACCGTACATCACATATGATAACTCTTACGAAAACTGAGAATAGTGGAAATTAGAAGTATAAATGCAAAAAATATTCAAAATTCAAAAATAACGATTGTTTGTTTGGACAGAATGGTATCTTCTGAAATTAATACAAAGTAAAGCTGTATGGTACGAAAACTGACTCTAACCACACTGCTCGTTGACCTGACTTTAGGTGAGTGTGTTAAAACGCTGACCAAAAAGTGCAAGTACGAGTGTATATGAAGGTTCATGGTTCAAACCTCACGGCCGCCCTAAGTAGATAAATTTCATATAGAAACAATCTATTAATTAAAACATAACAATTATCACAATGTTCAATAAATCGCTGATGAAGGCTGAAATGCCAGAAACCGGTCCGATTAAGAATACAGTGCAGTTATGAATTTTTGAAATATATGTTTTCTTCTTCTTCTTTACCACGCACCATTGAAATATAAAAAACAGTCCTTTGAAAACGAGGTAATTTGGAAAGTTGTGTGAAGATATGGGAGCTGAATATACATCGCTCTTTTACTATTGTGAAGTACGTTGGCTATCTCGTTCAAAATTTATTCAAGTAGTGTTCGAACTTAAAGATGAAATTTCGATCTTTCTAGCTGAAAATCACAAAGATGAGGCATCTTCCTTTCGCAACTATAACTTTATTCTTAAACTTGCTTATTTAGTTGAAATTTTTAAAAAATTAAGCAAATTAAATAAATCAATGCAAGGTCCACAAATGCATGCTCTGATTCAAAAAGACAAAGTCGGGACATTCATTAAAAATTTGGAGCTATGGATATCCAATTTAGAAAAGGATATATATGACATGTTTCCTATTTTAAATGACGCCGGTACCAGAAACAATATTAAAGCAAGTAAAAAATCTTTTTATAGAACATTTGCAAAGTTTACTGAACCATTTTTCACATTATTTCACATTATTTATAATAGTGTTGTTACCATTCGTACCATCATATTATACGAAACCGGATTTTCTGCTTTATGAAATCGAAATCGCTTAGTAGTGGAAAATAGATACTAAATTTTTATTAATTTTTGTTTAGTTTTATTCTATGGATACATTACTTTTTACAACTTGAAAATGTTCTTATATTATTTTATTGTTTTACTTAATAAGGGGGCCACCAATTTTTTATTTTTTCCTTATGTGGGTTGCAGTATCATAAAGTTTGGAAACCGCTGGACAATACGATACCTTATACCATTAGTTTTTGAAAATGAAGCGATCACAACCATTCTTAGTAAAGTCAACTATATTTCGCAGATATGAATATACAAATCAAATCTGAGTTAAATCTATCGAATATAGATAAATTTTAGAGACTTTACGGCAGACAAAACCTGAGGTACAGAATTCAATTAATAATGAAGTAGATGATAGATGTATTGTTATCAATTAAATAAAACACCTTAAAAATTTTTCCATGAATCAAGCATCTTTAAAAATGACTCTGTTTGTTTTATTTTTAAATTGCTTCGTATATACTAAATTTATTATTCTAGCTTATAATCTAGGGTTGAGTTAAATTTACTTATTTACTCATTATCAAAAATTATCTATGTATATTTATACCGTGTGGGCATTTATTGAGTTTAATTTAACAGTCCAAACGTCAGTTTCTCACAATAATACTATATTTTAGTGTCTTAATACAATTCATAAACAATTTGTAATATTCTAAAAATTGTAGACACATATTCTATAAGTCAACAAACTAATTGTTTGCAAATAATTCAAATAACACAGCTTATTTAATACAACCTAGCCCAACGCTTCGTCACAAACATACATAGCTGTTGTGTATAGTGAATCATAATTGGCTGTGTTTACATCAATCCCTATGTTTACGGATGCACTACAATATATGTTTATGTTTGCGACATGTAGTTTTATTACAAGATTTATAAGGACACACCGATGAATACACGTACGGACAGAGATCGCAAAATAGACGCTGAAAAAGATTCTGAGCCGGTCGTTATAACAAAATTGGCTCAAAGTCATGTATTTATACATGGTTGCTGCATGCATCAGCATAAACTCGATACCAATACACTGACCACATAAAAATGAGATCGAACTAATTTTCCATTTTTATCACAAGGTTAAAACTACGAGTACACATCTGTGGTTTTCTGGAATAACCGCGTATGTCCATTTTTGTCAGTTTTGAGTTAACGATGCCAAATATATTAATTTTTAACGCTCTTTAAATGTGTTAATTTTTTTAAAAAAAATGATTGACCATTTCTGAGTTTTTTCTTTAAATAACGACGTAACTTAAATGTTTATTAAATTAATTTGCAGCACTATCGACGTATGTCAACCTACGTTTGATCGCTGACAAATTATTTTCTCACAAAACGACACATAGCGACATACGTTGTTAATAATGAAAAAAAATTCAAAATAATTTTGGATTATTTTTCATTTTTGGATTTTTTATTTCTGTTATTTTTTATCACTATTGTTCTTAATACGTTGTTATATTCTCATCCTAAATCCCGTTAACTTTTTATTGACGAACAAAAAAATCTATTTTTCAAGCAACAACAACTTATGTCTACATGGGTGGTTACATTGTTAGTTTGCTTTTTGAAAGAAAACAACGTTTGTCGACATGAGTTGTTTTATCTGCACACACTTTAAGTTATGGTGAAAGAACAGCAGTATCGTCATTTAATGAAGGAAAGTAGGAGAGTCACAGGTTTCTATTTTAATTCAAAGACTGGAGCTGTTTTGTTTTCTGTCTCTAGATTAAGACTGACTTTATTTTAAAATTGTAAAAACTTATATATTAATTTACTAATACTAGGTTTGAATAAAATTTACTCAATCTTAAAATTACTCATGCACATTCATGTACGTACACTCATTGAGTACGTTCTCTTTCGTCAAAAGGTCAGTTCGTCAAATCGTCACTAAAAATAAAAAATGTAAATCGATCATTCCCAATTTGGTGTAATGTTACACAAATTGGTGATACTTAAAATATGTCATTAAACTTTTGTTTACAATATACTCGTTGCGTTCTACATTCTTTTGACATGCAAACATACAAACACATACATTGCAAACCCAGATCAATCGTCACCATGAATGTACATATTTATTTGTATACTTGTGAATCATTGATTTGGGTTTACAGTTGACCCTCTGTTCACGAGTATACTACACCCTCACCGTTCAAGAAAATCATACAATTTTATTTATAAATTTGGATGATTTTTTAACAATATAATCGGTGCATAGTGTGAAATATAATTAAATGTCTTAAAGTTATTATTTGTTTATCAAAAAAAAAAAATCTTATTATCTAAATATAATAATTGTAATTTTCTTATACAAAGTTTATAATTTCCAATTTTCAAAATTTGTTTATTTTCAAATATTCTAATATTTCCATTCATTTGTTCTTATTGTATTTTTTCAATAAATTCTTATGTACTATTTTTGTTATGTTATTTATTTTTATTTCTACATTTACATTTTCAATACCAATGACTTCATATGGACCCTGGTATGGTGATTCATTTTTCTTCCTATTTTCTATTTTTAGCAAAACTAAATCTCCTAATTTTATGTCTATACTATTCTTACACTTATGTGAGTCTTGTACTCTTTTCAATTTTATCTTTTCTATCATTTTTCTGGCATTTTCTAATGAATATTTTAATCTTGTTTTTATCTCATTCGTGTAATTGTCGAAATCGTATGTTTTTTCGTTGCATTTTTCTATAAGATCACCTGGCAAACTTGGCAATTTGCCATAAACCAACTCAAAAGGTGAATATCCTGTATCCACATGAGGTGTAGTATTATAAGCGAATGCATAATATGGAACCCATGAGTACCAATCATCATCAATCACGAATGAAAGAAAGTATTCATTTAGAACCCTGTGATTTCGTTCCACAGTTCCCAGCGTCTCATGATGGTATGGTGTTGAGAATCTTTGTTCAATCTTCAAAAATTCACATATTTCCTTTATCAACTGATTTGTAAACTCTGTTCCTCTATCAGATTTAATTGTTTTGAACATTCCATATTTTAGTATTACATTCTCAATTAGTGCCTTGGCTACATTCGTGGCCTCTTTTGTCTCCATAGGACAAGCTATTATGTATTTTGTCAGTTCACATTGTATGGTGAGTATATACCTGCAATGTTGTGATGGTCTTAAAGGACCTACTGTGTCAATTACAAGTGTGTTGAAACTCTGATCCGGTGTGTCTGTCACACATAATGGTTCCTTTGTGTGTTTGATTTGTTTGTTCTTCTGACACAAATCACACGTTTTTACATAATCTTTTATCATCTTCGACATATTCTTCCATATATACTTTTGTTTTAGTCTAAGTACTGTTTTTCTCACTCCAAAATGCCCTCCGCATGGTGTATTATGATACATTTTTATTAGATTCAACTTTTCTTTATCATTCTTTATATTTTGAGGATTTTTATATATTAATATCTTGACGTCATTATTCTCATTTTTATTCATTATTTTCTTAATTTTCCCAAGGGTTATTTTCTTAAATATTTCGTTACTTCTTTCCAGTGCGAATTTTCTATACTCTGTTGTTCTCAAAATAGATGGTAGCTTCTCCAACACTTTATCTAAATAACATGGATTTTCACTACATCTTACGCGCGTTTCATTTAGATTATTATCGTCCTCAATTTGAATCATATCATTTCCATTTTCTTCCCTGTACAGCTTCTTATTGGATTCTAGTTTCTTCGATGTACCTGAGTAGCATGAATTGTCACTATATCCTATGCGCATATTAATATCTTTATCTTTATTAATTTTATCATTTTTATTAGTCGACTTATTTCCAATTATAAATTTAAGTTTTCTTGCATGCTTTATGTCATTAATCGATGTGCATTCCCATATGTTGAGGTGATCAGTCCCAGTAGGTGATGTTCCATCTGTTTCCTCATTTTTATTTTGTATTATTTTGTTATCATTTTCTGCGTTGTTTTGTATCATATTCTTTTTCATGTTTCTTGTTATCACCAGCGTTTTCTTTGCTTTTTCATCAATCATTGGCGGTATCATGTCTTTTAAAATCTCTGAGTCTAGTCGTATTCTTGACAATGCATCAGCGTTTGTGTTGTTTATTCCTTTCTTGTATATTATCTGGAAATCATAATCGGATAATTCCACTCTGATTCTTGTTAGCTTTGAGCTTGGATTCTTGTGCGAAAATAATGAAATTAGTGGACGGTGATCCGTTACAACCATGAACTTTCTGCCATACAAATATGGTCGAAAAAATTGTATGCCCCAATATATACCCAGTAGTTCTTTCTCTATAACGGGTTTATTTATCTCGTGTTTGTTCAGGGATCGGCTAGCATATGATATAGGTCTATCTTCACCAATTTCACCCTGTGACAACACCGCTCCCAATGCAAAATTCGATGCATCTGTTGTCAGTATAAATGGTTTCTCAAAGTTTGGATATTGCAATATAGGTGGACTAATTAGTCTTTGTTTCAAATTTTCAAAAGCCCTCTGGCATAGTTCAGTCCATTCAAATTTTATACCTTTCTTCAGTAGTTAGTTCAAACACCTAGCCATATCAGCAAAATTCTCAATAAAACGCCTATAGTAATTGCAGAATGCCACAAATCTTCTTACTTCATCTACATTCGTTGGAACGGGATATTCGGTTATTGCTTCAAATTTTTCTGGATCGGGTTTAATTCCCTCTGGTGTTATTAAATGTCCCAAATATACCACTTCGTGCTTTAAAAAGCAACACTTGCTCGCATTCAGTTTCAAGTTATACTTTTGCAATCTATCCAAAACCCTTACTAGATTCGCATTATGATGTCCAATGCTACATCCGAAAACTATTATATCGTCTACGTACAAAAAAGCTTCGGACTCAAGACCAGACAGTGCCACTGTCAGCATTCTCTGAAAACTATTCGAAGATATTTTCAAACCAAAAGGCAATCTTGTGTATTGGTAATGTCCATCAGGTGTTGAAAATGCAGTGTATGGACGCGATTGCTGGTCCAATTCTATTTGGTGGAATGAGCTTGTCATATCAAGTGTGGAAAAATATTTAGCTCTACCCAACTTATCCAAGACATCATCCAAACGTGTTAACGGGAATTTGTCGTTCACTATTTTGTCATTGAGCTTTCTGAAATCGACCACTAACCTCCATTTCCTTAAATCAGTTTGTCCCTTTTTAGGAACGAGCAGCAGTGGTGCGTTGTATGGACTTATTGATGGCTCTATTATTTTGTTCCGTAATAGTTGCTGTACTTGAGAATTTATTTCCTTTGTTTGTGCCTGAGGCAATCTATAATTCTTTATGTACACTGGAGTCTCATCGTGCAGATGTATTGTTTGCTTATAAAAATTGTTTGTTGTCAACTCTTCACCTTCCATATGAAAAATCGCTTGGTATTTTTGTAGAATATCTTTCAGATCTTTGTCTGTATCACTCAACTTCAAATTGCCCAATAACTTCTCAAATCGCCCTTGCATATATTTAGTGTCCCTATCATCATCACCAATTGAACATATCTCGTAATCCTTCAAAGGTATAGCTTCTATCTTAAGGTTCTTTATAGTTGCAGGTTTATTGGTCACATTCAACAGTTTAATGTGCTGATTGCCATTTTTGGGAACTATAGTGTTTGCCAAATATACACCTTTTACTATTTCTCTATTTAGTATTACACTATCTGCTTTTAAATTCACAATGTATGGTACTATAATCTCGCTTCTCGCTGGTATTCTAATATGATTGATATTGAAAGCATCGTCATGTATAGGAATTGTTATATTGTCATTATTGAAACTAAACGTTAATATGCATTTATCATAATCTACATTGCATCTATATTTAGATAGAAAATCTCTACCTAGTATCCCATCAGTTCTTATTGGGAAATCATTTGCAACTAGTTGTATTTTTTGCTCTATAGTTGCATTATCAAATTTCATTTTCACAGTTGTTGAACCGAAAGATTTTATCTTTTCCTTCGAAATCCCAGTTAAGTTGCAGCAATCATCTCGATCTTCTTGGTAATTGTATAAAAAACTTTCCTTGCATAATGATATATCCGCTCCTGTATCTATCAGAAACGTCAGTGCATAGTCAGTGTTAATCATATTCAGTTTTACATAGTTTTTTAGATCCGATGATATGCTATAAATTTTTATATTTTCTATTGTCTTATTACCGGAAATTCCTGTTGAGCGAACTCCGGTTCCTGGGAGTTTCCCTGGTTCTGGATTGGATTTACATTATAATTTCTCCTATTGTTAAATCCTTGGTTACTATTTCTATTTCTATTTTGATTTCCTCTATAGGCATTATTATTAATGTTCGACCCATATCTGTTATTATTATTATGCGAGTTATTATATGGATTTCTGTTGTTATAGTTATAATTATTTCCGTATCTGTTGTTGTTGTAATTGTTACTGTATCTTCTATTTGCGTTATTGTTGTATCTTCCGCCTCTGGTAGTGTTGTTGTTGTAATTTCTATTATTTCTGCCATTATTGTTGTTTCTATTTAGTGTGCTTCTTTGCCAGTTATTGTTGCCATCACCGTTGCGGTTGCCATTGTTACTGCTTGCATTCTGGTATAACACTTGTCTATCTCTGACACGCGCCATAGCCTCTTCAGCTATCTTTAACGCTTCAGCAAAAGTAGTAACTCTACTTGCATCAATTGTTGAGATTGTTTGTTGATCTCTCAACCCACTTTTAAATACATTAAATGCCAATGCATTATTCGTTCGTACTATTGCAGACCTATCTGCTTCGCCAATTTCGTTTATCTGAACCTCATTCAACTCGTTGACCAGTGATTCTATTTTATCGGCAAAACCTCTTACATTATCCCCTTTTTGAACAGTTTGTGTTAATCTTTGTAGTATGCTGTTTGATGATTTTAGTGGCTTATAGGCCCTTTTCAGAGCCAACACCAACTCATTAACGCTTGTCGGAATGCTTTCCTGATTTACTCGGTTCTGTACTCTCTGTTCAAGTCGCGATTTAAATATGAAATTAAAGAAAAAATTTCGCTTTTCCTGTGTCACAGTTTCATACACCAATTCGAGATTTGTTACAAAACTATGCAATTCTTCTTTCTTTCCCGTATTAGCTTCGAAACAGCCGATAATTCGTTCATGTCCATAATCGTCGTCATAGTTAACTTTTCCCTTTTTTCAGTATCTTTTTTATCTATATGATGTGTCAAAATTTCTAGTGCTTCTTCTTTTAGTTTTCTAAATTTGTCAGCTATCTTTATTCTTAGTTCTTCTCTCAATTCAGTTTCCGCTAAACAGTCCTCAAACTGAGTTCTCAATTCTGATATTTCCTTCCTTTTCGAATTTACCGTTTCTATAGAATATGGTTTCCCTATTGATTTTTTAGCGTTTACTGCTATCGATTCCAATCTCTTTATTAAATTTTCCATATGAGACATTGATAATCATAAAAAATTTTCTTTTTTTTTATTTTGCTTTATTTATTCATTAAATTAGTTTTAACATATTGTTTTTATATTTCAATTTCAATTTATATTTCAATGTTGTTTAATATTTCTTATATTTAGTGTTTATAATGTAATATAGTGTTTATAATGTAATAATTCTTATATATAGTTGTTTGCTTACTATAATAACAATAAGATCTTTAAAAAAAAAAATTTTGGATTAAAAAAAAAATTCTGTTTCGTCTTCTTTTCCTCTTTATTCTTCTACCTTCCGAATTTCTCTACCATTAGGATGGTCTCTGCCTGTACTGTTGTGGGCCTTATTATATCTTCTTCCGTAGGACTACCTTTCATTCCTATAACTTTCCAAAAATCAGCTAACCATTTAACCTGTTTTTCTAACTCAGCCTTTATATATTTAACTTCAACTTTTTTCTTTTTGCGTAGCTCTAATGGTTTAGTAAAATACCCTTCATCTGCTAATCTTCTTATTTCCTCATCTAGTTTATCTAACATATCTGGTTGTGCATTTATTTCTTCTGCAGACATTTCTTTTTTGCTTTTCTTTTCTCTTTCAAATATGAATTTAATTCCTTTCTGGTTTCCTGTAATTTCTTTTCCAGTTCTACTCTTCTATCTCTTTGTGTCTCGTAGCTTAACTCACTTTTTAAAATGTTTATTTTCCTTTGCATACGACTTTTTAAATCGCCTCTGTTTCTCCTAATTTTTGGTAGTTCTACTTTAGGTATGCTTGGTTCTCTAAATATTCTATCCTTTTTCACAATTCTAAGTGGCTTAGGACCAATATTCAAAATTTCTGGTTTCTCTACTTTTTCCTTATCCTCTGCTTCTCTCAACAACCTTTTCCAATTTTCTTCAGCTATTTTCAAATAACTCAATATTTCTTCTTTTGTCTCCTCCATAAAAAAAAATTTTAAACTATATTTCTAACTTGTTGTACCCTCACTTGTTTCTTCACGTACTTTCTCAAATGTTTAATCACTACGGTAAATGTTACCAGTACGCAAACTAAAATAAACACTTCCAAACTAACGCTAATTGCCGTGGGGTTCTTAACCGTTTCCGTTACCACTTCACTTATTTTGTTTTGACTATTCCCCATGCTCACAAAAAAAAAAAACACTAAAAAAAATACACTTTGGACTACAAAAAGAAAAGAAAACCTTTATCGAAATTTAAATTTGCAATATTAAAAAAAAAATTTTGTTTCACTTTCAGTAACTTTAAAACATTTTCACATTCCCCTTTTTTTTTTTTTTTTTTTTTTTTTTTATACACTATATTTTTAATTTTTTACCAGGCGTGCCCATGCACCTTCTGGATTTTTATACTTATTCTTTCTTTCTTCATATGTTGTGGTGATTAAAGTTGTCGTTGATGCTACACATGTACTGCCTCTGCTGGTGGTATGGTGGTTGAAGGTGTTGTTGATGCCAAATGTCGTCAAAAATATCCACCAGGATGCCGGTTCCTTTCAGCGAACCTTCAATAGCTAAACTTTTTCGTTTACTCCTGCTATTATTGTTGCATGAAAGTTGGCAAGGATCGCCATATGGTGAAAGAACAGCAGTATCGTCATTTAATGAAGGAAAGTAGGAGAGTCACAGGTTTCTATTTTAATTCAAAGACTGGAGCTGTTTTGTTTTCTGTCTCTAGATTAAGACTGACTTTATTTTAAAATTGTAAAAACTTATATATTAATTTACTAATACTAGGTTTGAATAAAATTTACTCAATCTTAAAATTACTCATGCACATTCATGTACGTACACTCATTGAGTACGTTCTCTTTCGTCAAAAGGTCAGTTCGTCAAATCGTCACTAAAAATAAAAAATGTAAATCGATCATTCCCAATTTGGTGTAATGTTACACAAATTGGTGATACTTAAAATATGTCATTAAACTTTTGTTTACAATATACTCGTTGCGTTCTACATTCTTTTGACATGCAAACATACAAACACATACATTGCAAACCCAGATCAATCGTCACCATGAATGTACATATTTATTTGTATACTTGTGAATCATTGATTTGGGTTTACAGTTGACCCTCTGTTCACGAGTATACTACAAAGTGTTATTTACATATTGTTTTTTCGCCCTTCTCTAGGATCTATTCCTCTGAAGAATTTTGACTCAAAATTTTATATAAAGTATTGATTGCCCATATCTACAGGACTGTTAAATAAAAAGCTCCAAAATCTTTATATCGATCCCATAATTTCAAATATAACGTTTTTTGGCTGCCCTGAACATTTTGATTATATGACATACGCGGTTATTCTAGAAAACCACAGATATTAGGGTATTAAATTAATCGGATTTCTCTTTTAAGCAGATTTAATCAGTTAATTTTTGATAGTTTAAGTGACTTGTTTAGTTTTGGTAAAAAAGTATTTTCATTATGTAATTTAATTAGCCAGTTTTTTATTTGAATAAAAAAGAAAAATTAAATTTGCTGAGACGATAACTGGATACAGAAAATAAGCATAAACTAATTTTTAATGCTATTGTTATTATTTTGCGATTTACAGATATGAAAAAGTTTATATAGATATGAAAAAGTTTATATGTGTATATATATATATTCCTTAATGGACTTATGTGAATATCGGTAATCAGCTTTTTATGAGGACTAAAAATGGTCATACAGTCACTAATTCGTAGGTAAAATACACACATATTCACCAAATTGATGAGAATTTCTATCTTGTGACAATTTTAGTCGATCTGATAGGAGTTATTTGTCTGGAGACTAATTCTGCATAGCCCCCTATTTTACCAATTTCAATAGCATTCGTCATATGTCCTACAGTAGCGTATGTACAAAATTTACGACGTGTATACGTGTATATTTCACATGGGCACACAGACGAATAGACAGACAGATGGTCAGACAGTCAGACGGACGGACTAGCATTGCTAAATCGACTCAGAAACTGACTGTGAGTTGATCGATTAGTCTACGTCCAAAAGTCTAGGCAAAAACATCAGCACAAACTCTTTACACCATGACCACAGAATGGTGTAGCTTATAAAAATATATAAAGATGATAAAGAAAAATAGGAAATTTTGATTAACTGAAACAAAATATCTGATATATTTGTTATTTGAGACCTGCCAATTTTAAGTTATTCCAACAGTAATCCACCAAAAATTTTTAATTTTTAGTCATATCTCCATTATACATATACATATAACATATGCTTTACTTTTGCTCAAAATTGGTTTGTAGTTATATTTTATTCGAACATACCAGATTAAAGATACCAAGTCTGAACAGTTTTGAACCCAGTTTCCAAATTATAATCACATCCGATTATAATATTTGCAGGAAACAGATAACAATATAATATATATATATATATTCATACCTATGTATATTTAGTCAATATACATATAGTTTGGTTGGGATAATGCTTTTGTAAAAGCTTAATTATTAATTTACAAAAGTATTTCTACAAAATATTTTTGTTTCTCATTATGTATACAAATAATTTTATATTAGTCTTTTTGTTTTAAAACATGCTTTGATTTATATATCTTCCATTGATTTCCATCGTACGTTTTTGTCTTTCTCATAATAACCGTGTGTTGTCTGTTTTTTTTTTTTTTTTTTGATATTTTATCCATCTCAAAGCACTGTAATTCAGTAAAATTCGATAAAATTTCAATATTCAAGTTAAATACTGATAATTGAAATGGGAGATACATTAAATTCAATATTATAGTTTCATATATATGGTATTCCCTTTCGCAAAATAATCAAGATTTACTAAAAATTCCAATGCAAGAAGTTAAGATTTGAATTTTAGAACAGCAACCACACGAACCTTAACGTTAACTTCGTATGGACTATTCAGTGGCAGTTTAAATCATTAATTAATAAAAAGTTATATGATGAAAATAATAATAGAATAGTAGAAAGCAATTAGCTAAACTGTATAAAATTTATTTCCTCTAACAATTTCATACAATCAATAAAAAAAAAGTTGTTATACAACACACAATGAACTCCTACTACATATTTATTATTATATTAAAGTAGGTATAAGTAAACTAATTGCTTTCAAGTATTTGTAATTTGAAGAGCTTTGAACTTTTTGTTTGCTATTTGTTTTCTATTGTTATTTGTCTGATACTCCACACATACATAAATACATATATATTTGTATGACGGAGGCTATGACCAGTTTTTCGCCTTGAACCTGAACTATTTGAATATATATATGTTTAAAATTATTTGTAATCTTAGAATTCAGTTTCAGTAATAAGCTCGAAAGTTTATTGAACTACATATGTAAGTGGGTCGATATTAAATGCTTAAAATGTCAAGACCAAATGTTCACCAAACAAATACTCTTCATGGATTTCAATTTGAAGAGAAACATAAATAAATGCTTTTAAATTCGCATTTTTTAAATCAGTTTCAACTACGTAAATTATTTACGTAGGTATAATTGGTTTATAATGTATTATTATTCGAGTGTACTTAACCGAAATAACTATCGCAATTATAAATTTATAATGTTTCACTATTGTGACGGCCGTTTATTTTTGGTGATGCCTGTACTTAACAGCACATACAAGTCACATTAAAACGAAACGTTATTTATTTTGCCATGTAAAATTTTTGCAAAAAAAAAAATACCGTTTCGTCTGTATGTGATTTGTTTAAATGCTTGTTTTGTGTTTTCAGTACCCTTTAATAAAACACTTGATGTTGGTTTTTTTTTTGTTACCAACTGCCTGTTTTATTGTTGTATGTCCATTCACTCAATCATAAACTTTGCAATCAGTCTGGTCAAACCACTTTTTTGTTCTTGTATTGATTTCACGTACTCTCGTCGTCATACATGAGTGAGCGTGTTTTCAATGCTAGAGAGTATTATGGATGAGTGTGAATGGCCTCAATGAATGGTGGCGATTTTTTTTTTTAATAAACAGGTTTTTATCTTATGATGAATGGAATGAATGAAGATAGGTTTGATAAAAAGAAAATAATTTTTGATTGGAGAGTTGAAATGTAGTCGTTGAAATAGAAGGTTGAGGAAAAACCTCTTAAAATTAAAATTAAAATGTAGTCATAATTAAAACTTAAGAAAAGTAAAGTTAAAGCAAATTTAAAATAGTGTTAAAGTTAATTAAAATGTAAGACATTTAAAATTAAAGCGGAGTTGAAATGTGACCGAAAAGAAGCAATGTTGAGGAAAAACCTCTTACGAAAATAAAATTTAGTTTAAGACATTAAAATTAAGTGAAATTAAAATAAATTTAAAATTTTAAGAAATTTAAAATATTTTTAAGAAATGTGAAGATAAAATAAAGTTAAATTAAAAAAAAAAATTAAATTAAAGTTCTGGAGTCGGGTGGATGACGGTCTTTTGTGGCGTAAAGTTCTTAAATAGTGCTCTATATTTTTTGAATGCAAAGGTTTTAATTAAAAGAAATGTGTTCCATAGTTTTTATTAAATAAAACATTTACAACAACAACAAAAAAAAAAAAAAACAATCTAATGTTAAAGAAAAAAAACTATTGAATATTAATCCAATATAAATGCTTTATTTTTATAAATATATTTTACATGTATATTTGTATATTAATTCTTCACGAACTGAAAGAGTACAAAAATCGTATTTCTGAAAAAAAAAAAAAAAATAAAGTTGGAAAAATAAGGACAAGAAAATAAGATTTCAAGTGTTAAACAAAAAATTATTAAGTAAAGAGAACATTTAAATTTTGTTAAACTGCCGCTGTCATCAATCAAATTCAACAACATATATGAACAAAAGCTAACAATAATCACCACAGCAGGAAGAACTTCATCAAAAACAACAATAAAATAAACATTAAGAAGAAAAGGTCAACACAATCAAGGTGAACATATATAAGTTAAAACATCGTCTGGTTAGTACAGTACCGTTCAGTAGGTACACATCAAATATTTGGTATATTATTATAATAATTAATAACTGTTTTAAAATTAATTATAAAGGTAAAATTTGTACTAAAACTAATATTTTTCTAAGAAAATAAAAGTGTCTAACTATAAAATTTAAATTAAATATAAAATTGGTTAGATATAAAATTAAGCTAAAATTAAGATTGTGCTAAAACTAAAATTTTTTCTAAGACAATAAAAATTTTGTTAACTAACTAAAATTTAAATAAAATTTTATAAATTAAAATTATTTTTTTAAAGATTTTTCTAATTATAAATCAAAATTTTTTCTAAATATAAATTTAAACTAAAATGTTTCTACGTTAATAAAATTTACTAAACATAAATTTTAACTAAAAATTCCTAAATTAAGAACTTTGCTAAATATAAAATTAAACTAAAAATTTTCCTAAATAAAAATAAAATTGAGCTAAAATTAAAAATTGTAATAGAAATATAATTTAGAAAAAAATTAAGATTTTGTTAAAATTAAATTTTGCTAAAATTTTAAAATTTCCTAAATTTAAAATTTTTCTAAACTCAAACTTTGCTAAAATTCAAACTTTTCCTAAGTTAAAATTAAAACCCTTAAAATGAAGGGTAAATAAAGATTTGTATATAACCCAATGTAGGAAACCAAACCAAACCAAATTTTTCTTATCATTTAAGTGGGTTACCTCCAAATAAGATGGATCATAGGTAACAAGGTAGGGAGGGCAAAAGGGGCAGAACACCTCGTCCCCAATCTCAAGGTAAGTATGGTCATCCGTCCCATTAGCGACCGTATTTTCAGTTTTTTTAAAATCGCACGTGAACATCTGTAGCGCGGTCCCCTGGGCCTGAGCAAGACCCCACCCATCCGGCGAGCTAGGCCCCACGCCAGCACGTGCGACCAGCAAAGGCTCAGGGAAACGGAAGCGGAAATTCCACCACCGCCGCACCATTACACTATAGGATAATAAAGAACGAGACGACATAGAATGATGTGGATATGGAAAGCTCAGTAGGAAGAAGTGAATCTGTATTCGTTTAGCTAGCAGTATTATTATGAAGCCGAATGAAAACCAGCAGTTACTGATTACGTACATTTGTATGTCAGTATGTTGAACAAAGTACCCTTCCATCTTATGTTTGATTGTCTATGAATAATACCAACAAATACAACTTAAACACTGTTATTGGTAAAGTAAACAAAAACTGACCAAAACAGATTGATTTGTGATAATCTATTGAGCGAAGGTCGATCATGAGATCTTAAAAATTCTATATAAAGATCAGCACTAAATATTTCATTTTGAGTTAAAAAGATCACCTTTTGCTTATTAGTTTTTTTTTTTTTTAATCTGAGAACCATAAAAGAGTCATCAACCTTTTTTCCCTTACAATTTTACCCACTCTATATTTATACATATATATATTAGTTCGAGTCAATTATTTTTACTCCATGGGTTCATCGCGATTCTCGTACTATGGGCCATAATAAGTATATTTGCCCAAGGAACCATTCCTCTAAAATCATTTTCGAGCATGCCAAAATTTCGATGAAAATATTTTCATGATATTTTCCATAATACTCATTCAAGTGTAAAAAAAATTATTTAAAATGTGTATACCGGGGGTTTTTGGGTCGGGAAATCCATTTTTCACATTTATTTTTATTTTTAACAGCCAGGGCGTTTTCGTGCATTTTTGTGGATTTTTTTATTCACCTTTTTGGGGAACGCATTCAATTTAAGTCAAAAAATTCGTTTTTTATATTTGTTCATTCATTCTATATTTTGACTAACGTTATGGTCGGTTAAGTTCTCAATTGCCTATATTTAAAACCTTACCAAAATGTACCCTCAATAAAAATATTGATAAGTTAGTGAGCCTTAATTAGCTATTTAATGATATGAAAGTTAAAAGAAATAGAGAGAAAATAAATAAAGTCATTATTAGTTTAATGCGAAACTAGTGGAATCATATCATCTACCAACTTTTTAAATTGCGGAGAAAAATTTCATAAAGATAGTTTTGAATAATATATTATACGCAGTTGTCCATGACATGTGCTTTAATGCGAGATGGCGGATTTACATAAATGAATGGATGGGTTTATATTTTTTTTTTAGCATTTATCACACCATTTTTGCCAGTAGGGTCATGATGTACGATATCATATGGTCGATCTTGTTTACGAAATATGGCGTTAGCATTTTAGTTTTTGTTTTGATAAGTGAAGTAACTTAAATGATGATAAAAATGTAATTAATCCAATAAAATTTATATACAAGCTCTCTTTATATAAAATAAATGTCAAATAGTCAAGGACGTTACTGTGAAATAGTTTATGTATTCGACGTGTTTTATTAAAAATATATTTCTCAATACAAGTAAATTGCTTCGTCGAAAATGCATTTCCTTAGTATCTGAACTTGTTTAATTTTCATTTTGTTTGTAACATACTTTTACTGTTTTTACAATAAAGGTTCGTTAATTTATACTACAAGAATAAGAACAGTTTGGGTTGTTTATTTAAGTTTTTTTATTGCTTAACAACTGCTGCTTTCGAACTTTTAACCAACAGGCAAGGCCAAGACCATGAACCAATTTAACCACAAACCCAATACGAAAAGCCATTTGGAAATTGAATTTACCATGTTTACAGTTACGAATATATAAATAGGGTCAGAACTATTTATATAAATTTCACTGATGTTGCCAATTTTTAACTGGGACTAAAAATTTGGCATTAGTTAACTGTTTAAATGAATTCCATATATTCCGTAAAAAAGTAAATATAAATTTCTGAGACACGCCCTAACCTTAAATGTACAACAATTAATTGTCTTTTTTATTGTGTCAAAGTTGTGTTTGAATTTTCGTTTGTAATGTTGTAAAAATTTAAATATTATAACTTTTTGGCTCATCAGTTTGGTTTCAGCAAAGATATGGGAATTTTAGTTTCCACGAAACTAAATCTCTACTACTATTGGTTACTGACGGCGGCTTGAAACTCGTCCGGAAACATCTATCTTAAAGAATAAAGATAATTTTTATACCCTCCTCCCCAGTGTGCAGAGGGTATATATAAATTTGTCATTCCGTTTGTAATAATTAGAAAAAAAATTCTGGACCCCACAAAATATATATATTTGTGATGCTTATAATAAGCGGAGTTGATATAGCGATATCCGTCTGTCCGTCTGTGGATATCACGATGACGACTTCAATCGAGCAGCAAGGGCACTCGTTTGCATAAAAACTGACTAGCATCCTAAGAAGTTTGCTGTTTAAACCGTCCAAATCGGTTGATTAGGTCCCGAGAATTGAATGAAGAAGTAAAAAAGTCTTGAAAAAATATGATTTGTCTTGTTGTTCTTGTCGCGATCACGGCCTCAATAGGACAATTGGGCACTCGTTTTTAGTGAGAATGATTGACTAACATCATGAGAAGGTTTCTGTTTGAATAATCGTGAAAATCGGTTTAATAGGTCCCGAGAAATCACTGAAGAAGTGAAAACCAGTAAGAGTGTTAAATTCGGCGGTGCCGAATCTTTGATACCCTCAACCTCGGTTTGAGTATTGATAATAAATGTAAACAAAATATTGGAAAGAGTAAACACTTTGTTAAACTTAATACCAAATTATTTCAGAAAATTCTTTGGGTAGGTTTTCGTCTTTTTTATTATTTCGGATTTATTTCGGTGTTTGCTTTTTGGTCATCGTGGTTGCTGATCGGCACGCATTTAGATTATATACCTATATGCATGCGTTTACGGTTATATGACATAACTTCTCGTTTAATTTAGTTTTTGCTAATTAAATAGCTCGCCCTAACCTCCATTGCAAAGGTAATGGTTGTGTAGGGTGGCTATTTGCATTAAATCGTGCTAATTGGAGATGGCTGTATAGTTTCTTTTAACTGGCGAAATATTTTTTCATTGCAGCCATATACATACATAGGTCGGATGGAGTAACAAAATAACAACCAAAAAAAAAGCTCTCTCAACTTTTTTATTAAAATATTGCCATATTTGGAAAACATAGAAAATAAATTTATAATAATAAATAATCAAATTAGGGATGCCAAACGCAAAAAACCAAATGTCCCAAATATTTTAAATAAAATAATTTGTTATCTTTACTTTCTGAAAAACTTCAGATATTCATCCAAAAAAAAATTGTGAAAATTAAAATAACATTTAAATAACATTCTCATCAAATTGCGATTATTTATGTAACAATTTTTATGTTCTTAATTATCATTTGAGGTTTTATAAAATTCATTGAATTTAAATTAATGTTTTCTGTAGTCCGATTATGTAAATTTCAACGATCCGACAATGGCAAAATATATCGACAGCTATTGTTGTTTGCACTAAGGATTAAGTGATTCACTAAGTACATACATCTTAACGACAGTTGACAAATCTATTTTTCTATTTATTTAAATTGTAAACGAGTGGCATCTCTGTCAAAATAAACGAAAAAGACAAAGAAGAATAGAAAAAACAAATTACTTCGTGTTTGACAGGATGATTTTATGTTTATTTTTAATATCTCCATTTTTTTTTACTAATATTTCTGTTTATTTATTTGAAAATGATATAATAAATTGAATATGCTATTTAATTTTTTTATGTATATAAAAAAGTTTTTTAATAGAAGCAAAATATTTTCGCTATTTTGTAATTTTTATTTATGTATGACGACATTTCAACCTAAAAATTTAAGTTTTTTTCGATTGAATAAACAACACAAAAATGGTTGTCGTTTAGCTGATTTTAACAATAGCGAATATCGTTTAAAAATTTTACTGATAATTTTGCTTTTCTTTTTTTAACCATTCGGCTATCGTTAAAAGAAGTTACTGAAAAGCTATTACTTTCTCCTGAATGCCAATATTTTTTTTAAATGTAAACATTTTTTAATTGTAAACATATTTGGTGTTTTTTTTTTTTTTTTGGAATTTGATGCAATTGATGTCTTCTAAATTTAAAATTATTATTTCCGACGTTTTGATATGATTTTCTGAAATTCAATTAATATTTTCTAATTTATAATTGGAAATTTTAGTTCCAGTTTTTATAATTGATATTTTCTAAAATATGAATGGAAAATTTAAAAAGTGCAATTTTGTATTTATGTGAATAATAATGCTTTAGTAATTATAAACAATTTTTAATAATTAGATGTAATCGCAATCAGATATTTTGTAGGTAAAGCAGAATAATAATTCTATATAACAATGTAGAACTGTTTTGAAAGCAAAAAACTCATTGATGAACTCGGTAACTCTATTTTGTAAAAACAACAAAAAGTTAATATGCCAAACTTATGTTCATATTTGTAAAAGAATAATGAAAAAACGTATGAAATAAAAGACCAGCCTGTGTATACTCTTCACATTGTTCTTTATGATATCTATTTGAAAATATTGACATTCATGTTAAAATAGAAATAACTATTGCAAAGCTAATTAGAACAAAAATTGTGGCGCCATCTACTGTGGCATAGTCACGCTGAGCAAAATGAAGCGACACTCTGTTAACACTCTAACTGCCACGACATTTTTAAGCATTTTTCGAATATTTAGTTGTCAGTCAAACCAGCCTGACAAAAATAAACTAAAAAATGGTTTTGTCAGACACTTCGACCTGACAAAGAGCTATATTAAAATTGTCTTGTCAGATACCCTTAGAACATATTTTAATACATTTGAGAGTCTGACGGTCATTATAGACAAATGAAAAAATAATTTTGAAGCTGGAACGGAACATTCCTGAAAACCAAAGGTATATATGCACTAAAAAAAAAAAAAATTTTTAACAAAATTATACCTAAATGTTACTTTTTATTTCAATTAAATAAACATAAAAAGATTAATAATTCAAATACAAAAGCAAATACAAATATAAAAATAACGAAACAAACATAACATTTAGATGAATTAGTAAGAAATATAAATTATATTATAGATTATAATCAGTTACTGATTTCACATCCAAAATTATTCCTCGACTAGCCCAGAAATAATGTGGTCAAATATCCGTAGATTCTGCAGATTAAAATCAAAAACACCAATACACTGCGTTAAAAGCGGCAATAACACAGATAATACCACGGACCCAAACCTTATAGCCAACATTTTCTGCGAATACTGGTCCTCCGAATCTGGAGATGACAATTTTGCTACTACCTTTCAACAATATAAACAATCAGCAATTAATAATGGCAAACATTTTACTCCAAGTAAAAATGCCTTTCATATAGAAGAAAAAATAAAACCGATCGAACTTTCCATTGCTTTAAGCAAACTAAACGGCATAACCCCCGGTATAGACCGTATATCATACCCAATGATAAAAAATCTGCCCAATCAGATGCATTCCAGATTAATTCAACTATACAATAGTATACTGGACAACTATGTTCCCCAAATATATAAGACTAGTTTCATTATCCCTATACACAAACCAAACTGCGATAAAACTATCACATCATCTTATCAACCTATTTCCCTTAATCCATGTTGCTCAAAAGTTCTGGACAAAATAATTGCAAACAGGCTTTGGTGGTTTGTTACCGCTAACAAATTTCTTAATAATAATCAATACGGCTTTATAAAAGGAAAGGCAATTTCAGACCCTATACTATTTTTAGATTTTATAATCAACCAAACTTTGCGGAAGATAAAACACTTATCGATAATATCCTTAGACTTTTCTAAGGCAGTTGACGAAATAGGTATTCACACAATTTTAAATCAACTAGAGGAGTGGCATATAGGCCCCAAGATGTTCAATTATAAAAAAAATTATTTAACAAAAAGAAAAATTATAGTCAGGATCAACTCCTACTACTCAAAAACTCAACCGCTATCAAATGGCATACCCCAGTGTTCACCACTCTCGGTTATCCTCTTTCTAATAGCATACAACAAACTTTCCAACATTATTTCAATACATAAAGGACTTGACTTTGTGGCCTACGCAGACGATTACTTCTTAATAAAAAAAAATAAATAATGTCAAAAATCAAGACATAGATTTAAACGATACCATATCTGACATCCAAAATTGGTGCACTTCATCTGGTGCTCAATTATCGCTAAACAAATGTAAACATCTACATATATGCAGAAAACACAATTGCCATCCTAATTTACACAATAGTAGTACTTTAATTGAAGCGGTCAATGAATTTAAAATACTTGGAATTGTTTTCAACAAGCATTACAGGTGGAATTCACACATTGCTAGTCTTAACTCTGCCCTCTCCAAAAGACTAAATATTATAAAATGTCTCTCTTCTAGGAAATTTGGGTGTAATACAACATCCCTCATCAACATCCTCAATTCCCTCATAATCTCCAAAATCAACTACGGTATATACCTATATGGATTTTCTCCTAAAAGCACATTAAATAAAATAAAAACAATCTTTAACTCAGCCATACGAATGTCATTAGGTGCCTTTAGGACAACTCCAATTAGGAACATGATATTTGAAGCAAATGTAAGGACAATAGAACAATATAGAGACTTCGCCACAGCCAAATTATTTAAATCTATATTATTTAAAGACAATTTTCCACTATCTAATGCTTTAAATAAATTTATAAATCGGAAACACTTTCCCAAAATACCATCAACGCTTACCGTATCGTACAAGCATGCGAGAATGACAACATTCCATACAATTTTAAGCTACAAGCTTATAACAATTTCCCAAATTGGAACATCAACCCAATTACAATAGATACATCCCTCAATGAACTGAAAAAATCTCATATAAACACAACGGCTTTCCAAAAAAGATTTCTAGAAATTCTGTATTCACTTAACGATCACAAATTCATCTACACAGATGGTTCAAGATCAGACAAAGGCACTAGCTTCAACATTGTAGATAAAGATAAGACTTTGATTACCTCAATCTTACCTGAATACAGTACCAACTTCTCTGCTAAAATTATAACAATTTACGAATCAATTAAATATATCAAAAACCTCAAAGGTAAGTTTGCAATTAGTACACACAGAAAAAAAATTTGCCAACCGAATTGGTCTTAAGCGGAACAACCGTATTTTCGATTGTATCAACAGAAATTTAATATCATCTGCAAATTTTCTATTATTATAAAATATTTAGTTTTAAGGCAATGGAATTGTAATCATCGTTAACCCGAAAATCGGTTATTAGCATTATCGCAATTCGGTTGGTAATAAATTCGGTAGCCATAATGAATCTGTTTTCTGGGTGTACTGATTCCCTTGCTGCACTCCAAGCTATAGAAAACGGCAACAATTGCCAATTATATCCAACAATGATAAGACAAATAATTATTGAAAGACAACCGAAAATCAAATTAATTTGGATTCCAGGTCACTCGGGAATAATCGGTAATGAGATTGCAGATCGTGCTGCAAAAGCAGCATCAACTGAAGATATTAAAAATTTCTTAAAAAATAAATACGAGACAGAAAAACATAATAATTTCAGCTCAACCACAAATTAGTACAGGAAAAATAACCCTAAAAAACTCAACGCCTACAAACTTTTTAAAACAATGGACAACAACTTACTACCTAGGAAAGATCAAATCAAAATAATACGCCTAAGATTAGGGCACACTAAAATTTCTAACGCACATATAATTAAAAAGAACTTATTAAAACAGTGTCCATTCTGTGGATTTACCCCTATAAGCACCGACCACCTTTTCACGAGTTGCCCTCACATTAATAAATTCAAAATCACTACGCTCAACAATATTAACTTTTTCCAAATATTAGACTCTGATATGAGCAGCGATAAAATTAAGATAATTATTTCTTTTTTGAAAGATTGTAACCTATATAACCATATCTAAACTAAAAACTACAATAAGCTTAAGACTATCGTTGTTAAAGCTTTTTCCTTAACATTATACTAATAATTTATTATAAGTATAATATGTAAATAAATAAATAAATAAATAGATTATACTTTATTGTTAGTGCTGTTCCACGTAGCAATCGAAGCACATTTTTGGATTTCCTGCGCAGCCAGAACAAAACGATTTAACTTTTTTTGTCTTTGATCGAGCTTCTTTTCTTGAAATTTTTTTTAGCCAATTCAGCATAGCAAAAGCTACATTGCTTCCTAGCTTTTGTTCCACCTTCTGTCCTTTTTTCCAATACATGTTTGTCCTGTGGTTTTGCAGCATCCTGGATAGTAGGAGTAGAAGACTTTAATAGCGATTTACAAATTTCTTCTCTGAACTTGGTAATTGTTATATTTTTACCACTAATTTTTCTATAAATAATCCAAGCGTTTATTACTGCTGTTCCTAGTATCAATTCCATTGCAACTTTCCGATACCATTTCACGCCACGCCGACAAGGATTGCAATAAGATGACATTGATCTGATTTGTCAATACCAATCTTGCCATTGTTATAGTCTAAAACTATAATAGGTTTTACTAAAATTTTATTCGGATTCTTTTTACTAACTATTTCTTTAATTTCAGGACTATGAATAGTTGACAACATCAACACATCTGTTTTGTCCTTCCATTTTAGAATAACAACACCATCATTATTTTCGAAGGAAATACATTTAGTCTAATAATAAAAACAATCTGTGATACTAGTTGTTAGGGTAAACTGTGATTTTTTTAAAATTGTAATTATTTATTAAATTTATTAAAATCTTTGTGTCGTGATGTCCAGTTTTTTATACAAATTTAATACTTGACAATATAATAAAATAAAATCAAATAAATAAAGTTCACACTCCAGAAGAAGTTGAAATACCGTCAACGAAACGTCGAGTGAAAAGGATGTAATAATTTGAATTTTTTTATTATCATCTTAGTATTTAATTGACCATAGTTAGCCCGAAAAAATAATAAAAAAATCTCAATACATTTACCTTTTTTAATTTTTTGGCAGCGATTTCTTTTGGAATAAACTTTCTGTTTTTTCTAAGTGTTCCTACAACATGAGTTTTATTTTGAAGTAATTCAACTGCAATGGTACACTGGTATAATAGTTGTCAACATACAAAATTCTTCCCTTATTGAGAACTTCTTCTACAAGGCTCATTACTATTTGTGCTGCAGCACCACGCCCGTCATGCTCAAATGCCCCAGAATATAATTTAAATTGCCATGTATATCCTTCTAAATCACATAATTTAAATACTTTCACTCCATATTTATGAGTTTTTCCAGGAATGTATTGCCGAAATGACAAGCGTCCTCTCCAAAGAAACATTGATTCATCGTAAGCGAACACGCTATTTTTAAATTTTCTTGGGTTTTATCTTAGCCATTTTATCAGATTTATCAGCCGCATCATTGTCAGAGAAATGCAAATTTTTAAGGATCAGCTGATATGTATTTCTACTCATTAACTTGGATACATCATTTCGGTAAAGAACATCCGAGCTCCAATAATCTGTAATTCGTGGTATTTTATTCAGACCCATCCACAAACTAAAAGCTAAAAACGGCAAATTTATTTTTTTATTCTGATAATCACCAAAACTTTTTGGTTTTTGATTCTTTTAAGGAATTTAAATCTCTTCTTGATATATTTGTATCATATTTAATATTCAAATTTGTTAAGTTGCAGTCCATTGCTTTTATATTTGCCCGTCTATAATTATGGTAAAAGATGGGTATGCCATGTTCATTTTGTATTAAATGTTTTTTGTTTTCAGGAGGAACAAATCCCTTCTGTAAACTGCTAATAATATATCCTTCATGTGTGTAATAAGGAGCCATTATACGATTATTATCAATACATTGTGTACATCTTATTATATTATTTCTAATAAGGGTAATTATAAAATTATCAATTCTTATAATATTAGCCTGGTTGTACAATTTTTTATTAGATACATATTTAATATAATTGCTTTCTGGAGGTCTATAAAGCGATGTACATGTTCTTAAACATTTCCTTTCAAAAAGTCTAATTTTTTCCATGATTGATGGTGATATGTTAAACCATATTGGACAGCCATATGTTATTATGGGTCCTATTAAGGACTGATACATTAATATTTTAAATTTAGAAATCACATATTTAGAATAAAACAGTGATCTATATATAAAGAAGGCATTTCTTGCTTTTTTAATTATTTCCTTAACGCGTTGATTAAAATACAAAAACTTGTCTAAATAGACACCAAAGTATTTAACTATTTCTCTATTAGGAATGTCACAACTGAACGTGTTTGACTTGTTTCGAAATTCTTTCCAGTTTTATGGTTGCATTTATTAACTGGTGGTCTGAAGAGTATTGTTTCACATTTTTGAGCGTTAATTCTCATATTCCAATTAGTTGCGTAACTTTCAACTTTATTGTATTGTGTTTGGAGATTTTCATTAATACTTTGGATTTTATCATCAGCGTGATATATAATAATATCATCTGCAAATGAGATTATATTATCTATTTCGGATAAAAGATCCATTATATATAAATTGAAGAGAATGGGAGAGTTTACAGTTCCCTGTTGTAATCCATTAAAAATCAAAATTTTTTTTTTGCTTGTTTTATTTTGGTAATAAATTATAAAAAAAAAATCTCTGTTGCTTATCATATTGTATATCAATATAATTTGATTTAAATGAAAATTGTATTGAAATAATTTATATATCAGACCAGGTATCCATACACTGTCGAATGCTTTTTCCATATCAATAAGGCAAGCACCGGTGCAATGTTTCTTATTCCAATTCCAATTTATAAATGATGTAAGCTCATGAATAGCGTTAACCGTAGAGTGCTTGTATTTGAAACCGAATTGTTTTTCGCTTTTTATATTTTTATTTATACAAACTTTGTTAATGTTGTTGTTGATGCAAATTTCAAAAACTTTGCTTATATTTGGTAATAGGCTTATTGGACGAAAATTTTTTGGGTTATTAGGTTCCTTATCTTTTTTTGGCAGCAGTACTACCTTTGCAGTTTTCCATTTAATTGGAAAATATGAATTGCTAAGCATATTATTAAATAATTTGCAATAGTCGTTGATCATTATTTGTGGAAGTTTTTTTAATAACATATTTGGTATATTATCTACTCCAGATGATAGTTTATTCCTTAAACTAGAAAAAATATATGATAACTTGTTTTTTTGTTATAAGAACATCATTAGTTTATGTTTCGTCTAAATTATCTGATAGTCTTGTTTCATTAAAGTTAGTAAATGTGGTTTTATTGCTTTCGAATACCGATTTTATATCTAAAAACCTATTGAAAATCTCACTAACTTGGGTATGTACAATGTTTTCTGGATTAATCTCTTTTTGAGCACGAACTGACTCCAAAAACGCACCTATGGTATCTCGCATGTGAACTTGTCTTCTACTTTATAATTATTGGAAACATCCTTTTTTAAGCTTTGGGGGTTTATTCCAGCGTTACTTAACAAAAATTCAGTTTTCGGGAATTTTTATTTCCTGAAGTTTTAAGGGTGTGAACTTTTTAAAATTTTTTTTATTTGACCGAACATTGTTTTGGAATCCTTGGGATCAATATTTGTAAGTTTTTCGCGAATTTGACCATTAATAATTATTGTAAAGTTTTCAGTTATAAGTTTTTTAATCATTTTCAATTTACATTTAGCTATATTTAGAGTGGTTTCAGGCAGGGTATGTTCTAACCAATTGTGTTTCTTGAATATAGTTAGAATTTTACTATTTTCTTTATGGAACATTCTAATAGTTGAGTTAGTTATTTGGCTAAAAGTGCCCTTTGTATTTTTGTATTTTGGAACAACTTCATCTATTGTTCTTGTGATTATATTATTCAGTCTTTCTAAATGATGGTCTATTTCAGTGTTTGTAAGATTCCGATTGTTAGGAATATGTTCGTCTTGAACAATTTGTTGTGTAAGATTATTTTGAAATTTTTTTCAGTTGGTAATTTTATAATTGTATTTAGATTTAAAATTATCTTTGAAAAATGTGAAATTTTGTTCATTGTTCATGGAAGTGATTATTTGTACAGCATCATGGTCGCTGTCGTAGTCTAAGGTTTTAAGACAATTTAAGGTGTTATTTTTGGTAACAATGTGCAATCTACAATCCGCTATACAAATATCTAAAAAGGACCCTGTACGAGGGTATGATGGAGCATTTGAAGCATAAAATTTACATCGAAAACGTATTTCATTGTCGTTTAACCATTCTTGAAGAAGACATCCCTTTTGGTTGTTAGATGGGTTACCCCATTCTGTATGTTTACAGTTAAGGTCTGCAGCTAAAATGTAATAATTGTTCTCATTTTCTAAGTTCATTGATTCTAAAAGTTTGTTAATTTCTCGTTTTAAGTGGTTGTTAGTATTACCAGACGGATAATATGCTGAAATAATTTACAATATTTTATTTGCAGCCAACGGAATTTTAATTATGCATGTTTCCAAAGTGTTAAATGAACTTATTACGCTATTTGTGTAACTGTAATATTTGAAGTTATTTTTGATTAATATTGCAGTGCCCACAGCTTGGGCTGCACCTTTTCTATCTTTTCTTATCAAATTAAAATTTTCGAATTGAATTTTGTGTTTCGGGTTAAGTTTAGTCTCGCTTATGAGTACAATATCAGGGTTATGTATGCTAATAAATTGGTGAAGGTCGTACCTTCTACTAATTAGTATTAACGAATTAACGTTTATTTGTATTATTTTAAGTTTTTTTGAAATTGTTTGGTTGTTTGATGCCACTATCCTTCAATCATGGAAAAAATTGTATCTATTCTAGATACTTGTAAGGTTAGTTGTTTTTGAAAATTTATCATTTGATTACTAATATTTATCATAAAGTTTTTAATTTCTTGCAAGAAAGAGTTAGTATTTACATTTTCAACATTATTTATTTCTCCATTTAATGTATTATTACCCCTAATTACATTTGCATAAGAAGACTCGGGGTTAGTGAATAAGTTAGTATTAAAGGTTTTTTCTCCGATAATTTTTTTCTCTTAATATTAATTTTTTGTCTGAGCTGTTGATACCTTTCACAGCCCTTATAGGATGCAGGATGTCCATATGTATTGCATAGCACACAGAATAGCTTATCTTTCTCTTCCGATTGAACGTTTTGAGTTGGGCACTTTCCTCTTTCATGGCTCGTGTTACATTTTACACATCTTTTAGGGAGGTAACAGTTTGCTGCGCTGTGGAAAAATATCTGGCAGTTGCGGCATTGGGGTATTTTGGGACGTCTTACCTTTTCCCACTTAATACAACGGTATAAAAGCGTTTTAATATTTTTCAGTTCATTTATATTGCTTTCTGGAGATATTTGCACCAGAAACATTGGTAAATTTATTCCCTTCATAACTGATGATTTTGTTGAGAATTGGTTGACCTTTATGAATTTCAAGTCATCACTTTCGAATTTGAGTAATTCAAATAATATTTCATCTGCGTCCACGTTTGCGTCTATACCTTTTAATAAATAGGTTTTGATTTTCATATCTTTAGGTGTGAATGTAAAGAATTTTGTTTTAGTTTTTTCTAAATAAGATTTCACTCTCAGAAAGTCTTGAATTGTGTTCATGAATAAAAATTTTTTATTTCTAAATTCTTTTACTTTAAAATCATTTATTTTTAGCCCATTTTCAATGAATTGAATTAATTCTTTTGTATCTATGTCGATTACATTAATGGGGGGTATTTTTTTATTCGCGCATTTTTCAAGATTAACCACTGTGTTATTAGTAATTATTTTAGATGCATTGTTGTTTGTAGCAGTAGTTGCTGAATAAGAACTTTCGCGGCTCTCTTTATTGTTTTTAACTTTTACATGAGTTTCGAATATAGCTAGTTGTTCTTTATCACACTCTTCGTCTTCTTCACAGTCTAAGACTGAGTAGTAATTGTTTTTAAAATGTTTTGTTGTATTCATAGCACCACTATCCATATTTCGTTGTTTTCTTTTTTTTGCATTGCTAACATTAATGTTTTCGTAATTAGTAATTACATTGTCTTTATTATTATTAGTATTTATATTTTTTTTTTTTATTATATGAATTTTGAGCATTTCGCTCACTCATTTCAGTTTTTTTTAGATTGTTTTAGGTTTTGGGTTGTTTAATCAACAATAACAAAAAGTCAATTATATGCCAAAAATTGTTCTTTTTTGTATAACACCAAGAAAAAGCTCTAATCTCCGTAACACGTCTAACGCACATCACGGTCGCGATCGAACTGTTTCTGTGACTATTAAATTACTAAATTCATCACATATAAACGATAAATATCTATAGCTGTAAAGTATATAAAAGTATTTTTTTGTTCTGTTCAGGAATAAAAAATTCATGTTTAGGTTGTACAGGAATTTCAACTTCGTCTCCAGAAATTTCACCATCGCTACTATCTTCCTCAGTCATAAACGCGTCGGGATCTGCTACAGAATCATCCGAACTAAAATCTTCAACTGAATCGCTATCACCAAAATCTTCTTCTTCAAAACAGGCTGCTATTTCTTTTTGATTCATCTAAAAAAATTGGGATCTGTCGGTCAAATATGAATGATACTTGATATTATTTGAAAACTTACCTTAAAAAACACACTGTCACACAAAAGCGACTGACACTACATAAAATTACCACAAAACTTACAACACAAATGAATTTTATTAACATCGGATGTGTGCAACTACAAAAAATCGTTGCGGTGGCAGCGAACATTTTAATAATTTTCATTGCGGTCAGGCCTTATTGACTGACGTGGCAGTTAGAGTGTTAATGCAAAAGATATGTATTTTCCCCACAACAAAATATTGCAGAATTTTATGTAAATAAAATAATATACCGATTTATTTCTAACATGCAGTTATTATGGATATACATACATACATATATAGAATATATGTATATTATTTGTATTATTTAATATGTGTATGGATGTACATATATGTAAACATTACACACAAAAAATACAACATCAAACGTTATTTTCGTGTTTTTCTCATTAAATAAATTAATACATAAAAATTTTTTTTGCTAAATTTACATTATTTTTTTTTTATTAACAACTAGATATTTTAGCATTATTTGCTTTAGATGCTGGATAATTTTTACTTCCTTTATATTAACTCGTAGTGTCTGCTTGTCGAAAAAATTTTGGATCGATTTTAACCCCTTTCCCGTGACCCAATCGATCTGAAACCTTGCAGTCAGGCTCGTAGCAATGATAGAAATGATCTAGTAAATTTTTTTAGTGATGCCAAAACAATGAAAACTTTTAAAATTTTCTACCAGAGTTGACAAAAAAATGTACAAAGGGTTAGTTTTTATTATATTATTACCACAAAGACCACAAAAACAACAAGTCCAGCTATGACAACAATACAACATTTAGAATAACAACAAGAACAATATAGAAACATCATATTTTTCATTTTTTTTTTACTTTTTCAGAGATTTCCCTGGACCTGTTCCACCGATTTTAATGATTTTTGAAATAGAAATCTTCCCATGAATTTGGTGAATCATTCTCACTAAAAATAATCACCTTAGCTATCCTATTGAGGGCGTGATCGTGACAAGAACAACAAAGAAAATTACATTTTTTCAAGACTGTTTTTAGTTCTTCATTCAAATCTCGGGCCCTAATCGACCGATTTGGACGATTTTAAATAGCAAAGTTCTCAGGATGTTAGTGAATCATTTTTTATGTCAACGAGCACCTTAGCTACCCGATTGATGCCGTCATCGTGATTTCCACAGACGGACATCGCTATATCAACTCCGGTTGTTATAAGGATCACAAATATATATATTTTATGGGGTCCAAAATTTTTTTTCTAATTATTACAAACGGAATGACAAACTTATATATACCCTCTGCACACTAGAGTGGAGGGTATAAAAAGTGAATAAATTTAAATAAAAAAGGTAATGAGACAAACAAGTAAAGAGATTGGCTAAAAAAGAAAAACTTGTATAAAATAAAAAATAAATTTTCAGAAAAATGTCCATGTTCTTTTGTTAATAAAACTAGAGAAAATTAATTTAATTTGTGCGTTATTCAAAAGTAGCTCTAAACAAGTTTGGCCGATATTTGCTAGCGTTGTAGGAGAAAGATATTTTTCCCGTATTGGCGTATATGAAGGAACTTCAACACCAAATTGCGTAAATGATTTTTTACAAGAACTTATTTCAGAACTAAACATTCTTATCCAAGAGGGACTAGTTTTTGCTGACAATTTTTTCCATATTATTGTACGCTATTTGTTATACGAGCCGCTACTCGAAAAGTATTTTCGGACAAATTGGCTACGTTACACAGGTGGAAGGGGGCCAGCAATAAGGCAAGCCCCGAAAAGTGATCCTTAATAATAAGCACTAAAAGTGGATACATAATTCCATTATTGAAAAAAATTAAATTAATATTTTCCGTCTCAAATTCAATGTACATACAGACAAAGATATGAACGATGTGCTACAAAAGCATTTTGAGCTTGCTTAGGACAGGGAGACAAAGAAAAGAAGTTGCTATTGAATTCTTATATGTATTTTGAACTTACAAAATTTAGTGTACCATTTTCTTCCACAAAGGAGTCTTTTATGATTAGAAACTGAACGCTACTATGATTGTTTTAATCGCGCAGAGTAGTCGAAAAAGACTTGAATATGGCCATAAATTTCATAAAATGCTGACTGGGAATAGGCTAGATTTCAAATTGTAATTATTAGATTTTTTAAAATCATGCATAAAATTAATAAGATAATTAACAAAAATTTTAGGTATTTTCGTGCTTTTTTAATTGAAAGTGAAATATGTATATCTATACGCACATGTTCTGTTACGTATAGACATTTTTCACTATGTTTAGTTTTTACATAGAATTATATTGGATTATCTTTACTTTTTCGTATGTCATTCCTCACTTATTTGGTCTAGAGGCTCAAAATTCTGTACCAAACTGCTGCAGATTATGAAACATTTTAAGTCTAAGTAGTGCGACCCACTCGACCTATTGTGGACCGCCGGTGAATGTTTTCAGCAGACAGTCAGATCGACTTCTCCTTCTATAGGGATTAAGAATATATATAGTTTATGAGGTCTCGGGAAATTATTTCGATGAGTTACCAACGGATTGACAAATTGATATATATCCTCTGCACAGTAGTATGGAGGTTATAAAAATAGAAACATATTATCACTTATATAGAATAGAAAATATTATCACTTCACTAATTCTAAATAAATACAGATATAAATCTTATAAATAATGTATGATGATTATATGAAACATATTACACGTTTTTATCGAACATACGGTGGCGATCACCATTTCATAATATTTCATAATACTCATAAAACAAAAATAAGATTCAGATGTTTACACGAAATACTCGTACATCTCCCACCAAGTGTTTAACCATAACAAAACGTTTTTTTTAACGTAAAAACGTACAACATTCTTTTATTCCATCTTAGTGATAGATTCATAGAACTAAACAATTTGTACAAAGGAGTAAAAGTAAATGTGTATGTGGAAGGAATTTTTTGTTCTGCGAGTACACATTAAATATTGCGAAAGAAAGTTAGGTGTCTTTTATGTGGTAAGTGCACGAAAACACACATATTTTAAAGCCAACAGGTTGATAGCGCTTACACACAAAAACATGTGTCATACATACCATAAATAAATATGTGTATATTAAAGGCTATAAAATTTGTTGGATTTACGCAGCATTTATTTCATATTGTGAACGTAGAATACGTGTTAACGTTTGTTATTTAGAACAACACCAACACATACATATTCGACAACCTTAAAAAATGTTACACACTCTCGACTAGGTTAAAAGACTAATGTGTCTAAGTGTAAATCATCATTTTGTTAACACAATGGTATATGTTTTTTTTTTCACCAACTCAATGTTAAACTTTGGTTTGCTTAAATGGTGGTAATTAGTTGCTAAAAATGTTCAAAGAACTCAATACATTTAACAAATGGACAAATGGACCGAAGGCAAGATATGTATTTCTAAACTCGAAATATATTATATATGTAGTTGTTTTGTTCTACATTCCAAAACAACTTGAACAATAATTGCACTCGAATTATGATGGCACTTTTCATTACTACATAAAACTCGTAAATACAACCTATGTATGAGCAGATCGAGAAAATTTGTAAATGAGAAACACTGAAATCGTACCCAAAATATGTAGTAGTACTCAACAAAAGTAGCACAACCCACTATGCTGTTGAATTAAATGTCTTATCGTCTAATAAAGAACGTGATCAAAATCAGATTGATTATTTAAGCATTGAAGTGAAATATTCTTAAACTTTAATATTTCATAAAAGAAATAGTAAATTTAAATCTATAATATTAATATGCTAGGCGATTTCTTGTGACCGATGTTTTGTTCTACCGTTTTATCTCGATTTTGACCGAGCGTATATTGTTTGAAAGGTATTTATTTTTAGCCGATTTGCAGATTTACAGATTTTTAAATTTTTTAAAGTTGCTACTAACACATACGTAAAATTATACAATGTTATGTGTGTGTTTATTAAATTTGTTAATGTGTTTGTAATAAAAATGAGTTTGAAATTTAGTTTAATTTTTATCGACCTTATCTATAATTATGGTGTTTTTTCTTAGAATTATCTAAGTCAGGCTTTCAAGGTCACAGTAAATGAAAAATAAAAGACTATTTATTCATAATTTTACTCCTCCGACGTTTCGTTGAGATTTTTTCAACTTCCTCAGGGATTTAAATTTTATTGAATCTGGCAACGTTATGGAAAATAAAGAACAATGTTTTTTTTAATTTAATAATTTTTTTAAACTAACACAACATAAAAGAATAATTCCACTTACATATAATCTTTACATTATAATTTTAAATAAATTTGTTTTTAAACAATACAACAAGTGCCACATTAAACACAAAAATAAATAAAATAAATAATAAAAATAAAATAAAATATATCACAGATGAACTTTCTTTCTTTTGGTATCACAGTTTAAAATTGACTAAATTAAAGCTAAGTTGTAGTTTGCATTTGCATTGTCTTTATTTTCTTTTTTATTTATGGCAAGATTATTTCTCTCCTGGATTCGTAGGCTCTCCAATGTAAATCTCTTGTTCATCTTCCTTTCCCTATCAAGAATTTTTACGTCGGTGAGGTTTGGGGTGTGTTTCATTTCAAAACAATGAACCGCCAAAGCTGTTGTATATTTTTGTTTTTCAATATCTGTTTTGTGTTCATTTATTCTTGTGCCTAAACTTCTTTTTGTTGTCCCTACATAAACTTTGCCGCACGTCTCGTTATCATTGCCCACACATTCGATTTCATATACAACATTGCTCTGTTGTATTTTTTCTATTTTCGTTTTTGTTGTTGTGAATAGCGAGGAGATTGTGTTGTTAGCTTTGTGAGCTACTAAAACTGTTTCATCATCTATCAATTCCTTTATTTGTTTGCTCTCAGTGAGTTTTGGTATGTATGAGAGACTTAAAAATTTGGTGATGCCAGATGTTTTATTCATACGACTTTCCCGACTTTCTTCATTAGTTGCCCGTTTAATTAAATTGGTGATGATTTTTTGTGGATAGTTATTATTAAGTAAAATATCTTTAATTTTAGTTATGTTTTTTTGTAAAAACTTATTGTCACTTATTTTTACAACTTTTTTGATTAGGTTGATGGCCGTATTTGTTTTTTGTCCCATTGGCTGAGTGGAGTGGTAGTTTATAAGTCGTCCCGATGCGATGTTTTTTGTATACCAATCTGTAATTATGCCGTTGTGTTCCCTATAAATTCTCATATCAAGATATGGTATCGATCCGTTTTGTTCTTTTTCGATGGTAAATTTAAGTTTGTTGTGGTATTTATTAAACGTTTCCAAAATAATTTTTTCATCACTCTTTTTAATGATGGCAAAAAGATCATCTACATATTTTGTTATTAGTTTTATATGTACATTTTTCTCCCGTAGTTCTTCCGTGGTTCTTTCTAATAATGTATCCAATACAATGTCCGCTATTGTGGGCGATAGTGGGTTACACATAGGCATTCCGTAAGTTTGGTTGAAAATTGTTTTATCATAGATGAAATAGTTGTTGTCATTTAAGCAAAACTGTAATATTTTAAGGAAATTTTTTGTGTTGATTTGTGAATTGGCTATAATTGATTAGCATACTTTTAGGGCCTTTATTAAATGAAAAAATAAAATTTCCTAGAATATGCGCTCGAATTTCGAGGGCTGGAATCTGCTAGTAGTATATAAAATCTCTAGACTGAGCTGAAAGTGATAGCATGAATATCCATGATTATATCTAACTCTTAATGAAAAAAATACCTAAATAAACAGACAGAAAAAGTTTTTTATATTATTTTCTTTTCTTCAAATGTATATAGTTTATTACAATTTTGTAGCCTCAGTGCCTTAAAGGCATTATAAAGACGAGTTGGTAAGAAAGACAATAGCATTAAAAATTAATAACAAATAATTATTTGGTACCAAAAAAAAAAAAAAAACGGTTTATAAATGGACAATTAATTAGCTTCTTACAGAATTTTTTAAAACGGAAATTTTAGTTATACTTTTCATAACTTTTGGCAAATTATTATATTCAAGACGACCTATATGCTCAATTTGCTGTTTGGTTATTTAAAACCTACATCTAGCAGCTACCAAATTGGTGTTCTTCTATTGATTTAGTAGAACTTATTGTCAGATGCCCAGTATTATCCATACATTTGAAAGTTACATTTTATATAGTCCATAAATCGAAAAAACGGACTTAAAACGAGGACGGTCCCAAAATAACCTGAACATTGTAAACATGGAAAAGATTGGTCACCGTTATGTAATTCAATACTCTCATTTGAAAGCTATCAGTCAAACCAATATTAAAGCTGAGCTAGGTTCTACTCTGGGGGAGTCTGCTCCTTCGGTTACGATTATAAAACATTGGATGGAAGAGTTTAAACGGGGTCGTACGAGCTGCCAACACGAACACCGTAGTGGTTGAACAATTGAGGTGGCCACGTCAGAAATGGTTAAGAAAATGCACAAAACAATATTGGATGATCGTCGGCTGAATGCGCATGAGCTAGCTGAAATAATAGGCATTTCCAAAAGTGCTATAAATGATATATTGACCGAAAATTTGGAGACGAGGAAGCTGTCCGCAAGATGGGTGCAGCGTTTTCTTACAATAGAACGAAAACAGCGTCGTGAAGATGTTTCAATAATAGAGTGTTCGGCGATGTTTCACGGCTTGTTTCACGTCTGCGACAAAGGAACAGTTAAAACAGTGAACTGAAGTGGAAGTACTGTGTTCAAAGAAAGCGAAGGCAGTTCCATCTGCAGACAAGGCTATAGCGTCTGCTTTTGGGATGCGCGTGGGATAATTTTTTTCATTATCTTCAAAAATGAAAAAATCAAGGCCGAGTATTATGCTAACTTATTGTAGCTTTAAGTGATGAGATAGGTCCCATTTGTTGGAAAAGAAATCGTTGTTTCATACACCAGTTCACACATACAATATTGCGATGCCCAAATCCGTGAATAAAAGTTCGAATTGATTCATTACGCACCTTATTCGGCAGTTTTAGCTCCTTTGGATTATTTTCTATTTCCAAACTTGAAAAAATGGCTCCGTGGTAAAAGATTTGTCAACGAGGAAGAGATGGAATCTGTGGTTGATGGCTATAATAAGGAGCTACACAGTTCTTACTATAAACTTGGTATCGAAGCTATTGAATATCACTGGAAAAAGTGTATCGAACTGAAAGGGGATTATGTTGAGAAATAAAGAAAATGTTTCCCAACTTTGTTGTTTTTTTTGTCGGGTCTGATTATTCTGGGACCACCCTCGTACATCACTAAACGATATTGGTGTTGCATATGTAATAGAAAGGTTTGACACTAGCCCTTCAATGGTTTATTCTGCATCCGTTGAGGAGACTCCAATTCTACTGTGTTCTTAGAGCCATAGGTAATTGCTAAATAATTTAAATAACTTTTAATCAAAGCATTATAAATCAGAAACTTCGTTAAGTGATCTAATTCGTTTTTATATTTAAACAACGTTCCAAAACTTTGAATATGTTGGCACCAAGTCAAATTAATCTGGAAATTCATGCCTAAATACTTTATAGATTTTAATTATGGCGTTTTCTTTTCTGGCAAAAATGTTACATGTTTTTCCCACTTCGCAATTTTTTCTCTTTTTGTGTTCTTTTCTAAAAAAAAATGTCAACCTTGCCAAAGGGCAACGTGTTCTTTTCTAAAAATGTCGCACTATAAATATGTGGAAAAGGTGAATTTTTCGCACTCTAAAACATCAGAGGAAGAGAATTACACGATAAAACACCTGACATTTGTGTTGTTTATAAATGTGTATTTTTGTAAAGAAAGAAAAAAATAAGGAAAAGTGTAATTTTTATTGTTTTGTTTAAAATAAATTATTAATATGGAAAATATCAATGCCCTTTTATATTTATTTTTTCTTTTTTGGTGTCCAAGAATGAAAACGTCAACAAAATTAGCTGTTCATTAAAAAAATGTTGCAAAGTTGTAATTTTATGTTATATTGTGACCATTAAAAATGCAACATCTTAAATGGGTGAGGCAAACATTTTAAAAATGTTACATTATAAAGTGTAACATTTTTTTTTTAAGAAAAGAAAACACCATTAAATTATCTCCTTCTCCTTTCAAACTTATAGGAGTAAACCAAGCAAATGTCGTCTTATATGTAAAGAGTTTTCTGGATAAACAAAGGTTTTTAATGTCATTAAAGTATGTTGTAAACAGCAATGGGCCCAATACATTGCCTTGAGGGACACTATGTTCAACAAGGCCAATAACAAATTTTTTACAGTTAACTTGTACAAATTGTTTACGACTTGCGAGATAACTTGTGAAAAGTGATAATGCTTTTCCAAAAATGCTATAGTATCCCAGTTTTTTAATTTATATATATGATCAATAAAATCAAATGTTTTGGAAAAATCATAAAAAATTCCTTCCACGTTTACAACTGGTTCCTCAGTTCCACAACTTTTCTAAATCCATATTGATAAACATTGAATAAATTTCTGCTTCGCAGATAGTTTAAAACATAGATGTTCACGCAATGCCCCGAGGGGCCGACTGCTTTTCGTAATTTTCACATACACGACACGAATGTTAACAAAACGAACTGCAAGAGCATAAGAAATAATAATTTCATTCAGTTGTATGCCGAATTTTCAACAAGCAGGTTGCGGCCGCTATATTTGTTAAAAAACAAAACACACGCTTGAAATTGGAAATAAAAAAAAAAACAGCCCAACTGAGTGGTTTTATGATTCTCTTTTTCAGCATTTTTAGTACACTGCGAATAATTTTGTTGGTGTGTAAAAATTTTTTATTATTAATTTGAAATGTGGAAAGTAGAGTGGGAAAAATATTTTTTATTTACATTAAATATATTTAATGAAGCTGAGTGCCTTCATTTCATTTAGACGATGTTTAGTCATTCATACATGAATTAACTTTTTATTAAAAATAAAAATTCAAAAAATTGAAAAAAAAAATCAAACATTCAAATTCAAAAAAAAAATCAAAAAAATTCAAAAAAAAATTATAAAATGTTCATCCATACTTGAATTCATATTTTCATTTACGCTTTTTATTTATTTTATTTACTTATTTATTTATTTATTATTATTTATTTATTTTATTTATTTTATTTTTATTTACGGCACGTAACTAGGGAACTTAAAGTGCGAAAAAACAAAACAAAAAAAGAATTTTTTCATTTCATTTCATTTCATTTTTCATTTAAAGTGATTTTGTTCAGTGCATAGTACCAATATATCGTCTTTTTTTTTGTAACATAACTAATACTTTCACATTTCTCTTTGTGGCCATCACTGGATTAAAACGATTGTTTATGTTATATTCTTTTAAATACATTTGGGCAATTCACAACAGGTGTTGCATGTTGTATTTTGTATTAAAATACACAATACAATCATTTGTTGTGAACAGTCAGTTGTATTTTCTTAATGTAAAATGTTTTCTTTAGGAATCATCGATCCAACGAGGAAAGGTCGCTTCGTTATTCTGTTATTTCGTACAAGAGAAAGCACGTGTCAGTGTTTGCTTTTTGGTCATAAGATATACCCTGGAGTTTTAGTAACGTACCTCTTCCATTTTAATTTAGAATACAAAAAAATTTAAAATGTTTTGGTTGAGACTGAAAGAGAAAATGCATACTAAAAATATAAATATTAATTGTTATATAAATAAACTTGTATTTGCGTTATTTGCCATTTTTTATTTTATAATTATTTATACTGTTAAAATTGTATGTATTTGTTTTTTCTTTTTCACTTGGGACTGATATGTTATGATACAATATACAACATTTACTAAACATAGCAAATTAAGTTATATCGTTGTATCAGATTTTTCAATGAAAAAATAGCAATTTTACACTATTTTAAAGTAATACACGACACAACAGATACTACGATACAATACCCATTATGAATTGCCCAATTATCAAAAAGAGACAATATTGTTATTGGTCGAAACTATCAACGGTAAAAGATTTTCCTCCTTAGGAATGACAATAATTTTATGTATTTACCAGTAAGCCCCGTCGCGATTCGCTACGACGTACCCAGACTTATTGACATGTTTTATTTCATAACCAATTTTTCCTACGAAGTTTATATTGTGAAATTAAAATGTTTTATTTAATTTATTTATTTTTTTATTTCAATGCTTGCTGATATACAGTATTTTTTGTTTTTTCATCCGGTGCAACTTTTGACATTGAATATAGAATATCATTTGGCCATTTTTCATTTTAACTATTTTTAGTTTTGGCAATTTTTGATTTTAGGGATTTTTGATTTTTGATTTTTAAATTTTATTTTTTTTTTTGGCGATTTTCGGTTCTGGCGATTTTTGATTTTGGCGATATTTTATTTTGGCGGATTTTGAATTTGCCGGTTCTGCCCATATTTTCCACGACTACTCAACTTTTATCGAATAGAATGTCGCTTTCGAAGTACCTCATATTTTTGTGTGAAGGAAGTGCCACGCCCACTTATTCCACCTGCTCAATTTTTATCGGACTACTCACATTAATATCTGATGGACTCGTGCAAAGTGTAAAGGCTTCCCCTTTTATAGTACACCAGTTATATATTATATATTTACTTTGTATGGGTGGTGCTACGCCCACTGCTCCGATTACGCCCTTTTTGTTTTACTAATCACATGAATAACTTATGGGCTCACGCAAAGTCACAAGGCTCTGACTTTTACAGTACTTCAGTTATATGACATTTTATATTTACTTTGTATGGGAGCTGCCACGCTCATTGATCGATACCGCCCATTTTTTCCCAACTACTCACATTAATAATAGATGAGCTCACACAAATTTGCTCGAGATATATAATACTGAACTATTACTTTGTATGGAAGGTGCCACGCCCACTTATCCGATCCCATAAATAATAAATAATAGGTAGCATCACACAAATTTGCAAAGCTCTCTCTGTCATAGTACTCAATATATGTGATATTAAAAGTTCAACAAAATTTATTCCTAATGTGGAGTCTGGTTGTTGACGAATTACTAAAGAAACTGTCGGAAGCAGGAATAGAATGTCAAGGCTACGCGGACGATATAGTCTTAATAGCAAGAGGCACATCGAGGAACCCTATGTGACATTGTGCAAAGAATGTTGAGGATTGTATGTCAATGGTGTAGGACAACAGGACTGAACATCAAGCCGAAAAAGACTACTATTGTACCATTTAACAGAAAAAGGAAACTCCCAAGATGTAGTGCAATTCAAATTCTGGCAGAAGTCATGGAACCAAAGATAGAGGTGAAATATCTGGGGATAATACTGGACAGCAAGTTAACATGGAAGGCATCTGTCGACCACATTACTGAGAAAGCCAAGCGTGCTACAATGATATGCAGAAGGGTAGTGGATAAAACCTGGGTTCGTAAACCCAGCATCTTACACTAGATGCACTCTATGTTGGTCCAACCAATTGTGACCTATGGAGCTATGGCGTGGGCCAAAAGAACAGATCTGAAGTCAAATCAAATGGAGTTAAGTAAAATACAAAGATTCGTATGTACTGGGATAACGCGTGCAATGAGGACGTGCCCAATGGCATCACTGGAAGCCCTCTTGGACCTAAGCCCACTGCATATAGTGGTGCAGAGGAAAACACTGGCAACCGCGATCAGAATGAAGGGGCATAAACATATGGCTTTATGAAGGGCAATGGAACCAAATAAGTCAAGTTAATGATTACTCCCTCATAGATTGTCCCATGGACAGGACCACGAAGAAGTATGATTTCAGGAAATACTTTGTAAAAAAACTTAGCAATAAGGAAGAATGGAGCGGTGGTGGCACAGGGGCGGGAGTCTTCAGGCAAAGAACCAAATACTTCGAGTCAATGGGTATAAGTATTTTCCAAGTAGAAATTTATGCCATCGATAGATGTGCACAAATTAACTTAAATATGAAGTACAAAAGATGGGACATAACCATACCATCAGATAGTCAAGCTGCTATTCGAGTACTAAGCTCCTATGAAGTAGACTCCAAGTTAGTATGGGACTGTCTACAGAACTAAATGAGCTAGGTAAACACAACAAGGTTAGCCTTTGTTGGTTCCCGGGGACATATTAGGATTCAAGGTAATGAGCAAGCTGATGAACTTGCCAGAAGGGGAGCTTCCACAAAATTAATGGGACCGGAACCGGTTTGTGGAATAGGAAAAGGAGTATGGGAAGGCGTATTCAGGGAACATGAGTATTATGTTAGACGGGAACTTTTCTCGAGCCACTTGGGCTTAAGGCAATCCAAGCTCTTGTTGGGTGGCTACAACAATAAGAGATTTGGGTAGTTTATTGGGTTGTCAAAAACCGGACTGAGAATACTAACCGAAATTTTAACTGGTCACTATAGGCTCAGGGAGCATCTGAGCAGTTTGGGAACTGTAGCAAGCCCCATGTGCAGATTCTGTGATGAGGAAGCCGAATCACCCGAGCACATACTCGGGCACTGTGGAGCGTTAATGCATAAAAGAAGAAAGCATCTGGGCTCTTTTCAAATACTATGTAGCGAGGTAAAAATTTTAGAACCAACCAACCTCCTCGAATTCCTGAGGGCTTCAGTGTTGGATGAGATTTTATAGGGATAACCTGCCAGCAGAGGGCAGTACATTAATCATTCGGTTGCAGTACTTCAAACACCTGCTTTATAGCCTATGTCTATCTTTCACGACCATTCGAAATATTGGAACCAACATTTTTAAATCAGATGAGTAGTTACGGAGGCTAACTCATACCAACAAACATTAATGTATTTTAAAAGTATGTTTGGAAATATGTTACCATGGACTGAACCTGCATTGAGCCCTAAATTCGATACTACGTTAAACATTGCATCATATGTGGCGTTTTTAAAACGAATCCGATCATTATACTGAACGTATATCTAGAATCTTGTTCCATATGTAGCTTTAGATATTTTACTGACCCAATAAAATGTCTATTTAATAACTGAGTTTTTTGAAAATCATCCATAATTAAATTACCTTTAGTAGCCTTTTAATTCACTGATTTGTTTGTGGTCCGACCAAGAACCGATATTTTTTTGGTTTCTGGCGCATTTCATTTAAATGTTTAATATACAAGTTATTTGTAAATGTATTCGACCTTTTTCTATTTTATTTGTTGTTTGTTTCTTTAGATTTCTCTAAAGCAGGCTTTCAAGGTCATATATGTTCTACATATAAAGAAAA
>OY821517.1:205087488-205089988 GCA_963682025.1 Cordilura impudica | reverse complement strand
AATATAAAATATAAAATATAAAATATAAAAATATAAAATATAAAATATAAAATATAAAATATAAAAATATAAAATATAAAATATAAAATATAAAATATAAAATATAAAATATAAAATATAAAATATAAAATATAAAATATAAAATATAAAATATAAAATATAAAATATAAAATATAAAATATAAAATATAAAATATAAAATATAAAATATAAAATATAAAATATAAAATATAAAATATAAAATATAAAATATAAAATATAAAATATAAAATATAAAATATAAAATATAAAATATAAAATATAAAATATAAAATATAAAATATAAAATATAAAATATAAAATATAAAATATAAAATATAAAATATAAAATATAAAATATAAAATATAAAATATAAAATATAAAATATAAAATATAAAATAAAAATATAAAATATAAAATATAAAATATAAAATATAAAATATAAAATATAAAATATAAAATATAAAATATAAAATATAAAATATAAAATATAAAATATAAAATATAAAATATAAAATATAAAATATAAAATATAAAATATAAAATATAAAAATATAAAATATAAAATATAAAATATAAAATATAAAATATAAAATATAAAATATAAAATATAAAATATAAAATATAAAATATAAAATATAAAATATAAAATATAAATATAAAATATAATAAAATATAAAATATAAAATATAAAATATAAAATATAAAATATAAAATATAAAATATAAAATATAAAATATAAAATATAAAATATAAAATATAAAATATAAAATATAAAATATAAAATATAAAATATAAAATATAAAATATAAAATATAAAATATAAAATATAAAATATAAAATATAAAATATAAAATATAAAATATAAAATATAAAATATAAAATATAAAATATAAAATATAAAATATAAAATATAAAATATAAATATAAAATATAAAATATAAAATATAAAATATAAAATATAAAATATAAAATATAAAATATAAAATATAAAATATAAAATATAAAATATAAAATATAAAATATAAAATATAAATATAAAATATAAAATATAAAATATAAAATATAAAATATAAAATATAAAATATAAAATATAAAATATAAAATATAAAATATAAAATATAAAATATAAAATATAAAATATAAAATATAAAATATAAAATATAAAATATAAAATATAAAATATAAAATATAAAATATAAAATATAAAATATAAAATATAAAATATAAAATATAAAATATAAAATATAAAATATAAAATATAAAATATAAAATATAAAATATAAAATATAAAATATAAAATATAAAATATAAAATTATAAAATATAAAATATAAAATATAAAATATAAAATATAAAATATAAAATATAAAATATAAAATATAAAATATAAAATATAAAATATAAAATATAAAATATAAAATATAAAATATAAAATATAAATATAAAATATAAAATATAAAATATAAAATATAAAATATAAAATATAAAATATAAAATATAAAATATAAAAATATAAAATATAAAATATAAAATATAAAATATAAAATATAAAATATAAAATATAAAATATAAAATATAAAATATAAAATATAAAATATAAAATATAAAATATAAAATATAAAATAAAATATAAAAATATAAAATATAAAATATAAAATATAAAATATAAAATATAAAATATAAAATATAAAATATAAAATATAAAATATAAAATATAAAATATAAAATATAAAATATAAAATATAAAATATAAAATATAAAATATAAAATATAAAATATAAAATATAAAATATAAAATATAAAATATAAAATATAAAATATAAAATATAAAATATAAAATATAAAATATAAAATATAAAATATAAAATATAAAATATAAAATATAAAATATAAAATATAAAATATAAAATATAAAATATAAAATATAAAATATAAAATATAAAATATAAAATATAAAATATAAAATATAAAATATAAAATATAAAATATAAAATATAAAATATAAAATATAAAATATAAAATATAAAATATAAAATATAAAATATAAAATATAAAATATAAAATATAAAATATAAAATATAAAATATAAAAATAAAATATAAAATATAAAATATAAAATATAATATAAAATATAAAATATAAAATATAAAATATAAAATATAAAATATAAAATATAAAATATAAAATATAAAATATAAAATATAAAATATAAAATATAAAATATAAAATATAAAATATAAAATATAAAATATAAAATATAAAATATAAAATATAAAATATAAAATATAAAATATAAAATATAAAATATAAAATATAAAATATAAAATATAAAATATAAAATATAAATAATATAAAATATAAAATATAAAAAATAAAATATAAAATATAAAATATAAAATATAAAATATAAAAAATAAATATAAAATATAAAATATAAATATAAAATATAAAATATAAAATATAAAATATATTATATTTAA
>OY821517.1:205085610-205087288 GCA_963682025.1 Cordilura impudica | reverse complement strand
TATAAAATATAAAATATAAAATATAAAATATAAAATATAAAATATAAAATATAAAATATAAAATATAAAATATAAAATATAAAATATAAAATATAAAATATAAAATATAAAATATAAAATATAAAATATAAAATATAAAATATAAAATATAAAATATAAAATATAAAATATAAAATATAAAATATAAAATATAAAATATAAAATATAAAATATAAAATATAAAATATAAAATATAAAATATAAAATATAAAATATAAAATATAAAATATAAAATATAAAATATAAAATATAAAATATAAAATATAAAATATAAAATATAAAATATAAAATATAAAATATAAAATATAAAATATAAAATATAAAATATAAAATATAAAATATAAAATATAAAATATAAAATATAAAATATAAAATATAAAATATAAAATATAAAATATAAAATATAAAATATAAAATATAAAAATATAAAATATAAAATATAAAATATAAAATATAAAATATAAAATATAAAATATAAAATATAAAATATAAAATATAAAATATAAAATATAAAATATAAAATATAAAATATAAAATATAAAATATAAAATATAAAATATAAAATATAAAATATAAAATATAAAATATAAAATATAAAATATAAAATATAAAATATAAAATATAAAATATAAAATATAAAATATAAAATATAAAATATAAAATATAAATATAAAATATAAAATAATAAAATATAAAATATAAAATATAAAATATAAAATATAAAATATAAAATATAAAATATAAAATATAAAATATAAAATATAAAATATAAAATATAAAATATAAAATATAAAATATAAAATATAAAATATAAAATATAAAATATAAAATATAAAATATAAAATATAAAATATAAAATATAAAATATAAAATATAAATATAAAATATAAAATATAAAATATAAAATATAAAATATAAAATATAAAATATAAAATATAAAATATAAAATATAAAATATAAAATATAAAATATAAAATATAAAATATAAAATATAAAATATAAAATATAAAATATAAAATATAAAATATAAAATATAAAATATAAAATATAAAATATAAAATATAAAATATAAAATATAAAATATAAAATATAAAATATAAAATATAAAATATAAAATATAAAATATAAAATATAAAATATAAAATATAAAATATAAAATATAAAATATAAAATATAAAATATAAAATATAAAATATAAAATATAAAATATAAAATATAAAATATAAAATATAAAATATAAAATATAAAATATAAAATATAAAATATAAAAATATAAAATATAAAATATAAAATATAAAATATAAAATATAAAATATAAAATATAAAATATAAAATATAAAATATAAAATATAAAATATAAAATATAAAATATAAAATATAAAATATAAAATATAAAATATAAAATATAAAATATAAAATATAAAATATAAAATATAAAATATAAAATATAAAATATAAAATATAAAATATAAAATATAAAATATAAAATATAAAATATAAAATATAAAATATAAAATATAAAATATAAAATATAAAATATATAAAATATAAAATATAAAATATAAAATATAAAATATAAAATATAAAATATAAAATATAAAATATAAAATATAAAATATAAAATATAAAATATAAAATA
>OY821517.1:204990610-205075610 GCA_963682025.1 Cordilura impudica | reverse complement strand
AAAATATAAAATATAAAATATAAAATATAAAATATAAAATATAAAATATAAAATATAAAATATAAAATATAAAATATAAAATATAAAATATAAAATATAAAATATAAAATATAAAATATAAAATATAAAATATAAAATATAAAATATAAAATATAAAATATAAAATATAAAATATAAAATATAAAATATAAAATATAAAATATAAAATATAAAATATAAAATATAAAATATAAAATATAAAATATAAAATATAAAATATAAAATATAAAATATAAAATATAAAATATAAAATATAAAATATAAAATATAAAATATAAAATATAAAATATAAAATATAAAATATAAAATATAAAATATAAAATATAAAATATAAAATATAAAATATAAAATATAAAATATAAAATATAAAATATAAAATATAAAATATAAAATATAAAATATAAAATATAAAATATAAAATATAAAATATAAAATATAAAATATAAAATATAAAATATAAAATATAAAATATAAAATATAAAATATAAAATATAAAATATAAAATATAAAATATAAAATATAAAATATAAAATATAAAATATAAAATATAAAATATAAAATATAAAATATAAAATATAAAATATAAAATATAAAATATAAAATATAAAATATAAAATATAAAATATAAAATATAAAATATAAAATATAAAATATAAAATATAAAATATAAAATATAAAATATAAAATATAAAATATAAAATATAAAATATAAAATATAAAATATAAAATATAAAATATAAAATATAAAATATAAAATATAAAATATAAAATATAAAATATAAAATATAAAATATAAAATATAAAATATAAAATATAAAATATAAAATATAAAATATAAAATATAAAATATAAAATATAAAATATAAAATATAAAATATAAAATATAAAATATAAAATATAAAATATAAAATATAAAATATAAAATATAAAATATAAAATATAAAATATAAAATATAAAATATAAAATATAAAATATAAAATATAAAATATAAAATATAAAATATAAAATATAAAATATAAAATATAAAATATAAAATATAAAATATAAAATATAAAATATAAAATATAAAATATAAAATATAAAATATAAAATATAAAATATAAAATATAAAATATAAAATATAAAATATAAAATATAAAATATAAAATATAAAATATAAAATATAAAATATAAAATATAAAATATAAAATATAAAATATAAAATATAAAATATAAAATATAAAATATAAAATATAAAATATAAAATATAAAATATAAAATATAAAATATAAAATATAAAATATAAAATATAAAATATAAAATATAAAATATAAAATATAAAATATAAAATATAAAATATAAAATATAAAATATAAAATATAAAATATAAAATATAAAATATAAAATATAAAATATAAAATATAAAATATAAAATATAAAATATAAAATATAAAATATAAAATATAAAATATAAAATATAAAATATAAAATATAAAATATAAAATATAAAATATAAAATATAAAATATAAAATATAAAATATAAAATATAAAATATAAAATATAAAATATAAAATATAAAATATAAAATATAAAATATAAAATATAAAATATAAAATATAAAATATAAAATATAAAATATAAAATATAAAATATAAAATATAAAATATAAAATATAAAATATAAAATATAAAATATAAAATATAAAATATAAAATATAAAATATAAAATATAAAATATAAAATATAAAATATAAAATATAAAATATAAAATATAAAATATAAAATATAAAATATAAAATATAAAATATAAAATATAAAATATAAAATATAAAATATAAAATATAAAATATAAAATATAAAATATAAAATATAAAATATAAAATATAAAATATAAAATATAAAATATAAAATATAAAATATAAAATATAAAATATAAAATATAAAATATAAAATATAAAATATAAAATATAAAATATAAAATATAAAATATAAAATATAAAATATAAAATATAAAATATAAATATAAAATATAAAATATAAAATATAAAATATAAAATATAAAATATAAAATATAAAATATAAAATATAAAATATAAAATATAAAATATAAAATATAAAATATAAAATATAAAATATAAAATATAAAATATAAAATATAAAATATAAAATATAAAATATAAAATATAAAATATAAAATATAAAATATAAAATATAAAATATAAAATATAAAATATAAAATATAAAATATAAAATATAAAATATAAAATATAAAATATAAAATATAAAATATAAAATATAAAATATAAAATATAAAATATAAAATATAAAATATAAAATATAAAATATAAAATATAAAATATAAAATATAAAATATAAAATATAAAATATAAAATATAAAATATAAAATATAAAATATAAAATATAAAATATAAAATATAAAATATAAAATATAAAATATAAAATATAAAATATAAAATATAAAATATAAAATATAAAATATAAAATATAAAATATAAAATATAAAATATAAAATATAAAATATAAAATATAAAATATAAAATATAAAATATAAAATATAAAATATAAAATATAAAATATAAAATATAAAATATAAAATATAAAATATAAAATATAAAATATAAAATATAAAATATAAAATATAAAATATAAAATATAAAATATAAAATATAAAATATAAAATATAAAATATAAAATATAAAATATAAAATATAAAATATAAAATATAAAATATAAAATATAAAATATAAAATATAAAATATAAAATATAAAATATAAAATATAAAATATAAAATATAAAATATAAAATATAAAATATAAAATATAAAATAAAATATCACAGTTCGTTTTGTTTCCTTTAACTTTAAGATCACACTGACATATTGTTTATTATGCTTATGCTATGTTGTTATTATTGACTCTTTAGATTTTTTTATTAACGGGTGATTCAAATAGAGATACTTTTTTCAATAGCCCTTTTTTGACAGATCACGTGTGAGTCGTGTCATGCTGTCATGTTATTTTTTTTTTGTATTGTTTGGCATTTCATTATGGAAAGACTTACGCCTGAACAACGTTTACAAATCGTTCAACTTTATTACGAAAATTCACGTTCTGTGAAGAATGTGTTTCGTGCACTTCGCTTAACTTATGGTCAACATAATCTGGCTCAATGGGTATGTAAACAAGCAAAATTGCCGCATTTGGGATGAAGAGCAACCTGAAGAGATTCAAGAGCTACCACTTCATCCAGAAAAAACAACGGTTTGGTGTGGTTTGTGGGCCGGTGGAATCATCGGTCCATATTTCTTCAAAAATTATGCCGGTGAGAACGTAACCGTTAATGGTGACCATTATTGTGCCATGATAACCGACTATTTGATGCCTGAAATTGAAGCTCGTGATCTCGGCGACATTTGGTTTCAACAAGACGGCGCCACTTCTCACACAGCGCATCAATCAATGGATTTATTGAGAGAACACTTCGGTGAGTAGATAATTTCAAGTTTTGGGCCGGTCGATTGGCCACCATATACTTTTTCCTGTGCGAATATATAAAGTCTAAAGTTTATGCGGATAATCCCGCTTCGATTCAGTCCTTGGAGCAAAACATCACGCGTGTCATTCGACAGTTACCAGTCGAAATGCTCGAACGAGTCATCAAAAATTGGACTCAACGGATGGACCATCTGAGACGTAGCCGCGGCCAACATTTGATAGACATAATCTTCAAAAAATAAATGCCAAAGAATGTTCTTTCAAAAGATAATAAACATTCCCCATTAAATTTGAACTTTCTGTGTTTTTTTTTAAGTAGGGAAACTCGAAATGGGTCACCCATTACTTTGCTAAATATTTTTAACCCTTTGCAAATACCCATTTATCTAAGTGGTTAATTCTTATTTAAACTTTCTTTTCTGTTATTTTTTTCCACTGTATATAATGAATTTTTTACAACATTACCAATACCCGAAATCAATGATGGATCTCCAGTTTCACATAATTGTGGCAAATGGTCGAAATTACAATGTAAACGAACTTTCTCAGCAAAAACTTTATTTGGAATCTTTATAGTCACTCCACAAAAAATATTGTTATGGTCTGATAATTTACATTCTACACTGTCAATAAACAAAGAATTTTAAATATTACTATAGACATGATTAGTACATTTCTGGATGAGTTATTTACGTATGACAATTTATAATATCATCATTCCCCAATAAAATAAAAAGTTCAATATTAGGGTTTCTAAGCAAGAGGCTTGGGCGCGACCATTAGAGCCGAATAAAATCTCAAGATGTAAAAAAAATGTATTTAAAGTTGATTTTGCTGACCTGTAGAATGATATTAATTTCATAGACTTGCCATTAATTTTAAGATTCGTCATTGATTTAAAGAAATCATTACTTGAACAAGCTTCGATATTATAATCCAAGTCGCAACTCACAAAACTTTTATGTTTCCACACTTGATAATTCACGTAGGTATATCCAATTCTCTAATAATTTCCTCATTAAGAAAGTACCTTATAGGAGCGTATGATTTAAAACTGATTCCAAAAAAGAAGTTGCTATTTCGTTGAAAGCTTTCAAATCGATTGAGTAATCATTAAATATTCGAGTGTGTTTTTAAGACTATACAAAAGTCATTGAGCGCTGAAGTATTGAATAAGGTGCTATTACATGATGTGTTTTTTACATATGTACTGTCAAATTTTTCCACAACAAAAGTTGTACACATCGTGTGATACATATGAAACATTGTTTATGTACAATACATGAGGAAAGTCACATGAACATTTTTCAATTAGAACAGGTTCTATTTTTGCATGACAAACAAATGAAAATACAACACTGCTTGTGGCGAAAGAAAAACAGAGTAAATTTTAAAGATTAATATTGAAAGAAAAATAAATTGTTTAGTATTAATTAACAATTAATAAATATATAAGATTTTTTTTAACAACAAATTTTTGTAAATTCACAAATTAAATCAGCTGTAGTTTACATTTAGAGGTTATGTCATACGGAAATACATACGCACGTGTGATAACAAAAATTATGAATCGTATGTAAAAGACAATTTTGACAGACATGAAGAATTTCATATGGATAAAAAAAGTGACAGTACATATGTAAAAACACTTCGTGTAATAGCACCTTTAAGTGACACAAAATTCGCGAATAAGACAAGAAACAGTCATTGTGCATGACCTTCATATAGATTGGAGTAAAAAAAATAATACTTTTGTTTAAGTATTATAAAATATTTAAACAAATATAAAGATATTTGTGCTTCATCTCGTGTTTTATTAAATATAATTTTATTTTTTCTTATTCCATCATTTTATTTGCGTTCGCCAGTACTCGTACATACAGACATACATATCCACGTAAAATGTTTATTTTTTATTATCGACTTTATACATACAAATATATATACATATATATATGTACATTCATACATAAAGCAAACAAAAAGTTAAATTGGTAATGTTATGTTATATTCGACTGTGCCGAATTGTGTATACCCTCCAAGAAAAAATGTATTTAAAAAATTTTAAATCCTCTAAAATAATACTCACGTCGACTTTATAAGTGACAAATTGTTGTCAACCCCAAACAGTATAGGCCAGTTACAAATTATTTTACTTATTTCGTCATGTCACAAACGAATATAATCCAGTCAAGAATGATAAAATACTAGATTACGCCATCTGAATGTTTTCCCGCTATATGATGAAGTACTTCCTTCGCGTGCGAAAAATTTATGTTTTATGTGATAGTTGGTAACCCTCCAATTAAAATCACTTAGACAGTTCTCAAAAAATACTAAATCAGTTCTTGTTATAAATAACAAATTTCGCTTTATTAAAAACAATATTAAAAACGTAAACATGAGGGTAAATGCAAGCAGCGCAGTAGTAAAACAAGTAAGAAAATTATAGTCTGTCTAGACCAACTATACGATACCCTATACCATGCATTTAGAGACCCTATCTCTTAGGCCCAATTAATTGGATATAGAAAATAAGCATAAACCAAATTTTAGTGGTATTTTTATTATTTTTTTGGCTGCAGATATGAAAAAGTTCATATCGGATGCTATATCTATATGGGACTAGGTCCAAAAATGGACCGATCCTGACCATGGTTGGTAAAGTCTCTTGTATTTTGCAAAAATATATACAAACAAAATTTGAGATGAATCAGTGCAATATTTTTGTTTTTTTTTTTATAGATTTAAGGGAAGATCGGGAAGCAGCTCTCTATGGGGCCTATGACTAAAAGTTGTCCCATAGGTATAGTTTTTGGATTACTCATTAATGGATGTAATAAACACATGCAAACCCAAATTGACTAAGATCTATACGACAATTTGGATCTTATGGCAATTTATGTCGATTGCATAGGGGTAATTTGTATGGGGGCTAGGTCTGAACAATAGCGTTCATTCCATGGCGACGAAAGCTTATATACCAAATTTAGTCAAAATATATTCATATTTGCGACCTGCAGTTTGATTACAAGGTTTACATGGACACACGGACGGAAGGACGGACATCGTTAAATCGACTCAGAAAGTGATTCTGATTGGATAGGTATAATAAAAGATGGGTCTAGGTCAAACATTTTTGGTAGTTACAAACAGCAGCACAAAGTCATTATACCCAAACCACATAGTGGTATAGGGTATGAAAAAGCAAAATTAACATTTTGGGCGTTTTTAAATAATGAAATGATTTTTAAAATTAAATAGCGATTAATTGTTGCTTACAAGGACATATTTGCAAAAACATTTAGAAGCAAAGGACATTGAAGGAAATGAAGAAGTGAAAAACTTTTTTTTAGATGTAGAATGTACTTTAGAATAAAGTTGCTAAATACTAATTTGTCCCACTGTTATTGTTTATGTAGAAACATACACATAAATATAACAGTTTGTCAGCTGAAAATTATTAACCAATAGGAACACAGTTTGCGTGACGTCATAAGGCCAACGGGCACAGAAAATTTTAACACTGTCAGCGTGATAGCATAATCTTGTATTTTCTCATTCTTGGAATCCAGTCATATGATATATGTAGGTAGTAAAATCAAGTTTGAATAGCGTTCGTTAATTCAATTACATTGAACCGGTTGTGGAATGTATCTGCTGTTGTGTATCTTTTGTAAACTCAGAGGAGACAAGAAAAAAGCGCCCTTTTAATGAAAAATATAATTCCCAATTTCAATCAGCTGTTAAAGTAAGCATGTAACAAGACATTGGAATATTTAAATTTATTTGATGGTTTATATACGCATGTAAGTAAGTACTCGTATGTGTATTGTGCAAGCATTTTGGGTTCCAGTAGTGTGTCTTATTTCAGCATTTCCATGAAGTAAAATTGTATCTAAAATGGAAGAAAATTTAATTGTGAATATTTATATCTCTCAGCTGAGAAAAAAAAAATCAAAATAAACAACGTTTTTAACGAACGAACCGTTGAACCGTCAAACATGTTACAATCCAATTAGAAACCTGTGGCCATCACAAACATGTAAATTGTTATACCCTCCACCCCAGTGTGCAGAGGGTATATATAAGTTTGTCATTCCGTTTGTAATAATTAGAAAAAAATTCTGGACCCCAAAAAATATATATATTTGTGATCCTTAGAACAAGCGGAGTTGAAATAGCGATGTCCGTCTGTGGAAATCACGATGACAACTTCAATCGGGCAGCAAGGATGCTCGTCGGCATAAAAAATGATTCACTAACATTCTGAGAAGTTTGCTATTTAAAATCGCCCAAATTGGTTGATTAGGGCCCGAGATTTGAATGAAGAACTAAAAAAAGTCTAGAAAAATATGATTTTCTATGTTGTTCTTGTCACGATCACGCCCTGAATAGGACAGCTAGGGTGATCATTTTTAGTGAGAATGATTCACCAAGATCATGGGAAGATTTCTATTTCAAAAATCATTAAAATCGGTGGAACAGGTCCAGGGAAATCTCTGATAAATTAAAAACAAATGAAAAATATGATGTTTCTATATTGTTCTTGTTGTTATTCTATATGTTGTATTGTTGTCATAGTTGGACTTGTTGTTTTTGTGGTCGTCGTGGTAATAATATAATAAAAACCCTTTGTACAATTTTTTATCACCTCTGCAGAAAAATTTAAAAGTTTCCATTGCTTTGGCATCACTAAAAAATTTTGTTAGATCATTTTTATCTTTGCATACAGCAAAGTTTTAGATCAATTGAGTCACGGGAAAGGGGTTAAAAATCGATCAAAAATTTTGTCGACAAACAGAGAAGCAGACACTACGAGTTAATCATCCCAATTCTAAACAAAAATTCCGCATGAAATTTCTCACTTCTCCCTTTTCCCCTATTATGAATAAAAATTCATTCGGAAAAAATTCGATGGGAAAAAAGTAGTTATTCTTAATGCACTTGAATTTGGTTTTTTCCCTCAAAAAATTTCTCTTGCAAAACAGACGGGAGTTTACATAAAAATGTAAGAAGTATTTTGATAAAACAAAATTAAAATTAAAAAATTAACATTTTATTAATATTGTAAGCTGAATACCACAAATAAAGCCAAACTTCAACTTTCGTAACTTTAATGAGAGCCAATTCAGGCATTGATTGCGTTTTCCATAGATTCAGCCCGCAATTGACTTCTATCAATCCTTTTTAGCTATTTCGTTGTTGTTGTTCTACAACACCAATTTCCTCCAAGATTGCTCGCATCATAGCTATGCTATTCATTTTTATTTAATATCTCTTTAAAATAAATTTATTTTCGTTTGCACACACAAAAAAAAAAAACAGAAAATCAATTGTCAAAACAACTGGCTTCGAAATTCGATGATGCCACTTATTAATTTTTTTGTTCACGCGGAATTTATAATTGGAGGATTTCTTTCTCGAGAAAGGTATTTTCCGTGAGAAAGAAATTCCTTGAGAATATTCGTAATTGGGCTGAATGTAAAGGGAGTAAAAATTCACCAACATCTAAAGCAAATAATGGAAAACTACATAGTTGTTAATAAAAAAAAAACAATGTAAATTTACAGGTACAAAAAAAAAATTATGTATTGATTTATTTAAAGAAAAACACAACAATAACATTTGATGTTGTATTTTTGGTGTGTAATATTTACACATACATACATATATTAAATAAATAGATATATATAATATATATAAATATTCTGGGATTTTTATAACACGGTGTCTCGTCTAGCTGTAATGCATGGCAATGTTCAAGTCAGAGAAATATAATAACGTCAAAACGCGAAGTGGTCAAATTATGTCTCTAGCCATTGATTGTAGCTTGTCGAGACACCATGTAACATCGCAAGTTTTGCAAATATCAAAATACTCTAAATAATATACATATGCATGAGAAGCATTTAGAACATTGCTGAATGTAACCGGAACGTTCAACGCTTTTCATGTAACTAAAAACAGGTGACACGTTACGTTACTGTTACGTGTGGTTAACTAAGCCTTAAGTTAGTTCAATCATTATTGGTTGCTGCCACTAACGATGAATAATGTTACCCTGTTAAACTTGTTAAATGCATTATTATAATTTATTTCTTGAAATGCGCATATAAAAAGTTTGTTAATTTTAGAGCATACATATTATTAAAATAATACTAATGATAATAAATGTTAACCGTTTCCCCAAAAATGTGCATATATGATGAACTCGGTAACTCTATTTTGTAAACACAACAAGAAGTTCATATGCCAAACTTGTGGTCATATTTGTAAAAGATTCGTGGAAAAACGTATGGTTTTTGTTTACTATTAAAAGTGTAATATTTATTTATTAGCTAAAAAAAAATTAATATAAAATACATTGATGTTGATTTTGTAATATTTTGCTGTTGTATTTCGTGTGTGTAATATTTACATACATATGAGGTGCTCAGCGCCAAAACGGCCTAAGCCCAAAAAAATGGATCTGAGAAAAACGAAGTTAAAAGAAAATAAGTTTTTAAAATATTTTTATTTGTTTTTTATTAATCGTAAATAAATATTAGTTGTAATATTTGTTTTAGGTTAATCATTAGGTCTTAATTAACTTAGAGAAAGACTGTTTTAAACAGTTAATACAAAAATAAAAGTGGCTTAGGCCATTTTGGAATCCATTTAAAAAAAATTATATTGATAGGAACTGAGGGTTAGGCCATTTTGGCTCCATTTATTAAAACATACAAAATTTCGTCAGATAAATAATAAAAATAATTTTAAGGAAATAATACAAATTAATAATAATAATTATTCGTCTTCTTCCTGAATATCTTCGTCTTCGGCTCTCGAATTTGTTTTTAAATTATTATAAAATGCATGCTTTATAGGAGGTATAAACTCTTTGAGTTCCTGTAAATCCTTAAACTTTGCAGCTTCAATAAATCTTCCTCCACGATAAAGCGGTTTCAATTCCAAATCAACGAACTTGCTGGAGTTCCTCTTTGAAATATCAACTTCTTGAATAAAGCATCTATGTTATTTGAATATTTGTATTAAATTATAAATGACTCCATATTTTGGAATCGAAGCCACTGAATCTTAAGCCCTTCAACTTTTGAAGTCTTGTCTGCGGAGATTTTTCTGTTTGTCACTAGTTTCTCGATTAAGGATATGCTTTTAATATCATCTGCCATCATCTTTACCAAGTGAAATGGTGCCCTTTTTTTGCCGTGATGATTACACGATCCCAATCATCAGGCGTAAAAATGTCCTTATAATATTTTTTTTCCTTTTCAATGAGACCAAAATCTTGATCGCATGGTAGGAATAAGTGGCCAGATACTAAAAATTTGTGGTCTATCTGTTCCACTAGGAAGGTCGAATTATTCACCATGTATGTGCAAATTGTGCTCATTCTTATGTTCCGGTTTTGGCCACCACATTGATCGCTATACATTATTAAGTTCTTACATTTGATATTGGCTTTCACGTAATGCATAGTGCAAGACCCTATTTCCTGTGGGCTACGTGAAGCTATTCCCTCATTCCAGGTGTACATGAATGACTTGTTCGTGATAAGGTCATGAATACCAAGACAATAGGTCCATAGCTGTATTTTATAGTAAGCTACCCCTGTGGAAATGAGTGTTGTCGGCAGAGTTTTCATAAGATCGAATGCTATAACTGCATATTCTTCCTTGTTAAGTTTCAAGTCCAATTGCATCCCAGTTCTAGCTGATTCAGCTTTTCGGTGATGTAAATGTCTTTCGCTCGTAATCCTTTCCTTTTCAGAAGGATCACCTGCGGATTCGATTTTTACTTTAAATCACATTTTTTGCAGCTGTCGGAAATTGGAGCTCAAAAATGCATTTTAACGGACATGGACATTTAAGTGCATTTAGTGTTTTAGCTGGCTTCATAACTCCTTTCACAGTTTTATAAGATTTTTCGGAATTTCTCTGAACTTTACTTACGTGTTTTTTCCATTTAGATTTGTTGGCAATCCGTTTTCTGGTACATATTTTCAATTCATTGCTGCTTTCAACTTCGATATCAGGTTCAGCTGACCTGCTTTCATTTTCTGTTATTCCGATCTGGGATTCTGTTGCCGCAAGTCCCTATGGCCCAGGCAATGTATCTTCGGAAGAGCCCGATGAAAGTGATGACCCACTTGGTGTTGGGACTTACTCCGATCCAGAATTTTCGAATTCTTGTAAACTCATCGAGTCAGCATCAGACATGTTTATTCACGTACTATTTTTTTTCGTGCTAATACATTTTCAATTAAAAAAACTGATAACACACTTCAATAGATCTTATGACTTACCTTTGACAAACTAGTGGATTTATTATTTAAACAAGAATAACTATTTAACGAGCTATACCGATACTTATAAAGAAGAAAGTTTTTACTTACAAAAAAGAAAGTTGATTTTTAAAAATCAACAGACATTTCTCGGCCTACTCGATCGTTTCGCTTCAGGAAAATTCAAATATTTGAACACCCATGGCTAACTTGATTTATTTTTCGAATATACTCTTGACTAAAACGTAACATTCGATTTTCGCCTAACCCATATATATTTTCTATTTCTAGGATTCGATTTGGCCTAAGCGGCTTAGGCCATTATGGCATCCACATTTTTTTGAAATTTGCATAGAGGAAAAACAGTTTTCAGCAGGTAGTATAACCTAGTGTTATACTATGCAATAGGGAGTTTTTTTAGTATTTATTTCAAAAGGTTCCGGTTAGATCAGCATAGTCAGTTTGATTTTTTTGAAAATGAGGGTTAGGCCGTTTTGGCGCTGAGCGCCTCATATATTCTATATATGTATATCCATAATAACCGCATGTTAGAAGTAAATTGGTATATTATTTTATTTATATAAAATTCTGCAATATTTTGTTTTTGGAAAAATACATTTCTTTTGCATTAACAGAGTGTCACTTCATTTTGCGCAGTGTGACTATGCCACAGTAGATGGCCCCACAATTTTTGTTCTAATTAGCTTTGAAATAGTTATTTGTATTTTAACATGAATGTCAACATTTTCAATTAGATATCAAACACAAAAATGTGAAAAGTATATACTGAGCTGAGTAAAGAAGAAGCAATAAGTTTTTTTTGCTTTAAAAACAGTTCTACATAGTTGTATAAAATTATTATTCTGCTTTACGTACAAAATATCTGATTGCGATTACATCTAATTATTAAAAATTGTTTATAATTACTAAAGCATTATTATTCACAAAAATTCAGAATTGCACCTTCTGCATTTTCCATTCAAATTTAAGAAAATACCAATTCTAAAAACTGGAATTCAGATTTCCAATTATAAATAAGAAAATATTAATTGAATTTCAGAAAAACATATTAAACGTCGGAAATAATAACTTGAAATTTTGAAGACATCAATTGAATTTTTAAAATATAAATTTTATTCTTTAAGCACAAATTGAAATTCAGAAAACACCAAATATGTTTACATTTAAAAAATCAACTGAAATTTAAAAAAAATATTGCGATTCAGGAGACATTAATAGCATTTCAGGATAAGAAAACATTAATTTAAATTCAATGAAGTTTAGAAAACCTCAAATAATATTTAAGATTGCGAATATAAAAACTGTTACATAAATAAAGCGCAATTTGATGAGAATGTTATTTATGTATTATTTATATATAATGTATGTATTTATATATAATTTTTCACAATTTTTGTGGATGAAAATTTGAAGTTTTTCAGAAAATAAAGATAACAAATTATCTTATTTTAAATTTTTGGGACATCTGGTTTTTTGCGTTTGGCATTCCTCATCCTTCATGATTACTTCAAAATTTGACCTCATGGTAGGCAAAGCAAACCCCAAGAAACTTAAGTTCGATAATAATTCCCAGGTAGTAGTATTTGGAGTCAATAAACGAAAATAAATTTTATTAACTTAATTTAATTCAAAATTAAAATTTGGCATCACTGGATTACATTCTGTATTGTATTGTGTTATTTTGTGTTACCTATCTAATAGTGAAAACTCCCCTTTAATATGTAAAGAAATTGTATTTTCCAAATATGGAAATATTTTAACAAAAAAAAATTGAGAGAGCTTTTTCGCAATGAAGGTTAGGGCGAGCTATTTAATTTGCAAAAACTTTAAATTAAACGAGCGGTTATGTCATATAACCGCAAACGCATGCATATAGGTATATAACCTAAATGCATGCCGCTCAGCAACCACGATGACAAAAAAGCAAACACCGAAAAGTGTTTTCTTTTATCCGAAATAATAGAAAAGACGAAAACGATCTTTCCTCGTTGGAGCGCGAATTACTAATGTGAGAGGGCTTTATAGACCAACTCTTGAAATATACAAAAATCATCAGTTAAACGGATCAACCCAAAGAATTTGCAGAAATTATTTGGCGTTAAGTTTAACAAATTGTTTACTTTTGCAAATATTTTGCCTACATTTATTATCAATACTCAAACCGAGGTGGAGGGTATCAAAGATTCGGCACAGCCGAATTTAACACTCTTACTTGTTTTTATCAATTACACAATGCCATAGTTATACCCTATACAACTATGTGGTTTGGGTATAATGACTGTGCTGCTGTTTGTAACTACCAAAAATATTTGACCTAGACCCATCTTTAATTATACCGATCGAATCAGAATCACTATCTGATTCGATTTAACGATGTCCGTCCGTTCATCTGTGTGTCCATGTAAAGCTTGTAATCATACAAATGACCCCTATGAAATCGACTTAAATTGGCATAAGATCCAAATTATCATATAAATCTTAGTCAAATTGGGTTTGTATGTGTTTATTACATCCATTAATCAGTAGTCCAAAAATGATCCCTATGGGACAACTCTTAGTCATAGGCTGCTTCCCGATCTGCACTCAAATCTATCACTTAAATCTATCAAATTTTGTTTGTATATATTTTTGCAAAATACAAGAGACCTTACCAAACATGGTCAGGGTCGGTCCATTTTTGGGCCTAGTCCCCATATAGATATAGCATCCGATATGAACTTTTTCATATCTGCAGCCAAAAAAATTAATAAAAATCCTACTCAAATTTGGTTTATGCTTATTTTTTATATCCAGTTAGTTGGGCCTGAGAGATAGGGTCTCTAAACTCATGGTATAGGGTATCGTATAGTCGGTCTAGATCGACTATAATTTTCTTACTTGTTTTTATTTATTTATGATTATGATTGTCAAAATATTTGTAATGTAAATCTTGAAAATATTTGCAATATAAATCTGAAAATAATAAGTTGATTATATTGGATACCGATAGCATCCCAGCAAAAAAGTTAGCTCTAATTTGGCCAGATCACAGATGAAAAAACGTAACACCAACTAAAATATTTTTATGATAATCATATGAAATCAGATTTAGTATTTGGAATTATTAAAAAATTAAAAAGAGTAGAATAAATGGTACCTGTTCTATTACAAAATTTGGAAATAAAACAAAAATAATTTAAAATCACAGAATTCGAGATTCGCCAATCAAACTTAGGCTGGCAATCATAATGATCATATGAATACTTGTGTATGTATATACGCACGTTTCCATAACATTTCATATACACATAACATACATTAATTTATTAAGTAAGAAGAAAAGTGGAAGTTTTTTTTAACCTCATACACGCACAGTGTTAATGCAAATAAAATAAAAAGAAACTAACAAGGACGAATTGTAAACACCCTTTACCGTTTAAACGTATTTTAACTTTTGGTGGAGTAGTGGATTAGTAGTTTTTATCATTTCGCGTCAAATTTTAAGGATGGAAATCTTTGACCGCACAATACCTGGTACCTGATCTCTGCTAATTCCTATATATTTATTACTCGTTTATATGTATGTATTTCTACTGGATATTGTGGGATTGGACTAACCGTTGGCAGTTTGGAGTTTCCTCCTAGATGAAGAAATTTTTTTATAGTTTAGGAGGAATTTCATGGGGAAACAATTTGTGTTAGTTTTTAGGACTTCTTTCCGAAAATGATTATTTATTAATTTGTTGTATAATAGAAATTTCTACAAATATTACATACTAAGAAATTTAAAATTTTTCATTAATCAATACATACAATCAGAGTTCAGAAAAAAACACACACTGAATAAAAAACTCGTACATATATGTAAACAAACATAACTTAGACCAACACACACATATTTTTATTTTCATATCAATTATGTGCGTTTCTAAATTTTCTACGGTGCCCAACACAATCATGACTGTGTTCGTTTTAATATTTCGTTATTTACACGAACATTTTTGTATCACGTGCTTTTTGTTCCGATTACACATAAACCACACATATTGGAGTGTTGCTTTATTTGAAGTTCGTGTTCTGGTACGTGTACTGAAAAAAAAAATAGAACATGTACAATAAACAGGTTCGAGTTCAGTTATATTTTAAGTCGTGTTATGGCTCGTGTACTAAGAAAAAAATGAACATGTACAATAAACAGGTTCGAGTTCAGTTATATTTTAAGTCGTGTTCAGGCTCGTGTACTAAGAAAAAATAGAACATGTACAATAAACAGGTTCGAGTTCAGTTATATTTTAAATTCGTGTTCTGGTTCTTGTACTACGAAAAATTGAAACATCAATTCGTGATCTGATACACCCCGATAAAAACGACAACAATTGTTTCAACCAAATTTATTAAAATTTTATTGACCTTTTTTTATGACTTACGTTGCAAATTGTTTACAATTGTCAAATATTTTAAAATTTTATTGGCCATTTTTTTGTGATTTACGTTGAAATTATTTACAATTGTTTTTATTGACTGGTTTTTATTTTAATAAAAGATGGTAATAAAATACTTAAGTCACAAAAACTGCACACTGCACTTAAATCTTTCTTGCAGGTTTCAATCAGACGTGTAAATTTTTTCGTTTCGCTATTAAAAGTTGCGTATTTTTTATAGCAAAACTTATTTCTGTTATTGCTTTCAAATTTTTTTAATTTTCACAAAATATTTGCAATTTACACAATAACACAGTACACTTATAGATCACGATCTAATGAAAACTGAACCACTTTTAATGAATAAATGACGCACGCACTCGCTATTTATTGCAAAATCAATTGCGTGAAATTGTAACACTTGCAAGCAATTGTAACGTAAGTCATAAAAAAGGGACAATAAAATATTAAAATATTTTTTTGGGTTTTTTTATTGACACTCATTGTGTTTTTATGCAAAAATCCCAAAAAATCATTGAGAAAAGGATTGTGCATTGACACTAATTGGTTCGCAAATTAAGGGTGGGTGATTGTGTTTTTTATGATGCAAAATTTGTTTGTGTCTAAAGTTATTTGTTACCAAAAAATAATATCTGCAAAAGATCCTAACAACAAACAAGTGTGTCTTTTATGCCGCAAAATTGGGTTTTTCGTCTATGACACTAATTGGTTGCGAAAATAGGGGTGGGTAATGCAAAAAAACCTAACAATCAACAAGTGTAACTTTTATGATGCTAAATAGTTTTTGTGTCTTAAGTATTTTATTACCATATTTTATTAAAATAAAAACCAGTCAAATAATTTCAACGTAAATCTCAAAAAAATGGCCAATAAAATTTTAAAATATTTGACAATTGTAAACAATTTGCAACGTAAGTCATAAAAAAGGTCAATAAAATTTTAATAAATTTGGTTGAAACAGTTGTTGTCGCTTTTATCGGGGTGTATCAGATCGCGAATTGATGTTTCAATTTTTCGTAGTACAAGAACCAGAACACGAATTTAAAATATAACTGAACTCGAACCTGTATATTGTACATGTTCTATTTTTTCTTAGTACACGAGCCAGAACACGACTTAAAATATAACTGAACTCGAACCTGTTTATTGTACATGTTCTATTTTTTCTTAGTACAGGAGCCTGAACACGACTTAAAATATAACTGAACTCGAACCTGTTTATTGTACATGTTCTGTTTTTTTTCTTAGTACACGAGCCACAACACGACTTGAAATATAACTGAACTCGAACCTGATTATTGTACATGTTCTGTTTTTATTTCAGTACACGTACCAGAACACGAACTTCAAATAAAGCAACACTCCAATAAGTGTGGTTTATGTGTGATCGAAACAAAAGGTACGTGATACAAAAATGTTCGTGTAAATAACGAAATATTAAAACGAACACAGTCATGATTGCGTTGGGCACCGTAGAAAATTTAGAAACGCACATAATTGATATGAAAATAAAGATATGTGTTGGCTGCTTTTGAACAGAACATTGTGTGTTTCACGTGTGTATTTTCTGAACCTTGCATACAATACAAATAGGGCTTGGAAATTTCCGGCCGGGAATTGGGAATTTTTTTCGTGATTCCGGTAATTCCCGAATCATTTTTTGTATTTTGTCAAAAACATACAAACTTTATTTTTAATTTAATTTTTGTTATTGGTGTGCGATGAAATAATTTTGGCTGCTATAGGATTTTCGGAAAGTCGATCTTGATTAAAAAACTAAAAACTGTAAAATTTCTTCAAAAATTATGTTTTTTAATTTATTTTGTATAAATTTGTGTTAATGTCGCACTGGCTGTATTTGTTTGTTTTTTAAATATAATTAATTAAATAATATAGCTTAATAATAAAATTGAATAGAAGTTGTTTTAATTTATATTCGCGAGCAATATGCAGACAATTGCACCAAAGATATATAACCATGGATAATTTTGATCCCAGGAGCATTGAAGGGTTAAATAACAAAAATTAACCGAATTATATTTCTTAAATTCTAAATAGTGGTTTCATCGAGTTTAATAGAAAACTCGTATTAGGAAAACTTTATTTAAAAATATCTTAAAAACAAATAATGGGTTAACGTTCTCGGACTTATCCCAAACTTTAGGAACAGAGGATATATACATACGGTTATTTTATTTTAAGTAACGCTTTTAAAAATTTATCATTATTTGCAAAATATTTTAATTTTTTGAATAAATTGTCTTTTATTAGCTTGGTGTCATATGTCACCCCAATTCCAAAAGGGTTAATGAAGTCATATTATTGTTTTCCGAAACCCTAGGCTATTAGGATAAAATGTAGAATTTAAAAGTAGAGAACTGACTTTTTTTTATATAACGAATTTAGAAAGATTACATACATATACTGAATATTTCACAAAAATCCCATTTTTCTCGAAATCCGCAAAAATAAAATCCTTGTAAAAAAAATTCTCGACTAGAGATTTACCTAAAAATTCACACAGATAATATCTGACATGTACTTAACAAAACCTTAAAGTGCACGATCCATGTTTAAAATTGTGTTTAAGAAAATTTTTTAAAACTTGAAAAATGAGTTTTCAAAATTTTATCAAAAAAACTTCCCAATTTCGGTCTCAATGTCTCAATACACAAGAGGTTAACAACGTGGTAATAAAACAATACTTCACATCTGAATACTTATAGGTATAGAACAAAAAAAAAATTATGGTTTTAATTAAATTCTTAAAGTTGAAAAAATTTCAAATTTCATGACCTAGTGTTTTTTGGCACAAAAGTGGTCTGGGTCATTTGCTATTTCTTGGCGAGTTTTTATTCGGTTTGGAAGTTGTATAGCTTTTCAGAAAGATAATTTAGCACTGACATTGATTCATATAACAACTTGTCGAAAAAATTAAATTATAGAACGAAATTTAAGTAAAATCTGAAAAAAGTCATATATTCCCTAAATAACCACACTTGAAATTTTCAGTCGCGTTGAGCCACATCTAAATGTTTTTTGATTGGCCCAAAACTTTGTATTTCTCAGTTTTTTTTGCTATTCAAATATTTCGAGGGGGTGCGACCAAGAGTTTGAACACTTTTTTCCCTCCATATAATGAAGGGCCACCCTAATGTACATACATAGTTGCTGTACTTGGTGTCGTAGCACTCCAGATATTATATGTTAAAATTAGATGTTTAAAATTCACTTTATACTGGAGGTGCCACGACCACTTGAAAAATCCAGAAAAAATATAGCCTATTTTTCCTTTTGGTTAGGCAGTTATCTATTGTAAAAAGTTCAAGACGATCGGTCCAGTGGTTTAGTCTCCTATAAACCACAAACAAACGTACAAACATACAAAACTCCATTTTTATATATGGGATTTAAAGGTGAAAAGGATCTTAAGATGGTTAAGTCGACAAGTAAATATTAGATGAACTCTGCTGCTTACTCAGGCGATGGCTCCAGTACTAAAGTTAGAATTGGTGGCGGCCCTAAGGCAGCTTTAAACTGCACGACCACAATAAACAAAATTTGGAATAACAGCAGTAACATGAACACATAGAAAAATTTGTTTCATACAAAAATTTGTGTTGAAAAATATATTTTATTTGTAAGTAGTTTTTAACAAAAATTGTAATTTGTTTATAATGTTAAATGTGTTTTTAAATAAAAAAGGCTCCCTGAAGATGGATGGATATCATCCGAAACGCGTAGGAGAAAAAGCGAATTGATGGTTTTTCAATTGCGCTGAAAATAAAAACGACCAGTAAACCCAACAAATCAAACAATCAACAATAATATAATCTGGTCCAGAAACAACATTAACATAGAAAAAATTTATTTTTCCAAGATTTTTTTTTACATTTTCATTAAATTCTCGGGAAGAATTCAACCGATTTTTATTATATAAAATATAATAAAATAAAATATGTAACGTATCTGACCCATTGAGGGTGTGATCGTGATTTGCACAAACGAATAGACGGACTTCGCTATTCCAACTAGATGCATACTGTTTTCTTCTAAATATTACAAATGGAATGACAAACATATATCTTACCTCTCCTATAGAAAAATGCGATTGGCGAATTTGTATAGTCTATATCACTATGAAGTCAGGATACAATGAGTTTGTGCTGATGGTTATAACTATCAAACATATTTATTATACGGGTCAACTCAAAATCACTTTTTGAGCCGATTTAGCGATGCTCATCCGTCTGTCTGTCTGTCAGTGTATCTATGCAAACTTTGTAATCAAACCACTGGTCGCAAATTTGGAGATATTTCGATAAAATTTTGAATATAAACTTTTGATGGCCCAAAAATCTAGATTAGCAGATAGATTTCGGTCAAAGTTTGCATCTGTATGTATATTACATCCATAAATAAATAGTTAAAACATGAACCCTGTGGGACCATTCGTGGTCATAATCCCGATATTAACCTAAATCGTTGAACAAAAATATAGCATAGATTTTTCTCAAATTTGGTTGTATATGTTTTTGCTAAATATGTTGAATTTACTAAATATGTTCATGATCAGTCCCTTTTCGACCTTATATAAAAAAAGTATCCAATATGAACTTTTACGTTCATACAAATTCCTAACAATGCCACCCAATATTGGTTTATGCTTTTTTTCTATATTCATTTAATTGGACCTAAGAGCCTTTTATTAAACTAATGTTATGGGATACTGTATAATCGGTCTAGGCGATTACAATATTCCGCCTCGTTTTCTGTATTTGGTTTTATTTGTAACTTATTCGCTTTCAATAGCTTTGTTACCTCATCTTTTTCCACTCTAATTTTCAAGAAAATCTACAAAATATTTCTTAAATCAGTATTCACAAGAAATCATCACTTTATTCATCTGGTAATCTAAAAACAAAATTTAAGGAATATGTAAAGTAAATTATTTAAAAGCTACAGTTCATAAATAGTTATAATAACCGATATTTATTAACCACGTAACCTAAGGTTTAGGTTGAAAATAAATAGATTTTTTAGTAGTGTTTAATTCTCGGGTGCCCAGAGTAAAATTCTAACGAATCCCGAAATCCATACCCTAAATCAACATAATTCACAACTTTGGATAAATATTTTTAGAATTTTAATAATTAATAATTACATAATTTTCTTAAATCAAAACACACAAGTTTCTCTCTAAATATTTAAGTAAAATGCAAGCAACATGTCCTGAAAGTATAGCTTTTGTACAACCGTTTGAACTTATTTTGTGTGGAAATTTAAACTAATAAGAGAAATGTATAAATTTAAAGGTAAGAAAATAAAGTTACTATCAACCTCTAATTTCGATTATAAATTTGTTTTATGGGTTTTTTAAGTTATAGACGCACTTTCCGAATTTCAAAATTTTGTAATAAATAAAATTTAGAGTTTCATGTCGCACTGAAACAAGTATGACTTTTTTAAAAAAAGTGCAACAAATTTAAGGACAAACACAATTTGCCCTGTACCTTACCGGTAGATTAAAGACATAAAAAGTTCTATTTATGTTCCGAAAAATTGCGTAATTAGTGCCGGAATGGTGTTTACAATACGTTTCTAAAAGCATGTACATACATATTCACACACATTTATACTTATGCATTGGCAACACCCATAGTAACGTTAGCGTTCCCATTAATACAATTACAATTCATCACTACTTTCTACACACTCATCCATGCAAATGTTCATGTTCATGATTATATTCACATTTCGATTATAAACCATAAGAAAATGAATACTTAAAGAACTTGTAAGAAAGTTATAAAGCAGAAGAAAGATAAAAGAGAAACATTCCCAATGGTGATGAAGTCTGCAATGCTCATAAATATAGGAGACTTTTTATTCGTTACAAATATAAAAGTAAACATTAAAGTTGGGTTATGAAAATTAACATATGGACGGAAGTACAAACGAGATGAATAATAATTTCGTTTTGATTACGGAATATCGTTACTATTTATGAATGTTTGCATCTGGAAGACATGAATAGCAAATAAGCCATGTGTTTTATAGTTTTTATGCTTCAACTGTGGTATTAACTGTGCAAATAATGATAATAATAATAATAATAATATATTCAAAATTGTGTTTATGTAAATAATAATATTCATAAACATTTAATACTTTCTTCTTTATTTGGATTTTTTGAAATTTAGGAAGAAGGAAAAATTTGATTTTGGCATAATGATAAATGGTTCAATAACAGTTATGTGCAAAATCATTTCACTGCTACTAGCAAATGGATAGAAGTTGTATTTTCTTTAATATTTTTTTTATTTATCTATTCACTGATTTGATCCCAGCCACTTTTTTCCGTGTACTTACGTTGATAACATATGAACTCACACTAAGTCCCAAAACTTTATCTATTACAGTACTCTAGATATATGACATTAAATATTTACTTTGTATGGTGTGCCACACCCATTGGCCCGATCCCGCCCATTTTTTCGCAACTCTTCATATTAATTTACTATGTACATGTGCATTGTTTCAGACTCTTGCTGTCATATTACTCCAGATATTATATAAAAAATTAAGTATTAATTTATTTAAAGAAAATCACAACAATATATTACATGTATTAAGTGAAAAATATATATAATATATATATAACAAATATCAATATTCTGGGATTTTTATAACACGGTGTCTCGATTAGCTGTAATTCATGGCAATGTTCATGGTCAACTCAGAGAAATATAATAACGTCAAAACACGAAGTGGGCAAATTATGTCTAGACATTTCATTTCCAAAATTTCTTTGAACTGTAAACACTTAAATTTGTGTCCAATTTCCTCCCACGCTTTTCTTTTTAAATTCGTTTTTTATAGTTTTCAATTTTTTAGTTCCATAAACACTCATATTCGCGATACATATTAATGAAATTATTAATTTGGCTTTTATTTGATTTAAGTTGCGCCATTTTAAAATACTTAAACATCAAAATCGAATGAAAATTCAAATTAATGGCAGGGTTTAATGCAGAATTTCTGTCGTTTCAACATTAGCGGTCTCCACTAGCCATTGTCATGTTCATTGCCATGAATTATAGCTAGTCGAGACACCATGTAACATCGCAAGTTTTGCAAATATCTAAATACTCTAAATAATATATATATAATATAATATACGTATACATGAAAAGCATTTAGAACATTACTGAACGTAACCGGAACGTCCCAACGCTTTTCATGTAACTAAAAAAAAAAAACAGCTGACACGTTACGTTACTGTAACATGTGGTTAACTAGCCTTAAGTTAGTTCTATCATTATTGCTTGCTGCCACTAATGATGAATAATGTTACCCTGTTAAAAACGTAATGAAAATTTACTGGATTACTATAAAATTGCAATTAAGGTTTTAACTTGTTAAAAGTATTATTATAAAAACAGAAGTTTGCTAATTATAGAGCATAAATATTATTAAAATAATACTAATGATAATATATGTTAACCGTTTCCCCAAAAATGTGCGTATATGATGAACTCGGTAACTCTATTTTGTAAACACAACAAGAAGTTAATATGGCAAACTTATGGTCATATTTGTAAAAGAATTATGGAAAAACGTATGGTTTTTGTTTATTATTAAAAAAAGTAATATATATTTATTAGCTAAAAAAAGTAATATAAAATGCATTGATGTTGATTTTGTAGTATTTTGGTGTTGTATTTTTTGTGTGTAATATTTACATATACATACATGCATATATTAAATAATAAAATAATATACATATATTCTGTATACATATGTATGTATATCTATAATAACCGCATGTTAGAAATAAATTGGTATATTATATTATTTATATAAAGTTCTGTAATATTTTGTTTAAGGGAAAATACGTTTCTTTTGCATTAACAAACAGAGTGTCACTTCATTTTGCGCAGCGTGACTATGCCACAGTAGATGGCGCCACAGTTTTTGTTCTAATAAGCTTTGCAATAGTTATTTCTATATTAAAAGGAATATCAACAGTTCAACATAGTTATATAGAATTATTATTCTGCTTTACCTAAAAAATATCTGATTGCGATTATATATTATTTTTAAAAATTATTTATAATTACTAAAGCATTATTTTTCACATAAATACAAAATTGCACCTTTTAAATTTTCCATTCAAATTTAAGAAAATATCAATTCTAAAAACTGGGGTTCAGATTTCCAATTATAATTGAATTTCAGAAAATCATATTAAAACGTCGGAAATAATAACTTCAAATTTAGAGGACATCAATTGAATTTCAAAAATATAAATTTTATTCTTTAAGCACAAATTGATATTCAAAAAAACACATTTAAAAATGTTTACATTTAAAAAAAAATATTGCCGTTCAGGAGATAGCATTTCAGGATAAGAAAACTTTAATTTATATTCAATGAAGTTTAGAAAACCTCAAATGATATTTAAGAAATGCGAACATAAAAATTGTTACATAAATAAAGCGCAATTTGCTGAGAATGTTATTTGCATATTATTTTTCAGAATTTTTGGGGATGAAAATTTGAAGTTTGTCAGAAAATAAAGATAACAAATTATCTTATTTTAAATTTTTGGGACATCTGGTTTTTTGCGTTTGGCATTCCTCATCCTTCATGATTACTTCAAAATTTGACTTCATGGTAGGCAAAGTAAAACCCAAAAAATTGAAGTTCGATAATAATTCCCAGGTAGTAGTATTTGGAGTCAATATATGAAAATATTTTTTATTAACATAATTTAATTCAAAATCAAAAGTTGGCATCACTGGGATATATTTTGTATTGTATTGTGTTTTTTTGTGTTACCACAAAATTTAATAGAGAAAACTCCACTTTAATTGTAAAAAAAAATTAGTTTCCAAATATGGCAATATTTTAACAAAACAAATTGAGAGGGCTTTTTGGCAATGAAGGTTAGGGCGAGCTATTTAATTTGCAAAAACTTTAAATTAAACGAGAGGTTATATCATATAACCGGAAACGCATGCATATAGGTATATAACCTAAATGCATGCCGCTCAGCAACCACGATGACAAAAAAGCAAACACCGAAAAGTGTTTTCTTTTATCCGAAATAATAGAAAAGACGAAAACGATCTTTAATCGTTGGAGCGCGAATTACTAATGTGAGAAAACTTTATAGGCCAACTTTTGAAATAAACAAACATCATCTGTTAAGCGGATCAACCCAAAGAATTTGCTGAAATAATTTGGTATTAAGTTTAACAAATTGTTTACTTTGGGTAAACGTATTTCATGGGATGCTGTTTCGGCTCAATGCAGTTGGATCCTATAATATTTCTTTTAGCATATAACTATTTCTTAGTCAAGTAAAACTTAAAAAAATTGTTTTTAATAAGCTATTAAAGCTAGAATAATAAAATTTACATATAATTTACAGAATATCTTCTTCTTCAACATATATTTTTTTCAGAAAAAATACTTTAAATGTCTTAAGGATATTAAGCTTTAAAAATTTGAAAAGGACATTTTTGAAATTTTTGGTCCAGATCTATTAAAATCTGTTATTTGTTTGCATTGCTGAGATTCTTACCTTTCATTTGATACCCACATCGTTATCATATAGTTCGTGGAAATATTTGATTTAATTTTTTGAAAGTGGTGTATCCTTTGAAACTTTGAAGTCCTTTTAAAAAAAATCCGTTCTGGTTTCACGTATATATGGTTTGCATCAAGTGTGAAAACCACTGTTGCACGGTATTATCGAACTTCAATTTTTTGGGTTTTACTTTGCCTACCATGAAGTCAAATTTTGAAGTCATCAGGAATAGTGGTTCAAAGTAGGGGTGCTAATCGCAAAAAACCAAATGTCCAAAAATTTTAAATAAAATAATTTTTTGTTTGTTAGATTTATAGTCATTTTTCAGACATATGTAGGTATGTATAAAACCCTACATCACATATGACAACTCTTACGAAAACTGAGAATAGTGGAAATTAGAAGTGTAAATATTCAAAAAATTCAAAAATAACGATTGTTTGTTTGGACAGAGTTGTATCTTCTGAAATTAATACAAAGTAAAGCTGTATGGTAGAAAACTGAATCTAACCACACTGCTCGTAGGCCAGACTTTAGGTGAGTGTGTTAAAGTGCTGACCAAAAAGTGCAAGTACGAGTGTATGTGAAGGTTCATGGTTCAAACCTCACGGCCGCCCTAAGTAGAAAAATTTTCATATAGAAACAATCTATTCAATTAAAAACATAACAATTATCACAATGTTCAATAAATCGCTGATGAAGGTTGAAATGCCAGAAACCGGTCCGATTAAGAATACAGTGCAGTTATGAATATTTGTAATATATGCTTTCTTCTTCTTTACCACGCACCATTTAAATGAAAAAATTTTTTAAAATTTCAAATTTTCATCCAAAAAATTGTGAAAAATAATTTATAAATAACATTCTCATCAAATTGCGCTTTATTTGTGTAACAGTTTTTATGTTCGCAATTCTTAAATATTATTTGAGGTTTTCTAAACTTCGTTGAATTTAAATTAATGTTTTCTTATCCTGAAATGCTATTAATGTCTCCTGAATCGCAATGTTTTTTTTTTAATTTCAGTTGATTTTTTAAATGAATTTCAATTTATGATTAAAGAATAAAATTTATATATTAAAAATTTAATTGTCTTCTTAATTTCAAGTTATTATTTCCGACGTTTTAACATGATCTTCAGAAATTCAATTATTATTTTCTAATTTATAATTGGAAATCTGAATTCCAGTTTTTAGAATTGATATTTTCTTAAATTTGAATGGAAAATTTAAAATGTGCAATTTTGTATTTATGTGAATAGTAAAGCTTTAGTAATTATAAAAAATTTTAAAAAATTGTATGTAATCGCAATCATATATTTTGTAGGTAAAGCAGAATAATAATTTTTTATAAATATGTAGAACTGTTTTGAAAGCAAAAACTCAGTGCTTCTTCTTTACTCAGCTCTGTGTATACTTTTAACATTGTTGTGTTTGATATCTAATGGAAAATATTGACATTCATGTTAATATAGAAAAAACTATTGCAAAGCGAATTAGAACAAAAATTGTGCCGCCATCTACTGTGGCATTGTCACACTGCGCAAAATTAAGTGACATTCTGTTTGTTAATACAAAAGAAATGTATTTTCCCTAAACAAAATATTGCAGAATTGTATACAAATAAAATAATATACCAATTTATTTGTAACATGCGGTTATTATGGATATACATACATAGAATATATGTATATTATTTTATTATTTATTATATGTACGTATGTAAATATATGCAAATATTACATACAAAAAATGCAACATGAAAAGTTATTGTTGTTTTTCTTTAAATAAATAACCACATACAAATTTTTTTTTTGGTAAATTTACATTGTTTTTTTTATTAACAACTAGGTAGTTTAGCATTATTTGCTTTAGATGTTGGTGAATTTTTACTCCCTTATATTAACTCGCAGAATCTGCTTGTCGACAAAATTTTGGATCGATTTTTATCCCCTTTGCTGTAACCCAATCGATCTTAAACTTTGCAGGCATGCTCGTGGCGATGACAAAAATGATCTAAAAATTTTTTTTAGTGCTTCCAAAACAATGGAAACTTTTAAATTTTTCTACCAGAGTTGATAAAAAAATGTACAAGGGGTTAGCTTTTATTATATTATTACCACAACGTCCACAAAAACAACAAGTTCAGCTATGACAACAATACAACATTTAGAATAACAACAAGAACAATATAGAAACATCATATTATTCACTTTTTTTACTTTTTCTACCAGAGTTGATAAAAAAAATGTACAAGGCGTTAGCTTTTATTATATTATTACCACAACGTCCACAAAAACAACAAGTTCAGCTATGACAACAATACAACATTTAGAATAACAACAAGAACAATATAGAAACATCATATTTTTAATTTTTTTTAAATTTTTCAGAGATTTCCCTGGACCTGTTCTACCGATTTTAATGATTTTTGAAATACAAGTCTTTCCACGATCTCGCTGAATCGTTCTCACTAAAAATAATAACCCTAGCTGTCCTATTGAGGGCGTGATAGTGAAAAGAACAATATAGAATATCATATTTTTTTCAAGACTTTTTTTAGTTCTTCCTTCAGATCTCGGGCCTAAATCAACCGATTTGGACGAATTTAAACAGAAATGGTGGTAAATTATTTTTTATACAGACGAGCACCCTAGCTTCCCGATTGAAGCTGCCATCGTGATTTCCACAGACGGACAGACGGACATCACTATATCAACTCAGCTTGTTATAAGGATCACAAATATATATATTTTATGGGGTCCAGCATTTTTTTTTTCTAATTATTACAAACGGAATGACAAACTTATATATACCCTCTGCACACTGGGCTGGAGGGTATAAAAAACAATAAATGATTATAAAAAATACTGTTAAAAAACAAGTAGGACAATTATAGTCGGTCTAGATCGACTATACGATACCCTATACCTTGGCTTAGACCCTATCTCTTCGGTCCAACTAAGTGGATATAGAAAATAAGCATAAACCATATTTGAGTGGCATTGTTATTCATTTATTTGGCTGCAGGTATGCAAAAGTTCATATCGGAAGTTTTATTTATATGGGAACTAGGTCCAAAAATGTACCGATCCTGACCATATTAGGTAAAGTCACTTATATTTTGAAAAAATTTATACAAACCAAATTTACGAAAAAACTGTGCAATATTTTCATTTTTTGATAGATTTAAGTGAAAATTGGGAAGCAGATCTATATGGGGCCTATGACAAAGAATTGCCATATGGGGTTTATTTTTGGACAACTGATAAATGGATGTAATAAACATACACAAACCCAATTTTTGGTTTAAAAGTCATTATACCCAAACCACATAGAGGTTTAAGGTATAAAAACAATTAAATTTAAATTCAAGTAGTATTAGAATTTAAAGGCTAAGTATCGGCAATTGTAATAAAATGATAACCCTACTCACTATTTCATTGGACATTGTTTTGCTTTTTTTTTGATTTTTATATTTGCTCGAAAAATAGAAATCAAAAAATCGTTTATTTCTGATTAAAAAAAATATTAACCTAACCCATAAAAACAAAGTTTTTATTATATTTCTTTTTTTCTTTACGCATAAAATTTTTAAGTCTTAATGTGCGTAACTATCTTAAAGCTAATCTTTGACCACAACAAGTCTCTGGATTAAGTTTCAGATCGAACGGATGAGGGGAAATTGAGTTTAAATTACTCCATGACTGTACGTGACTATGAGTGACTGTTCGTGACTATCTTTAAATTAATCTTTGACCACAACAAGTCTATGGACAAAGTTTCAGATCGATCGGATGAGGGGAAGTGACGTGTTAATCTTTCCGTGACTCTGCGTGACTATGTCAAAGTTAATCTTTTTTCACAGCAAGTCTATCGACCAAGTTTCATGTCGATCGGATAAGGGGAAATGGGTTTTAAATCACTCCGTGACTGTGCGTGACTATGTGGGACTATGCGTGACTATGTCGAAGTTAATTTTTTTTTTTACAGCAAGTAAAGGGTCCGCCAAATAACTTTTTTTTTTAAAATGCTATAAAAAAAAAGTACTGAATATTATCTCAAATTTCTCTTTTTATTTGAAAGTACAATCCTTGCGGTTAATGATGGAAAATAATTTCATTCAAATGGCTGCCTCGGCTGGCCATGCAGTAGCCTATATTGTCCATTAAAGCGTCAATTGTCTCTGGCTTATTGGCGTAATACTTTTCTTTGAGGGCACCCCACAAATAATAGTTCAACGGTGTCAAATCGCAGCTCCGAGGTGGCCGAACGACATCACCTCTGCGGCTGATAATGCGATCTTCAAATACAGGGCGCAAAACATCGAGTGTAGCTTCGGCTGTGTGGCACGTAGCGCCGTCCTGTTGAAACCAAATGTTGCCAATATCCTCCTCTTCAATTTTTGTGAACAAAAATTCGTTCAACATGGCCCGATAACGATCGCCATTGACTGTAACGGCCACTCCTTGCTCATTTTCGAAGAAAAATGGCCCAATTATGCCTCTGGACCAAAATCCGCACCAAACAGTGACTCGTTTTGGATGTATCGGCTTTTCAATGTATGCGTGCGGGTTTTCTGTGCCCCAAATGCGACAATTTTGCTTGTTTACATACCCGCCAAGATCAAAATGAGCTTCATCTGAAAGGATGATTTTTTTTTGGCAAAATCGGCATCTTCTGTAAGTCGATCGCAGGCCCACTTAGCGAAGCGAAAACGCATTGGATGGTCAGTTGGCTTCAACTCCTGAACCAATTGGACTTTGTATGGCGTCATACCAAGGTCGTTATGCAAAATTCGTCTCAATGATGCCTCCGAAATGTTCAATTCTTGAGAACGACGGTGAATTGATGTTGATGGCGCTTCACGCACACTTTCTGCCACAGCAGCAATATTCTCGGGTGTACGCACTGTTTTTGGCTTTTCACGCTTTGATTTATCGATGAGGATGCCAGTTTCTTTCACTTTTTTCACAAGATAACGAACATACGGAGCTGACGGTGCTTCTCTTCTTCCAAAATCCGTACGCAATTTTCGCACACATTCTGCAACATTACCATGATTTTCAAAGTAATGTCGCAATATTTCCCAGCGTTGTTCAAGCGTATACACAACCATATTCGTTCAGCGGAAGGACAAAACTAATTATCTGTCAAATCAGACATGAGCTAAGTGTTACTATTCACGAAATAAGCACTAGTTGAAAAAAAACGTTAGATGGCGGACCCTTTATATCGACCAAGTTTCAGATTGATTGGATGAGGGGAAATCTGTTTTAAATCTCTCCGTGACTGTGCGCGACCATGCGAGAATCCATGCGTGACTGTGCTTGACTGTTTTAAAATTAATATTTGGTCACAACAAGTCAATGGACAAAGTTTCAGATCGATCGGATGAGGGGAAGTGAGGTTTTAATCTCTCCGTGACTGTGCGTGACTATACGTGACTAAGTCAAAGTTAATCTTTTTTCACAGCAAGTGTGTGGACCAAGTTTCAGATCGATCGGATCGATCGATCGGAAATGATATTTAGATCACTCCGTTACTATGCGTGACTGTGCGTGACTACCCCAAAATTAATCTATAGTCACAAAAAGACTATAGGCAAAGTTTCAGATCAATCAGATAAGGGAGAATGGGGTTGCCCTACGACAGACAGGCAGAGAGTATGAGTTAACAGAAAGAGTTTAAGAATCATAAAACAAGGGATTGTCCCTAGTACAAAGCCTTTTTTAGTAAATTCAACATTAAATCAAGTAGTAGTTTCAGTAGGTACGTTTAACAATAAAAGATAGTAAACAAAATATAGTTATTTTTTTAGTTTCGGATCTTTTTTGGAAATCTTGTCCATATGTTATATTTTAAAATCTCTATTTTTATACCCTATACCACTATGTGGTTTGGGTATAATGACTTTGTGCTGCTGTTTGTAACAACCAAAAATATTTGACGTAGACCCATCTTTAATTATACCGATCAGAATCACTTTCTGAGTTGATTTAACAATGTCCGTCCGTCCGTCCGTCTGTGTGTCCATGTAAAGCTTGTAATCAAACTGCAGGTCGCAAATATGAATATATTTTGATGAAATTTGGTATATGAGCTTTTATCGGCCATGGGATGAACGCTATTGAAATTGGTGAGAATCGGTCCATGTTCAGACCTAGCCCCCATACAAATTACCCATATGAAATCGACATAAATTGCCATAAGATCCAAATTGTCATATAGATCTTACTCAAATTGGGTTTGCATGCGTTCATTACATCCACTAATGAGTGGTCCAAAAATGATCCCTTTGGCCCCATATAGAGCTGCTTCCCGATTTTCACTTAAATCTATTAAAAAACAAAAATATTGCACTGATTCTTCTCAAATTTTGTTTGTATATATTCTTGCAAAATATAAGAGACTTTACCAAACATGATCAGGATCGGTCCATTTTTGGACCTAGTCCCCATATAGATATAGCATCCGATATGAACTTTTTCATATCTGCAGCCAAAAAAATTAATAAAAATCCCACTCAAATGTGGTTTTTGCTTATTTTCTATGTCCAGTTAGTTGGGCCTAAGAGATATGGTTTCTAAATGCATGGTATAGGGTATCGTATAGTCGGTCTAGACCGACTATAATTTTCTTACTTGTTGTTTTAGTCGTTTTTTTTTTTATATTTTCCAATAAAGTATATATATTCCTCATCCCTATAACAACTAGAGTCGATAAAGCGATGTCCGCCTGTCTGTTGAAGTCACACGCATTCACAAAATGAAACATTTACCTGTCTGCTGTTGCAAATGGGGTAAATCGGGTAATCTAAAAAAATACTAAAAATTCAGCGTGTTTGCTGCAATAATTTAGTAATGTGTATATCAGATTGGTTACTTTTTAAATATTTTGTTTACATTTATGATAAATAGTGCAATAAGTCCAGATATTATTTTAAACGTAAAACCCAGATGAAGGGTAGGTGTAATTACTTTTTGCGCTGAAAAATATATTTTCGCTTTTAAGTAATCGTATTTAGTCAAATACATTATTAATTTGTATATTCTTTATTATAATTCATGAATTTATAAATACAGTTCACTAAAAATTTATACTTCTTTTATGTGAAAGTATAATGTAAAATTCATTCATAACGATGCAAATTTTCTAAAACAACCAATGCATCAATCAATTCATATCGTAAATGTTGTCAATCTGCAGTTTAAAAACAATAATAACGAACATCCAATGTTCGGACACCTTCTAGTTCTTTAAATTTCATTTTCCATAGATAATAAGGGAACACATCTTGAAATGCACTACGAACACGGTTTAATTTTATGTATTCGCGAAGTTAACGTATGAAAATATATTATTAAGGATTTCAATATTGTTGAAAATGTTTATATAAACAAACTCTTTAAATTTTCTTTTAGTTTGTTTTTGGTTTTTGTTTGGATATAACAAACCATTTCGCAAGTCACAATACAATAAATGTACAATACAATAAATACACAGCTGATTCTCCTGTTATATGTTTATATATACAGCTGATTCTCCTGTCATCTGATTTTTCTCGCACAGAAAATAGAATTAATTATATTTCCCTTACGAGTGTTTTTACAGCCTATGTTGGCAACGCCACACAAAAAAGCTTTACAATCGATCTTGCTTCCACATATAGAAAAAATCCTGATCCCAAAACATTGGAAACTTTAAAATTTTTCTACCAGAGTTGATAAAAAAAAATGTACAAGGGTTTAGCTTTTATTATATTATTACCACAATGACCACAAAAACAACAAGTTCAGCTATGACAACAATACAACATTTAGAATAACAACAAGAACAATATAGAAACATCATATTTTTCATTTTTTTTTTAATTTTTCTGAGATTTCCCTGGACCTTTTCCACCGATTTTAATGATTTTTGAAACAGAAATCTTGCCATGATCTTGCTTAATCATTCTCACTAAAAATGATCACCCTATCTATACCATTGAGGGCGTGATCGTGACAAGAAAAACATAGAAAATCATATTTTTTTATACTTTTTTTAGTTCTTCATTCATATCTCGGGCCCTAAACAACCGATTTGGGCGATTTTAAACAGAAAACTTTTCAGAATGTAAGTGAATCATTTTTTATACAAACGATTACCATATCTTCCCGATTGAAGCTGCCATCGTGATTTCCACAGACGGACAGACGGACAGACGGACAGAAGGACATCCCTATATCAAGGCTTGTTATAAGGATCACAAATACATTATATATTTTATGGGGTCCAGAATTTTTTTTCTAATTATTACAAATGGAATGACAAACTTATATACCCTCTGCACACTGGGGTGGAGGGTATAATCACTGTACAATGTTAACAAGTGCCGTCAATGAGTTTGTGTTTGGCAGCATTTTAAAGCATTATTTTATTTATTTATTTATTTAAATTTGGTATCCTGTTCAACAAGACATGAAATCTTCAAAACAGAACAGGTTTAAATATGTTAGTTGGAGTTTGATTTACAATACAACTTAAAATTAGTGTGACAATATTAAATATTAATAATAAAAAACAATATTGATTTATATACAAATAATAGATATTTAGAAGTGGCATATAGAATTTAAAAAACAAATAAAAAGTATATAGTAAAAATTTTCCATATATATTTGTTAACAGCAAGTTAGTATATGTGTATTTAAAAAAAAATAAAAATTTTCTATATGTATTGCTGTAAAATTTTCTTTTTCAAAAATGAGCCGTTGCTGATTCCTTTAATTGTAGAAGATAAACCATTCCAAAGACGTGCTGCATGTATGAAAACTGCCATTCAGATACCAAAGTATGGTGCCGAAATTGAATTAAATTGTTATTTCTCCGAAGCCTACTAAAACGCAATCGGTTATAAAGATATTCTGGTTTCTGGTTACTAATTATTATGTGTAAAAAAAGTAAGACATCTTATTTTTAATAAGTCATCAAAATTGAGACCGAAAATTTGCTTTGAGTTAGATGAAATGTGATCGAACCTTCTGAGTCCGTAAACGTATCTTGCGATATTGTTAAACGTTATATTTAGCCTGGACTTACTTTTAGTATAGCAACTTGCAAATATTTCACATGCATATAGTAGTGTTGGTATTAAGTATGTCTTTACAAGTAGCAAGCGTATATTAATTGGTGTAAAATATTGGGTAGGCCAAAGTGTTCGTAACATCGAATACGTTTTACCACAGGCAGCTGCGACATGGTCTGACCAATTAAATGTTTTATTAAAAATAACACCCAGATTTTTTGCTCGTTCAACGATTTCGATTTGTTGACCATTTATATATATGTTTAAATTGTCTGAAATTCTTGTTAATCTGTTACGCACCAAAATACACTTTGTTTTTTGTGGATTGAGACTCAGTCCGTTTGCAGCTGCCCAACGAGAAACACGTTCTAAGTCATCATTCAATTTTCTACTGCAATCTTCGATTTTTTCTTTCTTCTTCTTTCTTATATTGCAGTGAATTAACTGTTTAGGTAGATCAGAAGCATAAATTGAGAAAAGGAGGGGACCAAGGATAGAACCCTGTGGAACACCTCTTACCACAGGAAGGAACGTCGACGCAATTTTATTAGTTTTTATGCATTGCGAACGATTTATTAGGTAAGACGTCATAAGTGCAACAGAAGTTGGTGGAAAGTGCATCAAGTTCTTAAGCTATTGTAGCAAAACTGTGTGATCCACCGTATCGAAAGCTTTTGAATGGTCTAACAACACTAATATTGTCACACGGCCATCATCAATTTCTCTCCTTATATCTTCTGTTACATCAGCTAGAGCTGTAATACAGCTGTGTTTGGCACGAAACCCAGATTGACGGTCAGTAAGCATGTTATTATCATTTATGTAGGACGTTATTTGACAATGAAGGTGCCGTTCAAATGCCTTCGACAGATATGGTAATATAGATATGGGCCGATATTCAGTTGCCGACTTTGGTACAGGTAAGATCTTAGCTTGTTTCCATCGTTGGGGAAAAACACTCACTGTAATTATTTTGTTAAAAATGTGCGTGATATACGGCAAAATGAAGGTAAGTAGCATTTTTAGAAAAGTAGGGTGAATACCATCAATTCCTATTGCATTAGACTTTATAGATTGACAGCTCTCAAGTACATCGAAGGGAGTAACGCAGTCAAATGAGAAAAGGATTTGTGGGGCATAAACCTCGAGAAATTTTAGAAAAATGGATAAAATTATATTTTGCTTGATAAGTTCTATCGGGACTATGTTGTGGTCGACAGTGACGACAAATATTTACGACCGCCAAAATGTCGATATGTTGGCAATATGGTGTTGCCCGATTGAAGAGTGAAAGTGCGCGAGATTGTTGATGTCATAGTGATATCATATGGCTCTGGGATTAAGATTTCAAATAATCAGTTGGGTTTTAAAAAGTTGTCCGCATAACGGGTAACGCGTTTGCTCACAAGTAACCAAAAACGCAATCGTTTGACAGCTACAACTTTGGAGTTCTTCAACCACAGTACGGATGAGCTCTTACGTTGTTTTATAATGAAGACCAAGCAGTAGTATTTACAATGGGTGTTAATGGACGAGCCGGTACCGAAGAAAGCCAAAGTGGCCAACAAGGACAATGCTATAGTTTTTTTTTCACCATGTAATCCATATTGATTACCTTAAAATTGGAAAACAAAGAGTAAATATTATGCCAACTAGTTGAAGCGATTTAACGATGAAAATGCTTTTCATCAAGAAAGTTAGCAGATACATAATTCTACCTCATCACTATATTCTGCGGATATAGCGCCCAATGACTATTTCCTGATGAAGCTACTGATTAAACAAATGAGAACCTTAAGAAATCTTTTTATATGAAAAAGATACAGATATTGAAGAAACGTACATTCTTAAATAGAAAGAGATAATGTTGAGAAATATAATTTTAAATACCTTCTTTGTATCATATGAATTATATTTTTTCGTATTCAGGGGTTTATGGGGCACAGGGTTTGCTCGAATATCAGCAAACCCCTCAAGAGACTGATACTTAGATGTTAGAAAACTATCCATCTCCTTCCATGATGGCAACTCTTTACTATTTCCTAAATATTGTGTCCATATATGGAGACTTACATCAGGGAGGCATTTAGAACATATATATACAAATTTAACATCCCAATTTTTTGTGTCAATCTCTAAAAGTGCGAGATTGGCCTCACAACCATTGATTGTGCGGTGAAGTTCTTTAATACTGGGTCCTGATTCTTTATAAATGGGAGACAAGTTGAAAAGGGTTTTCAATTGTGCGTTGACTAGGACTCGATTATTCTCATAACGCTCGACGTGATTCCTCCATGCCATTTCGAAACCATCGTTTGTCAGAGGGCAATTTTTTAAAATTTCATTCGGTTCTCCTTGAGTTTTCTTAAGCAAGTAACACAATTTCTACTGGGGATGATCGGGTATTGTTGATATAGAGTGCGGTGAACATGTAACGATAGGAAGGCCAGGAGATATAGTCTCCATAGAAAGTTTTAGTGTCACATGGTGGTAGAGAAATGTTTGGACCCAGATCAGAATGACCTTTTTGAGTATCGTTCACGGGGGCAGCCTTTTGGCAAACAATCTCGACTATTTCATTTGCTTTAGATACAACTTTTACATGTGCCTCAAATGTTCTATAAAATCTTTGTTTTAAAGACTCTAAGTCTATTTTTCCCTCTAAACTATTAAATTTTTCCAGTATGGAATCGTAGGCTGATCGAAAATATTTCCATAGTTGGAGAATTTCATCCTTATGTACTTCTACTGTATGAACAGTATGCACATTGTCAGGAATAGCTTCAAAATAAGACTGAAACTCTACTACGCGATCTAATGCACTGATAAATATTTCCAATAAAGACATATCGATATTTAACCTTCACAAGATTTCTCACAAACCGATTGAAATACTACTTAAATGATTTGCCTGGTAATTATAAAAAATTTAACTATTGGTCTAGTGACGACGCCCTTTGCAGTTCGTACTTCAGCTACTGTAACTCTGTTATCTGATCCCTTAAAGACCTTTTCAACGCGGCCAAGCCGCCATTCATTTGGGGGTAAATTTTCTTGTCTTATAATGAAAAATCACCTTCGTTATAATCACGTTCGGGGTATTTCCATTTCACACGTTTGTGCAACTCTTTAAGATATTCTTCCTTCCATCGACGAGAGAGATAATGATGGAGGACTTTTAATTTTTGCTAACGATTTACGTGGCTTATATTTTGGTCAGAGAAATCAGGTTCCGGGGGCGCTAAGAGCGGACCTCCAACAAGAAAATGACCGGGGGTTGAGTTATGGTCTCAGTTATTTTTTTCACGGGGTAAGAAAATGAAACAAAATGAATTAATATATGGTGGTTGTAAGCTTTTATTGTATCGGTAGTATACCAACCTTTTCTCGGGGTGTAATAATTGCAACTGAACTATTTATATGCATTCAGATAATATTATTAATGTAGGATATTCTTCTTGAGTGTAAGAGTAAATGTTAGAGAGTGAGTGTCAGTCACTTTTCCATTACACTCTTGCAGATTAGTATAATACATTTTAGAATTCAGAAATAAATTCATTCCTCGCCTGAACATTCCGGCCCCCTTGCAGTATTGCAATGACTCAAGGGAACTGGGAATGGTTGCGTGTTTTCAAAACAAATATATATATATATATATGTATAGGGATATAATTATAAGATACATTCCAGTTAAATTAATTAGAATTCATACAATGAGACCAGGATAATTTAAACTTCATACAATAAGATTGGAATAATAAAAAAATTCATATAATAATATTAGAATAATGATCAGGTGGTAATTAAGTTTAAAAACCAAAACTGTCAATTAAAATCCAACCTAATAACGTATCTTGGGCCATGGGGAAACCCACTCGTCTGCTTGAATACCAGATTTAATTAGGCGTGGGTAAACATGTGCTCCCAGGATTATGTTGATATCCGCTGACTGAAAAAAATTTGGATCTGCTAAACGAAGATTATCATAACGCTTTGCTATACGCTCATCAAAACTTTCTTTAGGTTGTTTCTTTGGTAGATCACCCGTTACCTTTGCCTTTATATTTAAGGTTACCCCATCCACAACACAAGACCTTATTGTTAGTTCACACCACTGCTGTTCACCAATGGTTTCAGTTGGAATGTTGTATCGGGTAATCAGAAAATCAGCTACAGAACTATATTCAGCGCAGGCGTTAAGAATGCCTTTTACATTTCCCCACCCTTCTTCCAATTGAATTTTTATGACGATCGTTGGTAACAAGGTAACACGAATTGGGGCAGATGTCGTATGAAGAGTAGAGACGGTTGCTGGAGTTAAAGAAACATTTAATCGAGTATGGCGGTGCAAAAGCGAATGATGTTTTCCACCACAAGTGCGGCAACGGTCTATGTTTCGACATCGACGAATGGGGTGTGAATGGGCAAGGCAGTTCTCACAATAGCGGTAACGTGTGACTATTTTTAAACGTTCCACAAAGTTTATTTTCTTATATATATACATTTTCTCAGGGGGTGATCCTTTTAGCCTAAACGACAGTCAGGTTTATTACGAGCATATCGGATGATGGCGCGACTATTGCTGGATCTTTCCTCAAGAGGTGAACAACTTCTACGGGGTTGGCGGGGCATTTTATATGTTAACTATAATTATGATAAGAAAAGAGGGAAAAAAACATAAAAGAGAAAAGAAAGGAATTAGTCAAGTTCAGAATCGGGAAGAAGAACTAATTTAACTATTGGACTAGTGACGACGCCCTTTGCAGTTCGTACTTCAGCCACTCTAACTCTGTTATCATTTGGGGGTAAATTTTCTTGTCTTATAATGAAAAATCACCTTCGTTATAATCACGTTCGGGGTATTTCCATTTCACACGTTTGTGCATCTCTTTAAGATATTCTTCCTTCCATCGACGAGAGAGATAATGATGGAGGACTTTTAATTTTTGCCAACGATTTATATGGCTTATATTTTGGTCAGAGCAATCACGTTCCGGTGGCGCTAAGAGCGGACCTCCAACAAGAAAATGACCGAGGATGATGCAGAAATCTATGCGGGGTTTTCACTCATCGGACTAAGCGGTCTTCAGTTAAGGCATGCTTCAATTCTAACAAGCATGGTACTGAATTCCTCAAAGTTAAAACCTTAAGCATGGGTGACTTTTTTCAGATTGGTTTTGAAATTTTTGACCCCTGCTTCCCAGAGGCCACCCATGTGAGGAGTACCAGGGGTTATAAAATGCCATTTAAGGTTATGATACAGATGCTGAGCAATGACCTCTCTTTTAATAAGGGACAATAATTTATCTTTCTCGCAGTCGAGAACACTCGATGCACCCACAAAGGCGGTTCCATTGTCTGAATAAATAGCACTAGGATAGCCGTGTCGAGAAAAGAATCGTGCAAACGCAGCGAGAAATGCAGCAGTAGATACCTCACTTGTAACTTCAAGGTGGATTGCTTTCGTTGCGAAACATACGAATACAAGAATGTAACTTTTAGTGACTTTGCAACCTCGACCTACAAGCGATTTTAATTCAAAGGGTCCAGCAAAATCGACTCCTGTATGCGCAAAGGGGCGTGCTAGCGTGGTTCCTTCTGTGGCCATTATCTGCTGGCTCCTTTCATGCTTATGTCTAGCACAAATTCTACAAGTATTAACGGTGGTCTTAACAAAATTCTTTAAAAAGGGAACCCAAAACTCCGCTCTCATTTATCGCATAAGTAACGCATTTTCACCATGTATATAGCATAAATAAAGATGTTTGAGATACATTATTGTAAATGGAGCCGAGTAGAGCAACAATTTTGGGAATTTTTCTTCATAGTTGAGCATAGATGATTGGGAAAGTCGACCGTTAATTCGCAAAATGCCTTTTGAATCTATGAAAGGGTTGAATGTTAATATACTACTTTTCCGAGGGACTTCAAGACCTTGAGAGAGAAAAGAATATTCAGCGAAATAAAGCTTTTGAGCCATTTTTACTAGACAGTTTCTGACGTGATTAATCTCACTGTGTTGAAGATCTGTGGAGTCATAGTGAACCTTGTATTTGGGGGATAGAGCATGATAAAAACGAAAACAGTAACATAACACCCGCATAATGCCAGAGTAGCATTACGAAAATGGACCTTTAATAAATCGCTATAGGAAATCTGTGTCAAGTGGACTTGCATCTTCATCTCTTCATGAGTTCCCAGTTTTGATATGGTAATGGGCCAGTCTGAATGACGATATTTAAGACACAGTGGTCCATGCCACCATAAGTCATTGGAGACTAATTCTGACGCTAAAAGACCACGCGTTGCCAAATCAGCGGGGTTGACCTTTGACTCAACATGAGCTCAAGCCTCAGTACCGACCTTTGCTACTATAAATTCGACTCTATTTGCAACGAAGGTAGTCCAATGATCGGCGGGTTTCTGTAACCAAGATAACATGATTTGCGAATCGGTCCATAAAAAGATTTTAAAGTTGGTTATAGATAAATGAGATCTTACTGAATCTACTATTTTTGCCATAAGTTCAGCACCTAAAAGTTCTTTTCGGGGTAGAGACACGAATTTTACGGGTGCCACTTTTGTTTTAGCCATAAGAAGGTGAGACGATACAAATCCTTCATTTTCAGACCGTATGTATAATGTAGCAGCGTATGCTTTCTCAGAAGCGTCACAAAAACCATGCAATTCGATAAAATACGAGGGGTCATAATCGACAAATCGGGGAATTTTAACATATTCAATATTGGGATAATCATCGACGAATGATTACCACTGCTGGAAGACTGCGGAACTTTATCCCAATCTGTACCATCTTTCCACACCTGCTGCATGATCATTTTTGCTACCACAATTTTAGGTGCTTGCCAACCGGCGGGATCGAAAAGTTTCGCAATTTCAGATAAAACTGATCTTTTTGTTACTGCTGTTTTTTTATCAATCACCTGTGATGGTTTGAAAAAGAATTGGTCTTTTCCATCATTCCATCGTAAGCCTAAAGTTTTTGTCGTGCTCGAGTCAGTTAACTTAAGGAACGCAGCATCTAGCAACTGATCGGGGGTAAATCTTTCAAAAGATATTCATTATTAGCTGTCCATTTGCGTAGCTCAAACCCAGCTGATTTCAAAATTTGTATACACTCATGACGATATTTTATGGCATTCGATAGTGTATGCGCTCCATCTAGAATGTCATCGACGTACATACAATGTCTAAGAATATCAGCAACCTCGGGATATTGCGATTCGCATTGCTTAGCCAATTCTAACAAAGTCCTAATAGCCAGATATGGGCGCAGTTGACACCGAAAGTGACTAAGTTCAAAATCTTTAAGTTCTTGGTCAGGGGATGAACGGAATATAATTCGTTGAAACTGGCTATGTGAGGGGTTCAAGAGTATCTGGCGATACATCTTTTCTATATCTGCATTAAACACATATCTCCAAAAACGCCATCTTATAATAAGAATTGTCAAATCTGCTTGAAGCACGGGTCCTGCATGCAGAACTTCATTAAGACTAACGCCGTTAGAAGAGGGATTGGACGCATTAAATACCACGCGAAGTTTTGTGGTAGTACTATCAGCCTTGTACACTGCATGTTGGGGTAAATAAAATTTGAATTTCCAGGCGATGTAGGGGAAACTTCAGTCATGTGTTCAAGGGTCGAGTATTCTGTAATAACCCTATCATATTCGGATTTCAGCTGAGAATTTATTTGCAACCTCGACTCTTTTCGAGAAAACCGAAGACTGATGTCCATCGGATATTCCCGTTTGAATGGGAGAGAGACAACAAATCGACCACCTTCATTGCGGTAAGTTGTTGATTTAAAAAGATTTTCACAGTGGAAGTCATCGTCGGACATATGAGGACGGTTTGGAATTTCTTCCAGTTCCCAAAAACGACTCAGCTGCTTATTTAGTGAAACTTCGTTATGAAACACGGAGATAGTTTGGGGGGAAACGATCGACCTAGTTCTACCAGTAACTATCGAGCCAAATACCGTTTGTTGTGCCACCAATGTTTTGCCTTCATTCCATCTCATACCACTTTTAATAATTTTTGGATATACATCCCCACCTGACAGTACATCGACCTGAGATAATTTTTTGACGAGATTATTAGCCATATAAAGGTCAGAAAAGTTTGAGTATTTAACGGTATAAGCAGAATGATATGGCAGCTGGCTTGTTAATTTTCTTACAACAAAGGCTTCGGTTCTAGTATTGAATATGTTATCAATAGAAGACCCTATGGTAATGAAACAAAGTTGAGTTGATGTAGCTGTTAACGCTTCATTTAATCCGATTACTTCTGTTTGAGCAGCTTTCGTTGATAAATTCAGTTTCATTTGAAGCTTTTTAGTAATAAGGGTATAAGGGTATATAAGAGCTCGTACAGTACAACGCATATCAACGACACAAAAGTCAATCAGAGCAGTACCGAGGACAATTGACTTGTTTGTAGTAGACTGTAGCTGTGTTGAATACGATTGGCGTACTTTTGCTGCAGCAGCCGCTGAAGTTGAGGGGTTATTATCAGAGCTAAACCCTTGAGTGTGCGGTAGTTCACGAGCATGACTCGTATTATAAATTGGGATACCTAAAAATGAGGGTTTGGATTGTCCGATGGAAAGATGATCAGATTTCGATCGGTTTTCTGGTCGATGTAAAAGCGAATGATGTTTCTGATTACATAAGGAACAGACATACTGACTTTTACAACTTTTGTAATCATGAGAGACTGCTAAACAGTTCGTACATTTTTTTGTTTCTTAACTACAGCAAAACGATCTTCAATATTCATTTTAAGAAAACCAGGGCATAATCTTAATGGGTGAGAATCATGACAAAGAGAGCACTTCTTCAACATATTCGGAGCAACTTTTGTTTGAAAGGTGTTTACCTTCTTTGGATCATATGAATTATATTTTTTCGTATGCAGGGGTTTATTAACGTGGTGGTTATGGGGCACAGGGTTTGCTCGAATATCAGCAAACCCCTCAAGAGACTGATACCTAGATGTTAAAAAACTATCCATCTCCTTCCATGATGGCAACTCTTTACTATTTCCTAAATATTGGGTCCATAGATGGAGACTTACTTCACGGAGGCATGTAGAACAAATATATACAAATATAACATCCCAATTTTTTGTGCCAATCTCTAAAAGTGCGAGATTGGCCTCACAATCATTGATTGTGCGCTGAAGTTCTTTATAAATGGGAGACAAGTTGAAAAGGGTTGTCAATTGTGCGTTGACTAGGACTCGCTTATTCGCATAACGCTCGACGAGATTCCTCCATCCCATTTCGAAACCATCGTTTGTCAGAGGGCAATTTTTTAAAATTTCATTCGGTTCTCCTTGAGTTTTCTTAAGCAAGTGACACAATTTCTCTACTGGGGATAGTCTCCATAGAAAGTTTTAGTGTCACATGGTGGTAGAGAAAGGTTTGGACCCAGATCAGAATGACCTTTTTGAGTATCGTTCACGGGGGCAGCCTTTTGGCAAACAATCTCGACTATTTCACTTGCTTTAGATAAAACTTTTACATGTGCCTCAAATGTTCTATAAAATCTTTGTTTTAAAGACTCTAAGTCTATTTTTCCCTCTAAACTATTAAATTTTTCCAGTATAGAATCGTAGGCTGATCGAAAAGATTTCCATAGTTGGAGAAATTCATCCTTATGTACTTCTACTGTATGAACAGTATGCACATTGTCAGGAATAGCTTCAAAATAAGACTGAAACTCTACTACGCGATCTGATCCATTAAAGACATATCGATATTTAACCTTCACAAGATTTCTCACAAACCGATTGAAATACTACTTAAATGATTCGCCTGGTAATTATAAAAAATTTAACTAATTTTCAACGCCTATTTATTAAGGGGTAAAGTAACAGAAAACAATTGCGTAAATCGTACCGATTGTTTTTCCTTTTTTTTTTTTTTTTAATTTAACACCGCTTAAAAGAATTTTTATAAAAAAATATATGTGTGGCACTTTCGATGTATGTGCAATTCTGCCGCTATCAGTTCTCTAAACGAGCTGTTAAGTAATTTTGTTAAGGAACTAATATCAACAAACAAAATTTTCTCAAATTAATATTCTATTTTCCTGTATTTTATTGATTTTAATTTTTCTTATTTCTTCATTTATGGTAGAAATAAGCGTTAGCAGCTTGAAAAGTTCTGAAATCAACAGGGGGTTTTTTTATTTATTGTAAATTTATGTATTTACTTTAATCTGAAGTTCTGACAATTCTAAGCTATTTTTTCATTTACTGTTTACAGTTCTAAAATGTTTAGGCTTTAAGAAAATTTCCTTTTATAAATATTTAAATTAAATATTTATGCTGAAAACCCCATAATTCATAATTAAATTTATTTAATTGAGTCGAAAAAATATTTAAGAGATTGGTTATGTTAAGGGTTCTGTTAATATTGTTCACTTATTTTTTCTTTGACATATGTAGGATCATTCAACCGCAAAAAAACACTAAAAAAATGATTTAGCACTGTATGTTAATATCGCAAGTCACTGTTACTCTTGAATTAAAACTTGTTCTTATTTTCTCCTTCGGTTAGTTAAATGCATTAACATTGACAGAAAGGGGAAGGCATAACAGCAGAGAATCTACCTTAATAAGACTGTCCGTGCAGTTACTCGAAATATGGGAGAGATTATGTCAACGAAATAATTGCAGTTTGAGGAATTTGTTATATTAATGTTGTTAACTTTCTCCTTTCGAATGTATGGGATTATTGAACATATATTATATTAATATCACCAATCACTACTTTCTACATAAACTTGTTCTGACTTTCTCCTTCTGTTACATTAATAAAAAGGGGAAGGCATAAAAGCAAAGCAGTTAATCAAAAAAAGGAGAGATTATGTTAATGAAGTAATTACATCGAATAACATATAATCTTGCTTTGTGGATATCGTTTTTAAAATTCAGGGAAATTTCGCTTGCAAATTATAACTGACTCACCAGTAAATATATAATAGAGAGTTACATATATTGCTTGTCGTTGTGAATAATGTCGTACTTGATCTTGTTGCCTGTGTCGCGAATATTAACAAAAAACCACTTTTATTATATATCATTTAATACTCACATTTATGATTACGTTGGGTTTGATTATAAGTTTCTCACTTATTTTTTGTATATTTTTTATTTTTTGGGGGGATATCACCGATGCATCCAATCACTTGTTCAATGTGGTATTATGAGTTGCACAGGTACTTAGCGAGGGGTGTTAGTTCATAAATTTTGACCTGTAATTAATTTTTGAATAAAATAACTTCACAATCCGGTTCGAAGGACCACAAAATGTTGAGTTATGGTCTCAGTTATTTTATTCACGATGTAAGAAAATTAAGCAAAATGAATTAATATATGGGGGTTGTAAGCTTTTATTGTATCGGTTGTATACCAACCTTTTCTCGGGGGGTAATAATTGCAACTGAACTATATGCATTCAGATAATATTAATAATGTAGGATATTCTTCTTGAGTGTAAGAGTAAATGTTAGAGAGTGAGTGTCAAACAGTCACTTTTCCATTACACTCTTGCAGATTTGTATAATACATTTTAAAATTCAGAAATAAATTCATTCCTCGCCTGAACAAATTTTTAGATAAATTTTTGATAAAATATCTTTTACTTTAAATGTCAATATTTACTTATTTTATTTACTTATGAGGAATTAATAATTAAATTAAATTGTAATTGTATATCAAAATATATATCATTAAGGTTTTATGTGCAATGATATTTGTATAGTTAGATAGAATTATAGTCATATGCCAGTGGACTTTAAATAATTAATAATTACAGTTCCATCTATCGGGTCTTTGTTTATAAATTATGGAAATGGTGGATAAGGTATGTCACAATAACGTGGGTATGTGATATGAAGGTTCCGAATACAGCCTTATGTAAATTTAGTATGTCCAAGTCTAAGTCTAATGATTTTGTTGAAAAAGTTATTGATGTTAATTTTACTATAGTATTACGATGTTTGATTAAGAGTGTTATCAAAAACTCAATATTTTAATTGTAAAATGTTTTGCTTTTACACTTATTCCTAAGCCAATGCTTTGTCAATGTTTTACGAATAGTAGACAAGTGAGAAAATTATATTCGCTCTAGACCGACTATACGTTATCCTATACCATGGTTTAGAGACCCTATATATACGGTCCAACTATTTGGATAGAGAAAATGAGCATAAACCCAATTTGAGTGGCATTGTTATTATTTTTTTTGGCTGCAGATATGAAAAGTTCATATCGGGTGCTATATTTATATGGGGCCTAGGTCGAAAATGGACCGATCCTGACAATATTTGGTAAAGTTACTTATATTTTGAAAAAATATATACAAACCAAATTTTAAAAAAATCTGTGCAATATTTTTTTTTTTGATAGATTTAGTGAAGATCGGGAAGCAGCTCCATATGAGGCCTATGACTAAGAATTGTCCTATAGGGATTATTTTTGCACTACTGATTAATGGATGTAACAAACACATACAAACCCAATTTGACTGAGATCTATATGATAATTTGAATCCTATGGCAATTTATGTCGATTTCATAGGGGGACTAGGTCTGAACATGTATCAGAAAGTGATTCTGAGTCGATCGGTATAATAAAAGATGGGTCTGGATCAAATATTTTTGGTAGTGCCACATGTGGTATAGGGATAAACAGTGTTCTCAATTTGGTGTTGGAAAAGCACTCCAAAGTTCAAAATTTAAAATGCATATTTTCGAGCGTAAAAATAATATTGATATCATGCTTGCCTTCAAACATAATAACACTATGCCACAAAATAAAAAAAATTGCATGCACTTTTGAAGAGACCTAGTGTAGGTTGTAGGCCTTGTTGAGTAGATCATTTGTCCATTTTTAGAATTTTGAATACACCCTCAAAATCTGAAGTTATGTCCAAAAAACGTTTTTTTAGGACTTTATGGACTTAAATATTTTTAACTTTTTCAGTTGTGGGTCGATCTTTAATTTTTACGGTTTTACGGTTTTGGAAAGGTGACTAACTAAGCTTTCCAAATATATATATATGTTTATACTTTTAACAAACCCATGTGGAAATAATACCCCAAATTTTTAAAATTTCCAGTTTTTGGTGAGCTTTTTCAACTTTGGCGCCTTTTTTTTCCTAGACATTGTTTGGGAACATATGTTTTTATTATCTTTATTTGAAATCGCATTTAGTAATGAGTAAATTGACACCTTGTTTTTTAAAATTGGTTAATAATTGTTAATGTAACAATATTTTTTTTAATTATACAGATATAATTTTTCCTAGTATATGCTATGTATATAAACAGTTTTATATGCAAACATTTTTACAGTTATTTTTTACACTTGAATTATCCTATATATGGTTTAGTCTCTTTTATTAAAAAATAATAAATCTTTATCAATAAGCACTTGATTTAAAAAAAACAAGGTGTCAATTTACTCATTACTAAATGTGCTTTCAAATAAAAATAATAAAAACATATGTTCCCAAACAAAGTCTAGGGAAAAAAAGGAGCCTAAGTTGAAAAAGCTCACCAAAAAACTGGAAATTTGAAATATTTGGGGTATTATTTCCACATGGGTTTGTTAAAAGTATAAATATATATATATATTTGGAAAGCTTAGTTAGTCATCTTTCCAAAACCGTTTAAAAATTTAAAATCGACCCACAACTGAAAAAGTAAAAAATATTTAAGTCCATAAAGTCCTAAAAAAAGGTTTTTTGGACATAACTTCAGATTTTGAGGGTGTATTCAAAATTTTAAAAATTGACAAATGATCTACTCAACAAGGCCCACAACCTACACTAGGTCTCTTCAAAAGTGCATATTGACTGTAACACCGTGTAATTAACACTAAAAAAATTAATTAGAACCAAAAGGTCAGAAACGTTTTTGAAAATGCTATATGAAATAATCAAACCCATAAAAACAAAGTTTTTATTAAAACTCTTTCTTTCCTTATGCATATGAGTTTTCAATATCTCCGTGAATGTGTGTGACTATCATAAAATTAATCCTTGGCCACAACAAGTCTATGGATAAAGTTTCAGATCCATCGGATGACGGGAAGTGGGGTTCTAACATCTCCGTGACTGTGCGTGACTATGTCGAAGTTAATCTTTTTTCACAGCAAATCTATCGACCAAGTTTTAGATCGATCAGATAAGGGAAAATGGGTTTTAAATCAATCAGTGACTGTGCGAAACTATGCGTGACTGCGCGTGACTATGTCGAAGTTAATCTTTCTTTACAGCAAGAATATCGACCAAGTTTCAAATCGGTCGAATGAGGGTAAATCCCATTTAGACCACTCCGTGACTGTGCGTGACCATGCGTGACTGTGCGTAACTAAGTCAAAGTTAATATGAGATCGATCGGATGAAGGGGAATGACATTGAGATCACTCCGCGACTGTGCGTTACCACGCGTGACTGTGCGTGACTACACCAAAATTAATTTGTAGTAACGACAAGACTATGGGCCAAGTGCCACCCATGGCAGACAGACAGACAGAGAGTATGAGTTAAAGGAAATAGTTTAAAAATACAAAATTTTGGGTTCAGATGCGACCCAGAGTCATGTCGTGGTTCGTTGAATGTTAAAGAATAGCATATTTCAATTGCTGTATTTGTTCAATATATATTATTAGTTATTTAGTGCACATTACTAATAGAAGAGTATTTACAAATTCTTTGCTACATATCAAACGATCAGCTGAGATCATAATATACAAATTACAGTAGTACTTCGCTTAATTTAAACCTTGATAAATGCAACTGCACTATTATTGCAAGACTTTAATTAAAAAACCACAGTTAATGCAAGAAAAGATACATACAGTTTGAAAAAAAAATGGCGGGATCAAGCAAGAGAGCATGATTCCTCCCCTACAAAATAAATAGTTATTATCACATATCTAGAGTACTATGTTATCGATAATCCTACAACTTTAGATGAATTCATTAATTATAAATGTGCAAATTCGTGCAAAAATGGAAAGGATCGAACAAGAGTAATATAGAGCAAGTCCATAAGTTATGGATTTAAGTAGTTATGCTAAGAATGGGCCGGATAGGATTAGTGCCATAAAAAGTAAATGTTTATTATCAAATATTTAGAGTTATATGATAGTGAGAGACTTAGAATTTTGTGCTACTGCATAACCTATTAATATAAGCAGTGGAAGAAAAAATGGTCGAGATCGTACCAATACCGGCCACTAAAAGTCAACCATATGAAGTGATATGATAGTGACACAGTATTTGTCAATTGGCTATAAGTCCGAGTAGTAGAGTAAAAAATGGGCGAGGGAATATCCATACAACGTAAAAATATAATGTGATTTATGTGAAGTTCACATATTAATGTTATTACGAAAATGATGCTGTTTATATAAATGTAATATTTTAAATACACGCAAAAGAACTATTCACGAATGAAAGCTCAGGCAAAACAATTAGATTAGATTTAAAATCAAACGTAACATTTATGCTTTAAATTAATTTCAATGATATGATTAATATTTTGAGTCAGTTTTTGAAACTTCCTCGAGATCTATTAACTGCGTTTAGCAAGGTTGCACTGTAATATGAATCGATAAATGATAAATTATTTCAACAAAAACAGAAGCTACCATAATATATTTCGATACCCGTGACAGTTCAAAAAATTATTGTAAAACATCATAGTTACATGAAGTAGTGAGATTTGATGAATTTAACATATAATTGATACCCTAATATAAATAACTATATTTAATATTCGTACTGCACATATCTCCATCAACAATTCATAGTTATCTTATATAGTTATCTTATATATTTTCCTTCCTTACGAGAACTTGAATGCAATAAATCTGTGGTTTTCTAGAATAACCGCGTATGTCATAAAATCAAAATGTTCAGGGGAGCCAAAAAAACGTTATATTTGAAATAATGGGATCGATATAAATAAAGTTTTTAGAGCTTTTTATTTAACAGTCCTGTAGATATGGGCAATAAATACTTTATATAAAATTTTGAGTCAAAAATCTTCAGAGGAATAGATCCTAGAGAAGGACGAAAAAACAATATGTAAATAGCACTTAAAATGTGTGCAGATAAAATAACTTATGTCGACAAACGTCGTTTTCTTTGAAAAAGAAAACTACCAATTCAACCACCCATGTAGACATAAGTTGTTGTTGAATGAAAAATGGATTTTTTTGTTCGTCAACAAAAATTTAACGGGACTTAGGATGAGAATATAACAATGTGTCAAGAATAATAATGACAAAAAATAACAGAAATAAACTCACAAGTTTTTATAAGTGGTTGTAAACTGAAAAATAAACCAAAATTATTTTGCATTTTTTCATTAATAACAACGTATGTCGCTATGTGTCGTTTTCTGGGAAAATAATTTGTCAGCGATCAAACGTAGGTTGACATACGTCGATAGTCCTGCAAATTAATTTAATAAACATTTAAGTTACATCGTTATTTAAAGAAAAAACTCAGAAATGGTCAATATTTTTTTATTTTTTTTTGATTTTAACACATGTAAAGAGCGTTAAAAATTAATATATTTGGCATCGTTAACTCAAAACTGACAAAAATGGGCATACGCGGTTATTTCAGAAATTTAATATTTGGGTTTCCGATTCTCCATCAGTTTGAAAATACCCAGTGTGGTGGTCTTAAAATTCACTAAGAGCGAACCAAAATCCTAAGTGATTTGTTGGTTTTGTTTCTTTATTTATCATATTTTTTTTTATACCCTCCACTCCAGTGTGCAGAGGGTATATATAAGTTTGTCATTCCGTTTGTAATAATTGGAAAAAAAATTTTGGACCCCATAAAATATGTATATTTGTGATCCTTATAACAACCGGAGTTGATATAGCGATGTCCGTCCGTCCGTCTGTCCGTCTGTGGAAATCACGATGACGGCATCAATCGGGCAGCTAGGGTACTCGTTGACATAAAAAATGATTCAATAGCATCCTGAGAAGTTCGCTATTTAAAATCGTCCAAATCGGTCGATTAGGGCCCGAGATTTGAATAAAGAACTAAAAAATACTTGAAAAAATATAATTTTCTATGTTGTTCTTGTCACGATCACGCCCTCAATAGGACAGCTAGGGTGATCATTTTTAGTTAAAATGATTCACCAAGTTCATGGGAAGATTTCTATTTCAAAAATCATTAAAATCGGTGGAGCTGGTCCAGGGAAATCTCTGAAAAATTAAAAAAAAAATGAAAAACATGATATTTCTATATTGTTCTTGTTGTTATTCTAAATCTTGCATTGTTATCATAGCTGGACTTTTTTTTATCAACTCTGGTAGAAAAATTTAAAAGTTTCCATTGTTTTGGCATCACAAAAAAATTTTTTTAGATCATTTCTGTCATTGCCGCGAGCCTGCCTGCAAAATTTCAGATCGATTGGGTTTTCCCGTGACCCGTTAAAAGCGATCCAAAATTTTGCGACAAGCAGACACTACGAGTTAATATAAAGGGAGTAAAAATTCACCATCATCTAAACCAAATAATGCTAAAATACCTAGTTGTTAATAAAAAAAAAATATTGGGCAATTCACAATGGGTAATGTATCGTTGTATCTGTTGTATCGTGTATCACTTTACAATAGTGTAAAATTGTTGTTGGTAATTTTCACTGAAAAATCTTCTACACGATCCAACTTCATTTGCTATGTTTAGTAAATGTTGTATATTGTATCATAACATATCAGTTCCAAGTGAATGCCAGTTTTTATGAAAAAGAAAAAACAAATACATAGAAGTTTATCAGCATAAATAATTATAAAATAAAATATGGCAAATAATGCAAATAACGCAAATACATCGATAAGTTTATTTATATAAAAATTAATGTTTATATTTTTAGTATGTATTTTCTCTTTCAGTACCATCCAAAACATTTAACATATTTTTTTTCATTATAAATTAAAAAGCAAGAGGTACGTAACTAAAACTCCAGGGTATATCTCACGACCAAAAAGCAAACACTGACAAGTGTTTTCTCTTATACAAAATAGCAGAAGCGACGAAGCGATCTTTCCTCGTTGGATCGAAAATTACAATAGAAAGCGTTTTACTATATGAAAATACAACTGAGTGTTCACAACAAATGATTGTATTGTGTATTTCAATACAACATACAATATACAACACCTGTTGTGAATTGCCCAAATGTAAATTTAGCAAAACAAATTTATGTATTAATTTATTTAAAGAGAAAAACACAAAAATAACGTTTGATGTTGTATTTTTTGTGTGTAATATTTACATATACATACATACACATATTAAATAATACAAATAATATACATATATTATATATATGTATGTATGTATGTATATTCATAGTAACTGCATGTTAGAAATAAATCGGTATATTATTTTATTTACATAAAATTCTGCAATATTTTGTTGTGGGGAAAACACATTTTTTTGCATTAACAGAGTGTCACTTCATTTTGCTCAGCGTGACTATGCCACAGTAGATGGCGCCACAATTTTTGTTCTAATTAGCTTTGCAATAGTTATTTCTATTTTAACATGAATGTCAATATTTTCAACTAGATATCATACAGAACAATGTTAAGAGTATACACGGGCTGGTCTTTTATTTCATACGTTTTTTCATTATTCTTTTACAAATATGAACATAAGTTTGGCATATTAACTTTTTGTTGTGTTTACAAAATAGGGTTACCGAGTTCATCAATGAGTTTTTTGCTTTCAAAACAGTTCTACATAGTTATATAGAACTATTATTCTGCTTTACCTACAAAACATCTGATTGCGATTACATCTAATTTTTAAAAATTGTTTATAATTAATAAAGCGTTATTTTTCACATATATACAAAATTGCACTTTTTAAATTTTCCATTCAAATTTAAGAAAATATCAATTCTTATAAAAACTGAAATTAAAATTTCCAATTATAAATTAGAAAATATTAATTGAATTTCAGAAAATCATATCAAAACGTCGGAAATAATAATTTTAAATTTAGAAGACATCAATTGCATCTTTAATATATAAATTTTATTCGTTAAACACAAATTGAAATTCCAAAAAAAAAAAAAAAAACACCAAATATGTTTACATTTAAAAAAAATATTGCCATTCAGGAGATATTAATAACTTTTCAGTACCGCGATCCAGTAACTTCTTTTAACGATAGTCGAATCGTAAAAAAAAGAAAATTGCAAAATTATCAGTAAAATTTTTAAACGATATTCGCTATTGTTAAAGTCAGCTGTTGTTGTTATCTAAACGACAACCATTTTTGTGTTGTTTATTCAATTGAAATGTCGTCATACATAAATAAAAATCATAAAATAGTGAAAATATTTTGCTTTTATTAAAAAACTTTTTTATATAAATAAAAAAATTATATAGCATATTCAATTCATTATTTCATTTTCAAATAAATAAACAGAAATATTAGTAAAAAAAAAAATGAAGATATTAAACATAAACATAAAATCATCCTGTCAAACACGAAGTAATTTGTTTTTTTCTATTCTTTGTGTTTTTCGCTTGTTTTGACAGAGGTGCCACTAGTTTACAATTTAAATAAATAGAAAAACAGATTTGTCGACTGTCGTTAAGATGTATGTACTTAGCGAATCACTTAATCCTTAGTGCAAACAACAATAGCTGTCGATATATTTTGCGATTGTCAGATCGTTGAATTTAAAATTTACAGAATCACACTACAGAAAATATTAATTTAAATTCAATGAATTTAAGAAAACCTCAAATGATATTTAAGAATTGCTAACATAAAAATTGTTACATAAGTAAACGTAATTTGATGAGAATGTTATTTTTTATCTATAAGTTTTTCAGAAAATAAAGATAACATTAAATTATTTTATTTAAAATGTTTGGGACTTTTGCTTTTTTGCGTTTGGCATCCCTAATTTGATTATTTATTATTATAAATTTATTATCTATGTTTTCAAAATATTTTAAAAAAAAGTTGAGAGAGCTTTTTTTCTTTTTGGTTATTATTTTGTTACTCCATTCGACCTATATGGCCACAATGAAGAAATATTTGGCCAGTTAAAAGAAACTATACAGCCATCTCCAATTAGCACGATTAAATGCATATAGCCACTCTACACAACCATTACCTTTGCAATGGAGGTTAGGGTGAGCTATTTAATTAGCAAAAACTAAATTAAACGAGAAGTTATGTCATATAACCGGAAACGCCTGCATATAGGTATATAACCTAAATGCATGGCGATCAGCAACCACGATGACCAAAAAGCAAACACCGAAATAAATCCGAAATAATAGAAAAGACGAAAACCAACCCAAAGAATTTTCTTAAATAATTTGGTATTAAGTTTAACAAATTGTTTACTTTTTCCAATATTTTGTTTACATTTATTATCAATACTCAAACCGAGGTGGAGGGTATTAAAGATTCGGCACAGCCGAATTTAACACTCTTACTTGTTTCTTTTAGGTTTGTGTGTATTCAATGCAATTTCAATTATAGTTTTTTTGTTTGTTTATTTTCATGGTTATTTTTTTATTGCACTTATCAGCAACATGTCAAAAGTATTCGGCTTTTAATTCACCACCGTATCTCTTTATACCGGAACGTAATTGGCGGATTTCGGAAACCGAACCAGTTGGCCAAATAATAGCTCGCATCCGTGCAGATGATTCAGAAAATGATGAGCTAGTGTTTGGTTTGGAATCAGAATACAATACAAATATAAATCCATTTCGAATAGATCCAGTTGGAGGTGTTGTTTATCTCAATGAAAGTCTTATTGGAATGGTAAGTTTTTATTCGAAATTAAACAATGTATTCTAGATTTGATTTTTATATTATATTTCACTCTACGGTTTCCCAACTTCATCACGACTGTAACTAAAATAATTTGATCGGTCATAAGATAACATTAATCAACAGCCAAAAACCTGATCTTGAAATATATATTTTCTAATAAGCTGGCAAAAAAAAATATTATCTTTTTCAGTTTTTGAAATATGTTATTTTATTCATTCCTTTTGTTGGCCATCGTTTTTGAAATTTGTGAAAATGGGTGCGTTTTGAAACCTAGTCCCATAAAAACTACGCATATGAAGTCGACCAAATTGACCTTAACTCCATATTATCATATAGATCTTGGTTAATTGTTGCTTCTGTATGTATTATATGCATTAATCGATAGTCCAAACATAAACTGTATAAGACCATTCGTAGTCATATTCCCCATATAAGGCTGCTTTACTTAAATCTATGAAAAACTATGTAGTACGAAAATTATAGTTAGTCTCCACCGACTATGGGATATATCTGAAAAGCGTAAATAATAACTTAAACAATTTTTCTCAATACTTTAGATGTAAACAGTTTTTCTATTAAGCATTTAAAAATTTCCTTATTACAAGTTCTCTAATTTGAAAAAATTTCCAATTTTCACAGTTTCAAATTTATTTTATATACAATTTTTCATGTTTTAATGAATTTACGATAATTTTTTTTGTATAAAAGCTCCTATGAAATAGGATTACAGGTTGTTCTCCAATATGTGCCAGATTCTAATAAAAAAAAAATACAAAAAAAATCACCAGGTCTGGTAACCCTTGCTTTAAAGTAATAGATATATATATTCTTAAACTCTCGTATATTCTGCGCTCAGGGTATAACGAGTTGGTATTGTTGTTTGTAACTACATAAAAATTTGACCTATACCGATCGACTCAGAATCTCTTTCTGAGTCGATTTAGCGATGTTCGTCTAACCGTATGTGCATGTAAACCTTGTAATCACTCTACAGGTCGCAAGTATAAATATATTTTGACGAAATTTCGTATGCGAGATCCTGTCAGCTACAGGACGATCGCTATTGAAAGTACTGAAAATCATATTTGGTTTGTGTGTACTTATTATACAATTCTTAGTCAAAGCTCCCATATAAAGCTACTCCTCGATCTTCACTTAAATAGATCAAGAAGCAAAAATATTACACATATTTTTCTCAAATTTGTCAAAGCCCCGATATGAATTTTTTCATGTCGGCAGGCAACAAATATTTAACAATTCCACTCAAATTGGTTTATGCTTATATCTATAATCAATTAGTTGGACCTACTCATGGTCGGTCTAGACTGACTATAACTTTTACTTTTAATTTAATTTTTTAATTTTCACAAAGAGATATATTAAACTAAAAAGGCTAGAAATAACAATTAAATTAATAAACAAATTTTTTGGATAGCTTTTGTAATATTTTATATACATCACAATTTTCCTTTAATTGTTTTGAAATTTGTTTTTTTAGTTCGGAATTGCTTCAAATTGTTTATATCTCCGAAAACACAGATGTACCTATATACTTATCTCAGCATGTAATGATGATTTTGTTTTACATATATTTTACAAAACATTTTAATTTTCCAAAACCATTGGTAGCGACTCTAAGTTTCTGCTCAATTTCATTGTATTTTTTGTATTAAAACTACCTTTGTATCTTTATATCAACATTTTGAGCACGAGAAAGTCAGAAAAAATAATTAATAATTTGTTTTTGATTCAGTTAATATTTGGACATATTACTCATATAAGCAAAACCAAAATTGCCTAGATTTTTAGTCAATTACTAATTTGATTTTATATTCCCTTACTTTGACTTTGGGTTAAAAAATCCCAGTATTGGGTATCTTTTATAAATTTTCAATATTTGTCATATTTTATTATAAATTTAAAGATTTGTGTGTCTTTCAATTTTTTTTATTTATAAAGAGTTGCCTTATCTCGAGAATAAGGCTCCAATAATTATAAAGTTATATATATATATATATATATATATATATATATATAACTTGTTCTATACTAGAAAATAATTTGCAAATAAAGGCTGTTTCACAAAATAACGTCAAAACACAATAATAGGATTGTCTTATTGACTGGGAAAATTAAACCAAAAATCACACTTTGTACAAAGCATTTTTATTTGAAAACTAACTTAGTCGCAAAGCTTCAAGAGTAATTTTTTAAGATAATATTTAGGGTATTCATAGGGTGTACTAAAGTTGTAAGTTGTAAAGAAATACAAGACATATATTAATATACTAAAATCTGAAAAAAATCAAATAAAAGACAAATATTTGTTCTTTTACAAAAAAACTTACAAGAACGTAATTATATTCTCACATTTTTATTTATTTCTACTATATTTGCCACAATTGTTACACCGCAAAAAAAGATTTATTTTTACCCTTAACCTAGAGAAGTGGGAGCTTATATGATATATATCCTGTATAAAACATTAAAAAACAATAAAAAATATTGGAAAACAAAGAGTATAATTTTCTTTCTTTACTGCTAAATATGAAAGTTTTTTTTTTTTTTCGAAAAAACTGAATTTTTAACACAAAAGTACATACCTAATAAATTTCGGGTCGTTCACACAATAACTTCAAAGAAGATATACCTTTTTTTTTCATATAAAATATATAATATTTTCATGGCAAAAAGAATCAACTTAAAGTGTTATAAGTTCTTTTAAAATTATTTTATCACTTTAAACCCAGACGTAGGCTGGCTTTCAATTTAAATATATTTTATTAATATAAAAAAGTATTTCTCGTTGGCCTCTTATGTAGATTTTATAATTATTGTACTCTAACAGTAAAATAATGCAGTGTTTCAGATAGAACTAAATTCTCTTTATAAAAAAATCATCATTATTGTTATTAAAAAAAAGAGAACAATAAATAAGAAACTGTAATAAATACTGGTCAAAAATTAAAAGCAATTAACTTAAAGTTTAAATGATATTATAATTTAAAGGTTAAGTGTTGGTAGCAGTATTGGTAATAATATTAAGTTTCAGACAGAGCTGGATTGTTTTTAAGATTCGACACGGCCGAATTTAACATTCTTACATGTTTTTATTGATATTTGTTAATTTATTCCATTTTATCATTTTAAGGGCGGACAAAACTTTTTTCTATACGTCACTGTAACTGATGGTCAATTGACTGCCAAAAACGAAGTATATGTAAACATATTATCGGCGAAAGACAACAAAAGTCGACGTGGGACGAGACCGCCGCCTTCAATAACAAATGTTGTTCACAATATCTCACAGTTTTTGCCAGCGTTTGATAGGCTTCCAGGCGTACAATCGATACGTAATCAACAACCAAATAGTAGACCATCTGACATCTTACCTCCTGGATTTAACAAAATTGAGCCACCACCAGTCCTAAATTTCAATCCTAACCAACAAAGACCAATTTGGCCGACGACTAACTTTATCGAGAACAGTAATGAAAAGGATAGCGACTATAGTGGTGAGGTGACAACTGTAACAACACTGCACATAAGGAAGTCGACCACAAGTCGCACGAAATTAACACCCATCTCAATATTACCGCCATTCAAAAATGTTAGCCTGACTTCATCCACGAACAAAATGATAAAATATTCATCATCAATCAATGGCAGCAGTGATGAAAGTGGTTTCAACGAGGACTCCTCATTACACACAACAAATGCCACCACAATTTTGTACGGATTTAGATCCCAAATGATTCCTCTGATTTTGGCTGTTTGTGGACTGTTTGCCGCAGCTGCAGTCATCACGGTATTGTTATATCGCAAACGTTTGTGTGCCTTTGGCAAAACATTAAAGAACAAATCAAAAGAAGAAATGGTCAAAAAGTCGAATCAAAGCAATTTAAGTAACAGTAATGTAACGAATGACAGCCACAACTCAATGGTTATGCAACATTGGAATGGTCCAATGGCTTATGGTAATCGTTATGTGCCATGGGATAGAGAACAACAACATCAGCAACAGCAGTTACAACAACAGCAGCAAATATTGCAGCAGTCAATTGTAAGTATTTTTTATTTTATTTTTCAATTGACAGTGCCACATCTCATAGTCGGTCAGTGATGTTTGATGAAAATTTCGTTCTTGTAAAAGAATCGAAGGGGACAGGAATATTTTAATATGTATATAAATTTATTAAAATTTGTTTCTTCCACAATGAAATTATATTTCTTATTCTTATTGTAGTGCAAATCAACAATGTTCCTCGTACACTATATAATAGTTATAGATGATGTACACTCGTCTGATTAATGCTTTTTTAGGCCTTTTGGACATCCGCTTCTGGGTCGTCAACATTTAAAACTGTCTAGCTTTGAAAATAGGAAATAGTTGCTTTAATTCGAAATGAATTTCAAATTGAAAATCGTGTCCACAGTAATGCTAAATATGTGTTCATTTGACGTTCTTCAAATTCAAATCGGGTCCTTACACAACTGTCACCTCGGCATGTAACTGTTTAATTCAACAATAAATATATATATCCGAAAGAATTTCTATTATATTACCAAATTGCTCACTGGGTTGCCTAGTTTGTGGCACACATAAAACTAGAATTATAAATATAAACATATTCTTGAATACACACAGACATGATTCTGTGTGTATGCAAAAAGTTTACTATTCTTGAGTAGTATTATCAGATCAATTATGAAGAGTGGAGTAAGACCATTTTTAGTCTTGGCTACATAAAAAACAACATTCGTATATTGCCTCAAATCGAATCACAAATTAAAGTCAGAGATATTTTACTAAAACTTCGTTGCTTAGAAAAAAAAATAATGTGAGTCCGATCACAGGGGAGATGTGTAAACATCTAGTAATTAAAGATTTTTTACGGCACTTTGTTAAAATCAAATAGAAAGCGTCATCTATGTATCACTTATAGCAATTAACTGCAGGGGCTCTGCTAATATAAAAATAAAAATGATTATCATTATTTATTATTTCAACCGGTCAATTTTTAATTTTTCATTTTTTATTTATTTATTATTTTTAATTTTTTTATTTTTAATTTTTATTTTAAATCTTTAATTTTTAATTTTTCGTTTTTCGTTTTTCAATTTTTATTTTTCATTATTTATTTTTCATTTTTCATTTTTCATTTTTTATTTTTCATTTTTTATTTTTCATTTTTTATTTTGATTTTTTTATTTTTCATTTTTAATTTTAAATTTTTCTTCTTTTATTTTTCATTTTTAATATTTCGTTTTTCATTTTTATTTCTCTTTTTTTCATTTTTTATTTTTCATTTTTTATTTTTCATTTTTTATTTTTCAGTTTTCATTTTTCATTATTTATTTTTCATTTTTCAGTTTTAATTTTTCATTTTTTATTTTTCGTTTTTCATTTTTAATTGTTAATTTTTATACCCTATACAACTCTGTGGTTCAGGTCAAAAATATTTGGACCCGTCTTTTATTATACCGATCGACTCAGAATTACTTTCTGAAATTCAGATCTAGTCCCCATGAAATCGACATAATTTGCCATAAGATACAATTTATCATATAGATCTCAGTCAAATTCGGTTTGTATTTGTTTATTATATCCACTAATCAGAAGTCCAAAAATAATCCCTATAGGACATTTCTAAGTCATAGGCCCCATATAGAGCTGCTTCCCATCTTCACTTTGGTTTGTATATATTTTTTCAAAATATAAGTGACTTTACCAAATATGGTCAGGATCGGGTTATTTTTCGACTTTGTCCCCATATAAATATAGCACCCGATAAGAATTTAAAAACAATTCCCTTCAACTTTGGTTTATGCTTATTTTCTATATCCAATTAGTTGGATCGAAGCGATAGGGTCCCTAAACCATGGTATAGGGTATCGTATAGTCGGTCTAGACCGACTATAATTTTCTTACTTCTTTATTTTTAATTTTTTATTTTTTATTTTTCATTTGTATTTTTAGTTTTTCATTTTTTATTAAAAATTTTTTTTTTCATTTTTCATTTTTGATTTTTAATTTTTCATTTTTTATTAATAATTTTTTATTTTTCATTTTTAATTTTTTATTTTTTCACCTGTTTTTGTGATTGTATTGTGACATAGAAATTTACCCCCTGCGCGTATAGATGTTTACACACAAAAAACATAATAAATACCAATAAAAATTACGTTGCGGCAACCGAATTTGAAGCCAATCGAATTATTATTATAACAACGAATTATTATTGTTACAACAAAACTGAACTGTTTCATATGGTCGGACTTAATCTATTTTAATTCTCTCACTTCTTAGAATAATATATTGCATGCCTGCTTCAGGAAGTATCTGTTATTGGGAGATCCCATTGTACCCATTAATTCTTATTAGACTGATGTCAACACGTTCAACAACATTTCGGTCTTTATGTATTGTTTAGTTGTTAGTTAGTTAATGTTAGCGATGTGTACGTCTACACACCTGGGACTTTTACACCTGTATTTTTCTTAAATTATCATAGTTCTTTTATTTCAGTACAAATTAACATACACAATAAGTATAGCAGCAGCACAAAATTCTGGGTTATGTTACTGGTTTGTTGTATCGATTTAATTGAAACACTGATAAAAGAAACTTTGGGAAATATTTTGTACATTTTGATTTAAGTATTCATGCATGTCATTCGAAGGTGTTCTGTATCAATGGAATCCAAACATGGCATCTCAAAAAATAACGTGAACTTTTATGAATTCGTATTAGGTTCATAACAGATGACGATGGCCAAATTGACAATGATGGCTATGGCAATGTTGTTCACGAGAATATCGTTGATATGAGTCAAAATTAAGTAACCAGAGGAGTGGGTATTATGAACTTTGCAAAAATTAAAAAATATATTAATGTATGTATGTCTTGTGCTTAACAGTAGCAATTTTAGTAAGAAATTATCATAAGTTGTTTTTCACTTTTTGTGTTCCTGCACATGAAAACTTTCTCTCCTTCGTCCTATCCATTAACTAATTTCCTGATAACATCGCAAAATATGTATGCTAGAAGACAGCAGTCAAAGCAACGCCAAATAGAATCAAATTTAACATTTATATAATACAGGAAATCAGCTCATATATGTTGCCGTTAAAATGTTCATAAATTTTACAAAGTTCCCATTAAATATATTGTCGTTTATTTTGTGAACATTCCTTACTTAAATACAAAATATACACAGTCATATTGTGAAATTGTCAAAATATTTAGATTACTGTCAGCAAAGATATTTGCATTTTTACTAAACTAAAAAAAAGTACAAAGTGTTACAAAAAAAAAGTGACCAGCAAACTAGAATGAGACTTGTATTAGATATAAAAAATATGCTAAATAGCAAACGAATGTCCTTTATATAAAATGACAAAATCGCTGGCACCAGACACTCTCAACGGGATTGCTTTCGTTGCAATGAAAGTTTTTCCGAAAAAAAAAAAAATAATTGTACATAAAAATAACTTCCCACTCTTTGAATAAAAATGGAATAATAAAATATTTGGTAGCTGTTGAATGGATGTTTAAGGAATGAATAAGATAAAGAGGTGTTAAAACCAACCAAGCAGAATTTGATATTCTCCTGCACATTTATAATAATTTTCTCATTCATTCATAACACAACAACCGCAAGTATGCTATTTGTACGTTGTACGTCATTTTTTCAATTCATTCATTTATACACTTTTAAAGTGTATAAATCTGAAAATGAAATATTTATCCATTTTGCATTAATCTTGTTATGAAAGGAATCCAACAGTTTGTTTTTACTAGTATTCGTTTGAATAAGTATGTAATTATGTTTGTATGTATTGAGCACTATACGAGCATATAGATGTGTGTACTTATGTACGAATATTTGTTAACTAGCTGACGGTCTGACCCTTTGAGTGGGTCAGAGAAATTATCGTTTTTCTGCTTATAAGTAAATGCAATGTTGCCATAACAAATTTTCTATTCCTATGCTCTTGAAATTCATTTAATTTTTGGCTTGGATTTAACATTAAACTATCGAATGTCCCGAATCAAACGAAATTCTTTTTTTCTGTAAATTTTGGTGATTCTTATTGAAATGTTCATGAATTCACTCAATATGGAATTTATTAAACTTTTAAAGTACGGACTTGAATATTTTCGTCTTTCAGGAGAAAATTAAAGGCAATCGCTGAAGGACTTGATATAAGAGTATGAAGTGACAAAATATTTAATTCATTTAACTCTGATTACGTTACATATTTATTCATTGGTTTTTGTTTTTGGGCTGGAGTACTTCTACTAAAAAAAAAATTTTTCACTTTCTTTTGATCGTATCCAAACATCAAATGGAAAAATATTTTTGTGTTTATATTTCATCTAGTTCTTTATTAATTCATCAGATATCTAATCAATTTCTATTATCTTATAGAGTACACACTAGTCTTTAATCATACATATAAACTTCTTAGATAATTCACGACATACTGAAGAAAAAATGTAGAAAATTCCCGTCACGTACGGGACGGTTCTAGTCAACTAACATTCGAATTTGTTATCGTTGCATTCAGATTTCAGCGAAACAATTACATATGGAGAAAAAGTGTCTTAAGGAAAAGTTTTAACTTTTACTAAAAACACATATATATAATTTAAAATTGGTTGGTATAATTTGTCACGTACAGACAAAACGCGTCACGAAGGGGACATAGTTGAACTTTGATCTAGAAAGTAAATAATAATTAATAATTTTTTACGTGTTTTTCTAGGGATAAGCAATATTTTCTGCATTCCACAACATTCTCCTTAGTTCTAATAAAATGTAACTTTGAAATACCAAATATTGCTTTCGTATTATCCCATGGTGATAATGACATAATTTTTTCATTTATTTCCGAGGATGGAATATATATTACGCATGTTTTTGAGACTAATCTAGAAGCCAAATCAGCAAAGTTTGGACGACAACATGTTCATTTTGACTCATCATTATCTCTCTTACTATTCTATCTCTCACTTTTGATGTTTCCGCCAACTCCATCTATCACATCTTTTCCGTGCGATGTAGCAAAATATTTCCAAAAAAAGGGCTTTTTGTATTTTTTGCTCAACATTGATATTAGTTTTACCTTATAACGTTTCTTAAATTCCGATGCAGGGCCGTCGGTCCAAATGATTTCCGCTGAAGGTAAATCTTTATTTTCTTTAAGTATCAAGTCGAGCAACTCATTTAGGAAACAAAAATGTATCTTTATCTTTAGCGTGTGCTTCAGAGCATATGAGGTATGTTTGACAATTGCCTTTGTAAAAACTTCGTCTTTTTGAAATTCATTGGCTTGAATTCGTTTCAAATTTACATGCTTCATCATAATATGAATTAAATCAAAAAGATGTTCTTTAAGTTCACCTGCATCTGTTTCATTGTTTACTAAACGTAGTTTATTATCTGAGTTTTTTTTTCATTCTTTCCATACACAGATTGTACTTAATTCCATAGATAATAATATATTTTTGCCATCAGAACAAGTATCACATTCATTTTTCCAGCATCTCGAATGCAAAGAAGTATCATATAAAATCCTACACTACCAGTCGTTACAATAGTTTTGTTTTAAACCTTTTACTTTAAACATAAAATTTTCATGAGTTATACATCTACATTGATCTGAAGGTGTGTCTTTCATTAGCAGGGATTTTAGAGCCTTTTGAAGAGGTTTAGCTAAAGTTTTTTTCGACTTGTAGGGAAGTTCGGTACTTACAGAAGATTTATCAAAACTTTCAATTTGAACCCGCTTTTTAGCCCTTTGCAATCTCTTCTTGTCCCTTTCCTTAAGTCGTATAGCTTGCAGCTCACTTTTTGAAAGTTTTTCTTGTTTTCCCTTGCGAAGTTCACGCATCCCTTTAGCCTCATTAGCGGTGAAATTTGGATTTTCCTCCTTTCTTTTTTCATGAAATTTTCGCATATGGCTAGCACTTATTGATGGTTGTTGATCAGTCATTTTTGTGAGATTGAAATTTGTAATACAAAAATTTCTTGTTCCTCGGCGTCACGTACGGACGCTTAACTGGTACCACTTATTAGTTATAAGGGAAACGATTAATTACAAATTTTTTTGATTAATTCTTGGACCACTAGAAGTTAGCTATAAACCACAAAAATGAGTTTCTATAATCGCCTTATTTTACAATTATTAAAATAAAAACGAATTAAGCGTCACGTATGGGAAATCGAAACTTTCCTTTGTGTTATAATTAATTTCTCGACATCAGAACAATTTACAAAACAATTGGTTATGCAGTTAAATAAAGCTTACCACACACGTAGACAGAGAAAATTAAGTTCTAACTGATAAACGATAGTGACAGCTACCTATCAAAAAATATTGTAAAGTCAAATCAAAAAAGCCTACTTGTTGTTACTCTTTAAAAATAACAGTATTTTAAAAAACAGCGATCTACTCTTTATAATTTCAATAAATTATATAAGATTAGAACATAATCTGACTATATATGTATGTGCAATAATATATACAAAATTAATATTTGGATAATGGTTTAGAGTTCCCATTTTTCATGGAATGCTCCATACGTATGTAGGTACTTACATTTCAATATATGTCGCCTATGAGTCTTGGTTATTTATCTTGAAATAGCCCAAAAATATTCGATGAATACAAAACTCCAAATAGTGACAACAATTGTCGAAAACTCAGCAATAATATAATGTACATGTCCGTTGCCATTCACATTATCATCATCATCGTCTTAATGACTATTATTGCCGCCACCGACATTGCTTTTAATAGTCATTTCTCAATTTAAATTGACAATATGCTGTCGCAGAAGAGTGGGAATTCCAACATACCGGATATTTTCTATGGCACTTAAATCTGTTGGCGTGATGATGATAAGATTAGCTATGATGTTTTATGCACCGCATTGACATGAACTCGGTGGTGATGATGATGTTTGTTGATTTTACTTATTATCACTGTTGCTGTTATTTTGTTATTATGTTGATGACAATGGCGATATTCGATAATATTTGTCTAACATCAAGTACTTATGAACTTTTCAATATTCATGCTATAGAATAAAATTGTCAAGCGTATGGATATTTAATGGATGTATTTCTCTGTATAACAAATGTCCAAAGGATATTTTATTTTGAATTGAAAAATTTTACATCAAATATGCAACTTTCAAATGGTTAGCTATAAAATATGAGTGTGACAATGGGATGGAAAAATTAATAATAGTCTATTAACGTTCTTCTTAACTGTGGTTGATTAATCAATGTGTTGGAGTCATCTCTTAAATATATGTGAGTTTTTGATGGTACCAGTTTTAAAAATTCCGGCAGTTTCGAAATATGGCATTACGGCTTTTTATATCATGATTTTCAGTTTATTATCTTTTCTATAACAAGTCGATTCAAGTTTCACTACAATATATATTTGTATCTTTCAACATTGTTATATTAATTCTAGATACATATTAATATATTCAGCAAACAAATTGGTTTGTCACACAATGAATTCGACAACGAAATTCACATTGCATGAAGCTAAAGCTCCTACCATTCCAGACGTGGTCCATTACTTAAGTCTAAAATAAAATAACGTATTTTTAAAGTTAATGGAATTTGATTATTTAAGTAGTTAAATAGGTATTTATAATTTAATTCAAAACTGTACAATAAAACTATTAAAAATAGTGTTAAATACAGGATATTAAAAAAAAAATACTGAAGTTCAATGGACCCGCAATAAAAGGATACCAGAAACTCATATTTATATATGAGCTAACAACTTTTCTGAAATTTATGCTATGATATTTATGTAAAATTGTTGGCTATTACTATTTCAACTTCCAAAGTCGGATCGTTTTAAGAATAGTTTTTTTATTTTTATTTTTTATTTAGGCACCAGTAACGATGGCAATACCGCCCGAGATTACGATCACACCCTCAATAACTTAGCTAGATCCTTCGTTTATGGATAGTTTACTAACATCGCACAGCAGTTGTTACTAAAATTCATAAAAACCGGTCTATAGGGTCACGAGTTATGATTGAAAATTTATAAAAATTTTGAAAAAATAAAAATGTTCAGTCTTTTTGTTGTTTTTCTTAAGATACATATGTATATGTTGTAATTATTCTTATTGTTTGTACTGCACGTGTCGCATTAGTCTAAACAAGTATTGCCACAATTTTTATTTTTTTTTTTGTTATCACGATATAATAAAGACAACTAAGAATGTTAAATTCGGCTGTGCCGAATCTTTGATACTATCCACCCGCATTTTAAACTCAATATTACAACGAATATTGGGTACGGCTACCACTTTAAAGCTGTTGTCGGCACTGGAATTTTAATTTCGAATATCAACTAAATTTAAAATTAACTTGTGTGCCAGTTTCAATTATAAATTCTTCTTATAAAAAAAGTGATCGTGTCTTCTATAGAAAGAATTACTTACTATTTCAAAAATGACATTATTTTTCTTTTACTAGAGAAGAAACGCCCTAAGAATTTCGTAGAACGCCAATGAAATTCATTATTTAACGCAGCCGGCGCACAGTGGACCATATTTTGAAAAGGCGGCCAAAAATCATTTTTTTTTGTTACCGATTTTAAAGTTATGTTATTCATTTGAAAGTAAATACTAGTAAACCTCGGGAGCCAAAAATTGAGACTCTATCTCAACTATATCACAGCGAACAGGGTCTTTGAAAATGGGCTTTCTCAGTATTTTGCTAAAATTAAAAATTTCTTTGTAAATTTTTATTTTTGAATGACTGTAACTTTTTTGATTTAAAAGATTTTGAAGCGAAATAAATTTTGTATAATTTTGCGGCTTCCATACTATTAATGTTGTAAATGTAAAATTACTGAGTCATTCCAAAATTTAAAAAAAAATTTTTTTAATAAAGGTCCAAATTTTCCGAAAATCTCCTACTTAATAGAGCATAACTCCTGCCAGTCAAAAGCAGTCAGAAAAAATCTTGCACTCTTCTATAGTCCGAACCCTCCCCTATACTCCTATACACCATTTTACACCCGCCAGTTTCCGCCCGTGTGCACCAGAACAATTTTTCTGACCCAAGGTTAGATATTTTCTGCAAAATTTATGAATACAAAAGTTGTCCACTATGTGGTTAGGACATATTAAGTTTGAAATGATGTTTGTAACTGCCAAAAATATTGGACCTTTATCCATCTTTTATTATACGGATCGACTCAAAAACACTTTCTGAATCGATTAAATGATGTCCGTCCGTCCGTCCGAGTGTTATGAATACAAAAGTTGGTCGTACCGGTGCACCGCGGTGTATTTTTTTTGCGTGTCGGTAGAGTTGTCAGGAGTTGTTATATACTTATAAAAAAGGGTTGAGATATAATGCGCTTAATTGTTACAGGAATTAGAGTTATATAGTTTAAATACCTGACAAAATGGGAAACAATTTAAATAACAGGTAAATGGTAAAAAAAAACAATTGCGACATAGCCCTTTAAGATATGAGCAGGTACGCCTCACCCTTTAAAAGGGGTTAGGGTGTGGGTTTTTTATGCTTCTAAAAGTGGTAATAAAAGATAAAAATTTTTATTGTACATAATTGCAAGAAAGAGTATTTATAATAATGTTTCCACAATTATTATTCATTACAATTTGTGCAATGGCAAAGTACTGTTACAGAGATCTGGCAGATATTTATTTTCAACGAAATGATGTAGACGATGTAATTTTGCACATAGTGAGCAACGACTTCTTTAAGAATTGTAACCTAGAAGACATTAAAATGCACAAAGGAAAAATTACTAATTTTGCATCGAATTTGAAAAGACGGTACATTGAATGCTCCCACAGCAAGGCAAAGATATACAAACGTTACCAAGACTGGTTAATAAAGGAACTTATTTTTGAGAGTGCATCTACAACTGCCAACGAAAGTGGAAAAAGGGTCGAGCAGCAAAACCAATTAACGGATATAGTGAAAGATCTTGAAGGCGCAAGCTGGAGAATATCAATGAAGAAATTTCTCAAAGAATTATTAAGGATCCATTTTTGCACCAAATTCAACCAACCCAAAATAAAAAAAAATAAAATTGAAATAATTGAAAAAATAGTAGAAGCGAGCCCAAGGCGCACAAAGAGGATTTTGAAAAGCATTCCTACACCAATTGAAGATAAGAAATTTACGCCAGAAGAAGCGTTCGCCTTATTTTTGGATTTGAAATTGACCAAAAATCAATATAAGGAATTGCGGAAGCGAACCAATGAAAAGAATTGTGGGATTTTTCCAGAGTATCGAGATTTAGTTTCTGCCAAAAAAGAATGCTTACCTTCACAATCTGCTATTAGTGTCACTTCAACATCAGCAGAAATAAATTTGCAAGATCTCCTTGAACATACTGCAGAACGATTGCTAAATACGCTTGATACTGATCATTTAAAAAAATTGGTAATGGCAGCATTACTTTAATTTCTAAATGGGGAAGTGATGGATCCTCTGGTCAGAAACAATACAAGCAACTAATGTCGAAAATTCATCAGATGCTAATTTATTTATGGTATCTTTCGTTCCATTGACGGCATCTTAGAGCCGTCAACTAGTAGAGCAACAGAAATTGATTTATTGAAAAATGAAATTCCTTCTTCAGCAAAGTATTGCAGACCAATAAAATTTTCATTCAAAAAGGAAACCAAAGATGCCATAACTGAAGAAGTTCAAAAAATAAAAGATCAAATTAAGGAACTTCAATCAGTAATATATAAATTTGATGACCAAGACATTGATTGATGGAAAAGTTGCACTAGCTTTAACTGGAACAAAGTCAACGTCAAGCTGCATTATATGCCAAAAGACATCAAGTCAATTAAGCCAACCCCCACCAGAAGACGATAGATTTAAGGAAACCTACGAATTTGGAATGTCCCCTCTTCATGCTAGAATACGTTTGATGGAGCATATTCTTAAATTGGGTTATGATTTGGAATTTAGTCCGTTAGGCGAAACAGTGAGAAAAAACAAAGAAAATGAAGAAGAAAGAAAGCAAAAAAAACAAGTAAGAGTGTTAAATTCGGCTGTGCCGAATCTTTGATACCCTCCACCTCGGTTTGAGTCTTGATAATAAATGTAAATGAAAAAGTAAACAATTTGTTAAACTTAATACCAAATTATTTCAGCAAATTCTTTGGGTTGGTTTTCTTCTTTTCTATTATTTCGGATTTATTTCGGTGTTTGCTTTTTGGTCATCGTGGTTGCTGATCGGCATGCATTTTGGTTATATACCTATATGCATGCGTTTCCGGTTATATGACATAACTTCTCGTTTAATTTAGTTTTTGCTAATTATATAGCTCGCCCTAACCTCCATTGCAAAGGTAATGGTTGTGTAGAGTGGCTATATGCATTAAATCGTGCTAATTGGAGATGGCTGTATAGTTTCTTTTAACTGGCCAAATATTTCTTCATTGTGGCCATATAGGTCGGATGGAGTAACAAAATAATAACCAAAAAAAAAAGCTCTCTCAACTTTTTTTTTTAAATATTGCCATATTTTGAAAACATAGAGAATAAATTTATAATAATAAATAATCAAATTAGGGATGAAAAACGCAAAAAACGAAAAGTCCCAAACATTTTAAATAAAATAATTTAATGTTATCTTTATTTTCTGAAAAACTTCAAATTTTCATCCAAAAAAAATTTTGAAAATTTATATATAAAAAATAACATTCTCATAAAATTACGTTTACTTATGTAACAATTTTTATGTTAGCAATTCTTAAATATCATTTGAGGTTTTCTTAAATTCATTGAATTTAAATTAATATCGACAAATCTGTTTTTCTATTTATTTAAATTGTAAAGGAGTGGCATCTCTGTCAAAATAAGCGAAAAACACAAAGAATAGAAAAAAACAAATTACTTCGTGTTTGACAGGATGATTTTATGTTTATGTTTAATATCTTTATTTTTTTTACTAATATTTCTGTTTATTTATTTGAAAATGAAATAATGAATTGAATATGCTATTTAATTTTTTTATTTATATAAAAAAGTTTTTTGATTAAAGCAAAATATTTTCACTATTTCATGATTTTTATTTATGTATGACGACATTTCAACCTAAAAATTTAAGTTTTTATCGATTGGATAAACAACACAAAAATGGTTGTCGTTTAGATAACAACAACAGCTGACTTTAACAATAGCGAATATCGTTTCAAAATTTTACTGTTAATTTTGCAATTTTGTTTTTTTTTTACAATTCGACTATCGTTAAAAGAAGTTACTGAATCGCGGTACTGAAAAGTTATTAATATCTCCTGAATGGCAATATTTTTTTTAAATGTAAACATTTTTATATGTAAAGATATTTCTAAACTTAAAATTATTATTTCCGACGTTTTGATATGATTTTCTGAAACTCAATTAATATTTTGTAATTTATAATTGGAAATTTTATTTTCAGTTTAAAAAGTGAAATTTTGTATTTATGTGAATAATAATGCTTTATTAATTATAAACAATTTTTAAAAATTAGATGTAATCGCAATCAGATATTTTATAGGTAAAGCAGAATAATAATTCTATATAACTATGTAGAACTGTTTTGTAAGCAAAAAACTCATTGACGAACTCGGTAACTCTATTTTGTAAAGACAACAAAAAGTTAACCCCCCAATCTCACATCACACTGAAATTGTAAAATCGTTGTGTACGTATTATCAACGAAAAATTGTTCGAATTAGTCGAATCCATCGCCATTAAATTTTATGCTCAAACATCTGACTGCAATCTCATTTTTAAAATGTTGTCGAAGCGTAAACTTGAAAAAATTTGTATACTTCTCTCTCTTATTTTATTTTAAGTAGAGTTACCAAGTTTATTATACAGGCACATGTTTGAGGGAAAATGTTTACATTTATTATTATTAGTATTATTTTAATAATAGTTAATAATATTTATGCTCTATAATTAACAAACTTGCGTTTTTGTATGCGCATTTCAAAAAATAAATCATTATAATAGATTTAACAAGTTAAAACTTTAATTACAATTTTACAGAATCCAGTAAATTTGCATTAAATTTATAACAGGGTAACATTAATCATCGTTAGTGTCTGCCACTATTCGCACGAAAAATTTGGTGCCATTAGTGTGACCACTGCGGAAAATGTGTGTGTATTAGTAAAAAAAATGTGAGTGTATTGAGTTTTTCGAACTTGCAGTGTGATGTGAGATTGGTGGGTAATATGCCAAACTTATGTTCATATTTGTAAAAGAATAATGAAAAAACGTATGAAATAAAAGACCAACCCGTGTATACTCCTAACATTGTTCTGTATGATATCTAGTTGAAAATATTAACATTCATGTTAAAATAGAAATAACTATTGCAAAGCTAATTAGAACAAACAAAAATTATGGCGGCATCTACTGTGGCATAGTCACGCTGAGCAAAATGAAGTGACACTCTGTTAATACAAAAGAAATGTATTTTCCCCACAACAAAATACTGCAGAATTTTATGTAAATAAAATAACCGATTTATTTCTAACATGCAGTTACTATGAATATACATACATACATACATATATATAATATATGTACATTATTTGTATTATTTAATATGTGTATGTATGTATATTTAAATATTACACACAAAAAATACAACATCAAACGTTATTTTTGTGTTTTTCTCTTTAAATAAATTAATACATAAATTTTTTGCTAAATTTACATTTGGGCAATTCACAACAGGTGTTGTACATTGTATGTTGTATTGAAATACACAATACAATCATTTGTTGTGAACACTCAGTTGTATTTTCATATTGTAAAACGCTTTCTTTAGTAATTTTCGATCCAACGAGGAAAGATCGCTTCGTCGCTTCTGCTATTTTGTATAAGAGAAAACACTTGTCAGTGTTTGCTTTTTGGTCGTGAGATATACATTGGAGTTTTAGTTACGTACCTCTTGCATTTTAATTTATAATGAAAAAAAAAAATGTTAAATGTTTTGGTTGGTACTGAAAGAGAAAATACATACTAAAAATATAAACATTAATTTTTATATAAATAAACTTATCGATGTATTTGCGTTATTTGCATTATTTGCCATATTTTATTTTATAATTATTTATGCTGATAAAATTCTATGTATGTGTTTTTTCTTTTTCATAAAAACTGGCATTCACTTGGAACTGATATGTTATGATACAATATACAACATTTACTAAACATAGCAAATGAAGTTGGATCGTGTATCAGATTTTTCAGTGAAAATTATCAACAACAGTTTTACACTATTGTAAAGTGATACACGATACAGGAGAAAAAACGATACATTACCCATTGTGAATTGCCCAATTGTTTTTTTTTATTAACAACTAGGTATTTTAGCATTATTTGCTTTAGATGTTGGTGAATTCTTACTCCCTTTATATTAACTCGTAGTGTCTGCTTGTCGAAAAAATTTTGGATCGATTTTAACCACTTTCCCGTGACCCAATCGATCTGAAATTTTGCAGGCAGGCTTGTGGCAATGACAGAAATGATCTAACATATTTTTTTAGTGATGCCAAAACAATGGAAACTTTAAAATTTTTCTACCAGAGTTGATAAAAAAATGTACAAAGGGTTTGTTTTTGTTATATTATTCCCATAACGACCACAAAAACAACAAGTCCAGCTATGAAAACAATGCAACATTTAGAATAACAACAAGAACAATATAGAAATATCATGTTTTTCATTTTTTTTTTACTTTTTCAGAGATTTCCCTGGACCTGTTCCACCGATTTTAATGATTTTTGAAGTAGAAATCTTTCCATGAATTTGGTGAATCATTCTCACTAAAAATGATCACTGTAGCTGCACTATTGAGGGCGTGATCGTGACAAGAACAACATAGAAAATTATTTTTTTTTCAAGACTTTTTTAGTTCTTCATTCAAATCTCGGGCCCTAATCGACCGATTTGGACGATTTTAAATAGCAAACTTCTCAGGATGTTAGTGAATCATTCTTATGTCAACGAGTACCCTAGCTGCCGGATTGATGCCGTCATCGTGATTTCCACAGACGGACAGACGGACATCGCTATATCAACTCCGGTTGTTATAAGGATCACAAATATATAAATTTTATGGGGTCCAAAATTTTTTTTCTAATTATTACAAACGGAATGACAAACTTATATATACCCTCTGCACACTGGAGTGGAGGGTATAACAACTCTACAACAGCAACAATGACAGTCATATGTTTTTCAAATAGGAAAAAACTGTTTATGTGTTAGTTTCGGTCATTCCCCAGTATGCATTGAAATATTAAGTTCTTAAATTGATGTCAAATGTAATTCTCAACTTGGGTTGAACAATTTTTCTCCTTGTTTGCTTTCAACTTGACATCAAGTTGAGACTTAACATTTTTTCCAATCTTTGAGAAACATTTTTACTCTCAATTGGATATCCAACACTTTTCTCCACTTGAGACCAAACATTTTTTCAACTTGAATACGATTTGTGTTAAGTCTGAGATATTATTTAAATATGTCATAAATAATAAATTAAATTAAAAAATGCCAAAAAAGTACAAATAAATCATTGATATATTTTTAATTATTTCTGCTTTTTGTCGAATTTTTCAAAAAATGTACAACTAATTAATTCATTTATTTTTAATTCTAGATTTTAAAAAATGTACATAATATGTACATTTAATGTTAAATATGTACATAGTAATGTTAAATATATAATGAAATTAAATTGAAACATTAAAAAAAGTACATTGTTTTCATTTCTAAAATTAGTATAATATGGCAATTCCGTACCTTCCATTTGATACCGATTGGAAATATTTCTTTGCTATCAAGTTGAGAATCACAAATTTCTCAATTTGATAACTATGAAAATCGCCATATAAAAAATGTGCCTTTTAAGTTGAGAAGACTATATTCGAACTATTGAGGGCATTTGAGAATTAACGTTGGAGATTTGAGAAATGTATTTGATCTCAAATGCACCTCAAGTTGATAGCAAACAAAAATGTTTATTGGGACATTTATTGTAGGGTCGTTTGCACACACACAAAAAATAGAAAATAAATTGTCAATAAGCAAAGCAAGTGGCTTCGAAATTCGATGATGCCAGTTAATCATTTTTTGTTCACGCGGAATTTATAATTGGAGGAATTTTTTTCTCGAGAAATGTATTTTCCGTGAGAAAGAAATTCCTTGAGAATATTCATAATTGGGATGAATAACTTTTAATTGGAACTTTTTAGTCAGAATAAATCATAATTCTAGTTAGATATTGGTTAATATTTAATTAGAAAAAATATTGTGGTGGCATCTACGCAATTATTGAGGCAGTCACGGAAAAATTAAATGCAAGTCTGTTTTTTTTAATATAACAAAAATGGATTTTCCCTTTAACAAAATATGGCAGAATTCTTTATAAATGAAATGCAAAATGGAAAATCAATTTTGTGCTAATTCTTAACAAAATTATTAAAATATATATATGTATTATTAATTTATTAATATTTGTAATTTTATTTGACACAATTTCACACACAGTTTTACAGATCAACTGTTTTAATTAGAAAAAATATTGTGGTGGCATCTACGCAATTATTGAGGCAGTCACGGAAAAATTAAATGCAAGTCTGTTTTTTTTTATATAACAAAAATGGATTTTCCCTTTAACAAAATATGGCAGAATTCTTTAAAAATGAAATGCAAAATGGAAAATCAATTTTGTGCTAATTCTTAACAAAATTAATAAAATATATATATATATGTATTATTATATTTATTAATATTTGTAATTTTATTTGACACAATTTCACACACAGTTTTACAGATCAACTGTTTTCAACTGATTTAGAAGTTTTCTGTTTTTGAAACAGTAGTGCCAATTTGTAACATTTTGTGATGTAATGAAAATCGCAGAATAATAAGTTAATACACAATAAAAAATATTAAATTTTTAAGTTTTATATACATATTGCAATAAAAAAAACTTTGGTAAATTTACATTGAAGATGGTCAGAAATGAATGAGAAAAAATATATAGACATTTTAGAAAAGCACATTTAATGTTAAACTTTATGCACAAAATATATGGGTTTTTGTTGTTTCGAATTTAACTGTGGCTCTAAGTGAAAAGTTTTAGACCGATCGTATATTACATCTTGAGGATCCTCACCTAATATTTTCAAATATTTTAAATTCTTTTTAACTCATTTAACCTCATTACGAAAATAGTAAAACAGTAAATATAGAAAATCCACGCACCTCAAAAAATTGTTTTCTATGAAATAAATTAAAGACATTTCATATTATACAATTTTCTTTCAAAAATGTATCAATTATTGCAAATTTGAAATTTGACATATAATATTTGTACATATATTTGTATAGATTTCGCAGTATGAAAAGAACTATTATTTCTTTATTTAGAATATATGTAAGTATTGCTCGCAAAAAAATGCAACATCATGAATGAAACACATAGACGACTGCTGGCAGCAGCATTTGTAGTCGTATAGTCAGCTACTTGATTTTTCTGAATACGACAGCAACATATAATACAAATGCATTTTTATTTAAATATACAATTACTTTTACTTATTTAAAATGCATTAGTACAACGTAAAAATAAATAAATTAGTTTAACGCCTTTTGATTATTAATGGAATTATAGCCTTTCATTTTGCGATTTTTTTTTAAACAAAATAAAATATTTCATAGCACTAACTTCTTTTACATATTTTGTTATATTGTCAACACTATTTTTGTTTTGTAGCCAACAAAACACACTTGCAGTTTTTTTTTCTATTTGAAGAACATATGACTGCCATTGTTGATGTTGTAGAGTTGTTTTTTTTTTTGATTTTGTTTCGTTAACTCTTTTGTATTAAAGCACCTCCAATATATGTATCCATTTTAGTTTGCAAATTCAGTATATTTATAATTTATTACTTACAGCAAAAAATAATAGAAACAATTTTATCAGTTATGCTTACGAAACTATATAAATAGACTTGAAGTTGGCTGCAAAAGCAGTAGCCTGTGTAAAGAACAAGTTAGCGACATGTAACTGTTACGTAACGTGTCAGCCTTTTTTTCACATGAAAAGTATTGGGACGTTCCGGTTACGTTCGGTAACTGTTTTAAATGATTTTCATGTAAAAAAAAACAACTGACTCGTTACGGTTACGGTTAGAAAACATTGACCTTTTATATGTATTATAATGCTATGAATGCATTTATCTTTATTTTATTTTATTTATATATTCTTTTTTTTTTTGTATTGTATATTATTTTTTTTTATTATTATTACTATTTCATTTAATTATTTTTTTCTTTAAATAAATTAATACATAAAAATTTGTTTTTTAAATTATTGGTGAACTTTTACTCCCTTTATTTACTGCCTTTATAGTATTAACTGGTAGTGTCTGCTTGTCGACAAAATTTTGGATCGATTTTTAGCCCCTTTCCCGTGAGCCAATCGATCTGAAATTTTGCATGCAGGCTCGTGGCAATGACAGAAATGATCTAACAAATTTTTTTAGTGATGCCAAAACAATGGAAACTTTTAAAATTTTCTACCAGAGTTCACAAAAAAATGTACAAAGGGTTTGTTTTTATTATATTATTACCACAACGACCACAAAAACAACAAGTCCAGCTATGACAACAATGCAACATTTAGAATAACAACAGGAACAATATGGAAACATCATGTTTTTCATTTTTTTTTAAATTTTTCATAGATTTACCTGGACCTGTTCCACCGATTTTAATGATTTTTGAAGTAGAAATCTTCCCATGAATTTGGTGAATCATTCTCACTAAAAATTATCACCCTAGCTATCCTATTGAGGGCGTGATCGTGACAAGAACAACATAGAAAATTATATTTTTTCAAGACTTTTTTTAGTTCTTCATTCAAATCTCGGGCCCTAATCGACCGATTTGGACGATTTTAAATAGCAAACTTTTCAGGATGTTAATGAATCATTTTTTATGCCAACGAGCACCCTAGCTGCCCGATTGATGCCGTCATCGTGATTTCCACAGACGGACAGACGGACAGACGGACATCGCTATATCAACTCCGGTTGTTATAAGGATCACAAATATATATATTTTATGGGGTCCAAATTTTTTTTTCTAATTATTACAAACGGAATGACAAACTTATATATACCCTCTGCACACTGGAGTGGAGGGTATAAAAATCAACAAAAATATCTACAGCTAGGCCTCGTAATCGACCAACCAAAACAAGGGGAAGGAAACACAAATGATGGAAATACTGCAAGGAAATTTTTTTTCGATTCGGAAACTGCAGCATCTATCACAGGTGTAGATCATGAATTAATAAGACGATTCAAAATCATATTACAAGTTCTAGCATGCAGCAGAAAGATAAATGCAAAAAAGTTTGGAGAGTACGCCAATAAAACAGCTATACTTTATAATGAAAAATACTCTTGGAGATATATGCCATCCACAGTTCATAAAATTTTGTACCATGGGGAACAAATAATTCAAAACAATATGCTACCAATAGGAGATCTATCTGAAGAAGCGCAAGAAAAAAGGAACAAAGACTACAGATTCTTTCGCGAGCACAACACAAGGAAAATGTCCAGATGTTGTACTAATGAAAACCTTATCAATATTTTGTTGTGCACTTCAGATCCATATATGTCCAACATTTGTCAAAAATGGAAAACTACCTCTATTGAATTAGACGAAGAAGATAAACAACTTCTAGAAGATGAAAATCAAGGCTATTTAGAAGAAATTTTTACTAAAATCGGTTGATTTAAAGTACTTTTTCATTACACTAACAGTAAGTTACACTTTTTTTATATAGTTAAAAAATTTTCTTGATTTAAAAATTTATATATTTTGTAACTTTACAATAAAAATTGTTATATTTCATAAATTTACCATAAAAATTAGTATAGAAATATTTAAAAAGACAATAAAAAAAAAATTTAACTAAAGCAAAGACATACGAGTTTTTCATTGAAACTTCTCTATCTTGAACCAACTTTTACGTTCGCTGCTTAATAAATTATATTTTAACTCGGGATCTTTCAAAAAAAAAAAAACAACCTTTGGCCCTTGTGCACATTAGGACTAAAAAGTTTACGGGGGCCAAAGTTTGGCATTTTCTGAAAAAATTAACTTAAAAAATTGTTAAGACATTATATTAAAAAAAACATTTTTTTTTACCTTTTAACACTTCACTTTTGTACTAAAATTCAACTACAAATGAAAATGTATGTTAAACCTTCCGTAACTTTTTTATTTTCGGTCGAGAATTACGTTTTATAGCAAAACTTAAAGGCTAAAGTCTCACCTACCAAACAAAAAAAACCGCATATCCAAACTCCAATCCAATCATAAGTTATAGATTTTTGACCGCCTTCTCGTCAAATGGTCCACTGTGCGGCGTTATAACTAAAGTCTCATACATATAAGAATGTTTTGAGACCTTAGAAGTCATACGATAACTAAAAAAAATTCAACTGATTCTTGGCTAAGCATTTCCATATATTAATAATAAAAAAATTAAATATTTTTATCTGAACTAGCTAGTGATTTTTAATTTTTAGTTTTTAATTTTGAATTTTAAATTTTTAATTTTTAATTTTTAATTTTTAATTTTTAATTTTTAATTTTTAATTTTTAATTTTTAATTTTTAATTTTTAATTTTTAATTTTTAATTTTTAATTTTTAATTTTTAATTTTTAATTTTTAATTCTTAATTTTTAATTTTTAATTTTGAATTTTAAATTTTTAATTTTTAATTTTTAATTTTTAATTTTTAATTTTTAATTTTTAATTTTTAATTTTTAATTTTGAATTTTTAATTTTTTATTTTTTAATTTTTAATTTTTAATTTTTAATTTTTAATATTTAATTTTTAATTTTTAATTTTTAATTTTTAATTTTTAATTTTTAATTTTTAATTTTTAATTTTTAATTTTTAATTTTTAATTTTTAATTTTTAATTTTTAATTTTTAATTTTTAATTTTTAATTTTTAATTTTTAATTTTTAATTTTTAATTTTTAATTTTTAATTTTTAATTTTTAATTTTTAATTTTTAATTTTTAATTTTTAATTTTTAATTTTTAATTTTTAATTTTTAATTTTTAATTTTTAATTTTTAATTTTTAATTTTTAATTTTTAATTTTTAATTTTTAATTTTTAATCTTTAATTTTTAATTTTAATTTTTAATTTTTAATTTTTAATTTTTAATTTTTAATTTTTAATTTTTAATTTTTAATTTTTAATTTTTAATTTTTAATTTTTAATTTTTAATTTTAATTTTTAATTTTTAATTTTTAATTTTTAATTTTTAATTTTTAATTTTTAATTTTTAATTTTTAATTTTTAATTTTTAATTTTTAATTTTTAATTTTTAATTTTTAATTTTTAATTTTTAATTTTTAATTTTTAATTTTAATTTTTAATTTTTAATTTTTAATTTTTAATTTTTAATTTTTAATTTTTAATTTTTAATTTTTAATTTTTAATTTTTAATTTTTAATTTTTAATTTTTAATTTTTAATTTTTAATTTTTAATTTTTAATTTTTAATTTTTAATTTTTAATTTTTAATTTTTAATTTTAATTTTAATTTTTAATTTTTAATTTTTAATTTTTAATTTTTAATTTTTAATTTTTAATTTTTAATTTTTTAATTTTTATTTTTTGTTATTTTTTTTGATGTGTTGTGTTTGTTGTTTGTGTTTTTTTTGTTGTTGGTGGGGTTGGGTTGGGGGTTGGGGTGGTTTGGGTTGTTGGTGTTTTTGTGTTGGTTTTTGGGTTTTGGTTTTGGGTTTTTGTGGGTTTGGGTGTTTGTGTGTGGTTTGGTTTGGGGGTTTGGGGGTTTGGTTTTTGGTTTTATTTTTAATTTTTAATTTTTAATTTTTAATTTTTAATTTTTAATTTTTAATTTTTAATTTTTAATTTTTAATTTTTAATTTTTAATTTTTAATTTTTAATTTTTAATTTTTAATTTTTAATTTTTAATTTTTAATTTTTAATTTTTAATTTTTAATTTTTAATTTTTAATTTTTAATTTTTAATTTTTAATTTTTAATTTTTAATTTTTAATTTTTAATTTTTAATTTTTAATTTTTAATTTTAAATTTTTAATTTTTAATTTTTAATTTTTAATTTTTAATTTTTAATTTTTAATTTTTAATTTTTAATTTTTAATTTTTAATTTGAAATTTTTAATTTTTAATTTTTAATTTTTAATTTTTAATTTTTAATTTTTAATTTTTAATTTTTAATTTTTAATTTTTAATTTTTAATTTTTAATTTTTAATTTTTAATTTTTAATTTTTAATTTTTAATTTTTAATTTTTAATTTTTAATTTTTATTTTTAATTTTTAATTTTTAATTTTTAATTTTTAATTTTTAATTTTTAATTTTTAATTTTTAATTTTTAATTTTTAATTTTTAATTTTTAATTTTTAATTTTTAATTTTTAATTTTTAATTTTTAATTTTTAATTTCTAATTTTTAATTTTTAATTTTTAATTTTTAATTTTTAATTTTAAATTTTTAATTTTTAATTTTTAATTTTTAATTTTTAATTTTTAATTTTTAATTTTTAATTTTTAATTTTTAATTTTTAAATTTTAATTTTAATTTTTAATTTTTAATTTTTAATTTTTAATTTTTAATTTTTAATTTTTAATTTTTAATTTTTAATTTTTAATTTTTAATTTTTAATTTTTAATTTTTAATTTTTAATTTTTAATTTTTAATTTTTAATTTTTAATTTTTAATTTTTAATTTTTAATTTTTAATTTTTAATTTTTAATTTTTAATTTTTAAATTTTAATTTTTAAATTTTTTTTAATTTTTAATTTTTAATTTTTAATTTTTAATTTTTAATTTTTAATTCTTAATTCTTAATTTTTAATTTTTAATTTTTAATTTTTAATTTTTAATTTTTAATTTTTAATTTTTAATTTTTAATTTTTAATTTTTAATTTTTAATTTTTAATTTTTAATTTTTAATTTTTAATTTTTAATTTTTAATTTTTAATTTTTAATTTTTAATTTTTAATTTTTAATTTTTAATTTTTAATTTTTAATTTTTAATTTTTAATTTTTAATTTTTAATTTTTAATTTTTAATTTTTAATTTTTAATTTTTAATTTTTAATTTTTAATTTTTAATTTTTAATTTTTAATTTTTAATTTTTAATTTTTAATTTTTAATTTTTAATTTTTAATTCTTAATTTTTAATTTTAAATTTTTAATTTTTATTTTTAATTTTTAATTTTTAATTTTTAATTTTTAATTTTTAATTTTTATTTTTAATTTTTAATTTTTAATTTTTAATTTTAAATTTTTAATTTTAAATTTTAATTTTTAATTTTTAATTTTTAATTTTTAATTTTTAATTTTAATTTTTAATTTTTAATTTTTAATTTTTAATTTTTAATTTTTAATTTTTAATTTTTAATTTTTTAATTTTTAATTTTTAATTTTTAATTTTTAATTTTTAATTTTTAATTTTTAATTTTTAATTTTTATTTTTAATTTTTAATTTTTAATTTTTAATTTTTAATTTTTAATTTTTAATTTAATTTTTAATTTTTAATTTTTAATTTTTAATTTTTAATTTTTAATTTTTAATTTTTAATTTTTAATTTTTAATTTTTAATTTTTAATTTTTAATTTTTAATTTTTAATTTTTGATTTTTAATTTTTAATTTTTAATTTTTAATTTTTAATTTTTAATTTTTAATTTTTAATTTTTAATTTTTAATTTTTAATTTTAATTTTTAATTTTTTAATTTTTAATTTTTAATTTTTAATTTTTAATTTTTAAATTTTAATTTTTAAATTTTAATTTTTAATTTTTAATTTTTAATTTTTAATTTTTTATTTTTAATTTTTAATTTTTAATTTTAATTTTTAATTTTTAATTTTTAATTTTTAATTTTTAATTTTTAATTTTTAATTTTTAATTTTTAATTTTTAATTTTTAATTTTTATTTTTAATTTTTAATTTTTAATTTTTAATTTTTAATTTTTAATTTTTAATTTTTAATTTTTAATTTTTAATTTTTAATTTTTAATTTTTAATTTTTAATTTTTTAATTTTTAATTTTTAATTTTTAATTTTAATTTTTAATTTTTAATTTTTAATTTTAATTTTTAATTTTTAATTTTTAATTTTTAATTTTTTAATTTTTAATTTTTAATTTTTAATTTTTTAATTTTTAATTTTTAATTTTTATTTTTTATTTTTTAATTTTTAATTTTTAATTTTAATTTTTAATTTTAATTTTTAATTTTTAAATTTTAATTTTTAATTTTTATTTTTAATTTTTAATTTTTAATTTTAATTTTTAATTTTTAATTTTTAATTTCTAATTTTTAATTTTTAATATTTAATTTTTAATTTTAATTTTTAATTTTTAATTTTAATTTTAATTTTAATGTTTAATTTTTAATTTTTATTTTATTTTTAATTTTTAATTTTTAATTTTTAATTTTTAATTTTTAATTTTAATTTTTAATTTTAATTTTTAATTTTTAATTTTTAATTTTTAATTTTAATTTTAATTTTTAATTTTAATTTTTAATTTTTAATTTTTAATTTTTAATTTTTAATTTTAATTTTTATTTTTAATTTTAATTTTTAATTTTTAATTTTTAATTTTTAATTTTTATTTTTAATTTTTAATTTTTAATTTTTAATTTTTAATTTTTAATTTTTAATTTTTAATTTTAATTTTTAATTTTTAATTTTTAATTTTTAATTTTTAATTTTTAATTTTTAATTTTTATTTTTAATTTTTATTTTTTAATTTTTTAATTTTTAATTTTTAATTTTTTTAATTTTTAATTTTTAATTTTTTTTAATTTTAATTTTTAATTTTTAATTTTTAATTTTTAATTTTTAATTTTTAATTTTTAATTTTTAATTTTTAATTTTAATTTTTAATTTTTAAATTTTTAATTTTTAATTTTTAATTTTTAATTTTTTAATTTTTAATTTTTAATTTTTAATTTTTAATTTTTAATTTTTAATTTTTAATTTTTAATTTTTAATTTTTAATTTTTAATTTTTAATTTTAATTTTTAATT
>OY821517.1:204901083-204978583 GCA_963682025.1 Cordilura impudica | reverse complement strand
ATTTATAATTTATAATTTATAATTTATAATTTATAATTTATAATTTATAATTTATAATTTATAATTTATAATTTATAATTTATAATTTATAATTTATAATTTATAATTTATAATTTATAATTTATAATTTATAATTTATAATTTATAATTTATAATTTATAATTTATAATTTATAATTTATAATTTATAATTTATAATTTATAATTTATAATTTATAATTTATAATTTATAATTTATAATTTATAATTTATAATTTATAATTTATAATTTATAATTTATAATTTATAATTTATAATTTATAATTTATAATTTATAATTTATAATTTATAATTTATAATTTATAATTTATAATTTATAATTTATAATTTATAATTTATAATTTATAATTTATAATTTATAATTTATAATTTATAATTTATAATTTATAATTTATAATTTATAATTTATAATTTATAATTTATAATTTATAATTTATAATTTATAATTTATAATTTATAATTTATAATTTATAATTTATAATTTATAATTTATAATTTATAATTTATAATTTATAATTTATAATTTATAATTTATAATTTATAATTTATAATTTATAATTTATAATTTATAATTTATAATTTATAATTTATAATTTATAATTTATAATTTATAATTTATAATTTATAATTTATAATTTATATTTATAATTTATAATTTATAATTTATAATTTATAATTTATAATTTATAATTTATAATTTATAATTTATAATTTATAATTTATAATTTATAATTTATAATTTATAATTTATAATTTATAATTTATAATTTATAATTTATAATTTATAATTTATAATTTATAATTTATAATTTATAATTTATAATTTATAATTTATAATTTATAATTTATAATTTATAATTTATAATTTATAATTTATAATTTATAATTTATAATTTATAATTTATAATTTATAATTTATAGTTTATAATTTATAATTTATAATTTATAATTTATAATTTATAATTTATAATTTATAATTTATAATTTATAATTTATAATTTATAATTTATAATTTATAATTTATAATTTATAATTTATAATTTATAATTTATAATTTATAATTTTATAATTTATAATTTATAATTTATAATTTATAATTTATAATTTATAATTTATAATTTATAATTTATAATTTATAATTTATAATTTATAATTTATAATTTATAATTTATAATTTATAATTTTTTAATTTTTAATTTTTAATTTTTAATTTTTAATTTTTAATTTTTAATTTTAATTTTTAATTTTTAATTTTTAATTTTTAATTTTTAATTTTTAATTTTTAATTTTTAATTTTTAATTTTTAATTTTAATTTTTAATTTTTAATTTTTAATTTTTAATTTTTAATTTTTAATTTTTAATTTTTAATTTTTAATTTTTAATTTTTAATTTTTAATTTTTAATTTTTAATTTTTAATTTTTAATTTTTAATTTTTAATTTTTAATTTTTTAATTTTTAATTTTTAATTTTTAATTTTTAATTTTTAATTTTTAATTTTTAATTTTTAATTTTTAATTTTTAATTTTTAATTTTTAATTTTTAATTTTTAATTTTTAAATTTTTAATTTTTAATTTTTAATTTTTAATTTTTAATTTTTAATTTTTAATTTTTAATTTTTAATTTTTAATTTTTAATTTTTAATTTTTAATTTTTAATTTTTAATTTTTAATTTTTAATTTTTAATTTTTAATTTTTAATTTTTAATTTTTAATTTTTAATTTTTAATTTTTAATTTTTAATTTTTAATTTTTAATTTTTAATTTTAATTTTTAATTTTTAATTTTTAATTTTTAATTTTAATTTTTAATTTTTAATTTTTAATTTTTAATTTTTAATTTTTAATTTTTAATTTTTTAATTTTTAATTTTTAATTTTTAATTTTTAATTTTTAATTTTTAATTTTTAATTTTTAATTTTTAATTTTTAATTTTTAATTTTTAATTTTTAATTTTTAATTTTTAATTTTTATTTTTTAATTTTTAATTTTTAATTTTTAATTTTTAATTTTTAATTTTTAATTTTTAATTGTAATATGTAATTTTTAATTTCTAATTTGTAATTTTTAATTTGTAATTTTTAATTTTTAATTTTTAATTTTTAATTTTTAATTTTTAATTTTTAATTTTTAATTTTTAATTTTTAATTTTTAATTTTTAATTTTTAATTTTTAATTTTTAATTTTTAATTTTTAATTTTTAATTTTTAATTTTTAATTTTTAATTTTAAATTTTTAATTTTTAATTTTTAATTTTTAATTTTTAATTTATAATTTATAATTTATAATTTATAATTTATAATTTATAATTTATAATTTATAATTTATAATTTATAATTTATAATTTATAATTTATAATTTATAATTTATAATTTATAATTTATAATTTATAATTTATAATTTATAATTTATAATTTATAATTTATAATTTATAATTTATAATTTATAATTTATAATTTATAATTTATAATTTATAATTTATAATTTATAATTTATAATTTATAATTTATAATTTATAATTTATAATTTATAATTTATAATTTATAATTTATAATTTATAATTTATAATTTATAATTTATAATTTATAATTTATAATTTATAATTTATAATTTATAATTTATAATTTATAATTTATAATTTATAATTTATAATTTATAATTTATAATTTATAATTTATAATTTATAATTTATAATTTATAATTTATAATTTATAATTTATAATTTATAATTTATAATTTATAATTTATAATTTATAATTTATAATTTATAATTTATAATTTATAATTTATAATTTATAATTTATAATTTATAATTTATAATTTATAATTTATAATTTATAATTTATAATTTATAATTTATAATTTATAATTTATAATTTATAATTTATAATTTATAATTTATAATTTATAATTTATAATTTATAATTTATAATTTATAATTTATAATTTATAATTTATAATTTATAATTTATAATTTATAATTTATAATTTATAATTTATAATTTATAATTTATAATTTATAATTTATAATTTATAATTTATAATTTATAATTTATAATTTATAATTTATAATTTATAATTTATAATTTATAATTTATAATTTATAATTTATAATTTATAATTTATAATTTATAATTTATAATTTATAATTTATAATTTATAATTTATAATTTATAATTTATAATTTATAATTTATAATTTATAATTTATAATTTATAATTTATAATTTATAATTTATAATTTATAATTTATAATTTATAATTTATAATTTATAATTTATAATTTATAATTTATAATTTATAATTTATAATTTATAATTTATAATTTATAATTTATAATTTATAATTTATAATTTATAATTTATAATTTATAATTTATAATTTATAATTTATAATTTATAATTTATAATTTATAATTTATAATTTATAATTTATAATTTATAATTTATAATTTATAATTTATAATTTATAATTTATAATTTATAATTTATAATTTATAATTTATAATTTATAATTTATAATTTATAATTTATAATTTATAATTTATAATTTATAATTTATAATTTATAATTTATAATTTATAATTTATAATTTATAATTTATAATTTATAATTTATAATTTATAATTTATAATTTATAATTTATAATTTATAATTTATAATTTATAATTTATAATTTATAATTTATAATTTATAATTTATAATTTATAATTTATAATTTATAATTTATAATTTATAATTTATAATTTATAATTTATAATTTATAATTTATAATTTATAATTTATAATTTATAATTTATAATTTATATTTATAATTTATAATTTATAATTTATAATTTATAATTTATAATTTATAATTTATAATTTATAATTTATAATTTATAATTTATAATTTATAATTTATAATTTATAATTTATAATTTATAATTTATAATTTATAATTTATAATTTATAATTTATAATTTATAATTTATAATTTATAATTTATAATTTATAATTTATAATTTATAATTTATAATTTATAATTTATAATTTATAATTTATAATTTATAATTTATAATTTATAATTTATAATTTATAATTTATAATTTATAATTTATAATTTATAATTTATAATTTATAATTTATAATTTATAATTTATAATTTATAATTTATAATTTATAATTTATAATTTATAATTTATATAATTTATAATTTATAATTTATAATTTATAATTTATAATTTATAATTTATAATTTATAATTTATAATTTATAATTTATAATTTATAATTTATAATTTATAATTTATAATTTATAATTTATAATTTATAATTTATAATTTATAATTTATAATTTATAATTTATAATTTATAATTTATAATTTATAATTTATAATTTATAATTTATAATTTATAATTTATAATTTATAATTTATAATTTATAATTTATAATTTATAATTTATAATTTATAATTTTTAATTTTTAATTTTGAATTTTGAATTTTTATTTTTTAATTTTTAATTTTCAATTTTTAATTTTTAGTTTTTAATTTTAAAATTTTTAATTTTGAATTTTGAATTTTTATTTTTTAATTTTTAATTTTCAATTTTTAATTTTTAGTTTTTAATTTTAAAATTTTAAATTTTATAATTTTTGGTTTTTATTTTTTAACTTTTAAGTGTTCATTTTTAATTTTTAACTTAAGTTTTAGTTTTTAAATATAATTTTCGTGTTATTTATTTTAGTAATTAATTTTTAATGTTACTAATCAGAACTGAAAGCAAATAATGTTAAAAAGTAATGTGGTTTTCTTTGTTTTAATAATAGCTTATTGCTTTTTTGATGTGGTTAGATTGTCTGTTATAAATATATATGTGCCAATCGAATCCACAAAATCTATTACATCATATAACTGGCACTTTTAACTTGAAAGACTTTTTCTATTGTATAATTGTGAGTTACACTTGTGAGTCGAAATAAGAAATTTATACTTATTTTGGGTTTTCAAATTGGCAACACTATTTTCAGAATAGAATAGAATAGAATAGAATATAACTTTGTTGGTAAAAAAAAATTTATACAAATAAAGTTTTAAAAGACGTTGACATATAGCCGTCAGCCTGTATAATTATAATATTTCTATATACTATTATTATAAATTTTCCTTAAAAATGGTAATCAATAATTAAATTCGGCAAGTAAAACTGTCCTATAATGTAGTGCATTTATTATAAAATTACACAGTTGTTTTCAATTACAGGTAACTATAATTCCGTTTAGCAAATTTATGAAGTAGTCTTCATCGAATTCCAAAATATTTCACCCTGAATATCTCACCCTAAGTACTGGACATTTTCCCATAAAATGTGTTACATTTTCATCTTCTGCAGTATTACACAAACTGCAGATACTTCTAATATTGTTATTAAAGTGGCTTTTATTTAGTGGTAGGACATCGGTACGTGCTTTGTGTAACGCTGATATTTAAGATTTTCATCAATTATGTACGCAAATTCCATAACTGGTGTAAGGTGTTTGTAGACACGGGTATTGCTTTTCGAGGCGTTTTCTATCATTTCATAATGACTCTTCCATTTCAGCTGTAGGAAAAGATTGCGACACTCTGCATTCCACTCATTCTTAGAAATCCCCACACTAAAGCATATATTGTGCTCTTCCCCATTGTCAGGTAGCTTTAAAATTCTTTTAAAAAAATATCTTTATAGTTTATTAACTGCTTCGAATGACGAGAACCCCATATTCGCGCTCCATAAACTTGACCAGCCCTGCATACAGCTTGAAAGATTTTCCATTTTGATCGTAATTATATATTCGGTTTGTTCAGGTAACAATGCCAATGCTTCATTCCACATGCTTTTTGAAAGACATTTGTGTCGTAAGTATAACTCCCAGGTAGCAGAATTCAGATGATGTTTTAAATTCCTCGCCTTTGTAGTACCATTTTTCATTTGCTGCCAACCTGCCTCCTTTTCTAAACCCCATCATTTCAGATTTATTCATATTCACTTCCATGTTCCACTTAGTACAATATGCTTCAAGATTATTTATCATAGCTTGCATAACTTTAGTATCCTATGCAAGAATGACTATATCATCAGCGTACAAAAGACTTCGAATATTTAAATTCTCAACTTCCAGGCCACCTTCCAAATAGTCATGTAGATCATTTAAGTACAGCGTGAATAATTATGGTGATAATAGCCATCCCTGTTTTACACTCGAAAAAGTCTCGAAATATGCTGAAAGCTCGCTTCCTGTCAAACAGCCGAAGTTGTGTAACTATATATATTCTCCAAGAGGTTTACAACCTTTGTTGATAGACCAATTGCGTGTAGCTTGAATATCAGTTTATTTCGAGGGACTTTATCAAAAGCAGCTCTGAAGTCTACGAAAAAGGCGTACACTTTTTTGTTTTCATTTAATTTCAGATGAATTATTGATTCCAAGTTGAAAACATTATCAACTGTTGAGTAATGCGTAAGGAATCCGGCTTGATACTCATTTAAGATTTTTATTTTTTTTCCACCATAGACGTATTCTTTCATTCACAATTCTCATAAAAACTCTATGCAGTTCATGAAGGAGATACCTCTATAGTTACAAGTGCTGTTTGGGTCACAATTTTTAAATATTGGGAATAGTATACTTTTCACGAATACTTCATGCACCTTACCGTATTCGAATATATAATTATAGGTTATAATAAGTTGTGTTATAACTTCAGTTGTTGCATTTTGTTGCTCTATCTTCTCCTGGCGCTTTATCCGTTTTCATTTTTTTCAGTATAACATGCACTTCTTCATTTGTAATATGCCTATCAACATCATCATCGGTATGGTACATAGGCGCATAGTGAATAGTACTTGTTGTTTCACGCAGATTTAACAGTATTTCAAAATAATTTTTAAAATCGTCTGCAGATACAACAGATCCAACTTGAACCTTTTTCCTCTGATCTCCTTTGCTACTTTCCACCACTTTTTAGGATCATCTACACTGTTAAATCTGTTTTCAAGTTCTTCAAAATGCTCTACTTTTCTGGTTTTACAGACAAGTTTGTAATTCTTTTGTGCTTCCAAATAATTTCGCTTATCAATCATATTATTTGAATTTCTGTAAGCGTTAAGCATTTTAAGTACGTTTTGCCATGCATGTAGGCAGTTAAAGTTAAACCATTTCTGTTTAAAATGAATGTTTTTGTTATTTTGCTGTTTAATGGCCGCCTTCCTGATTGCTGTTACTAGATTTTCCAAGTTAAGAATTCTCTCCTCTTCTGAAAGTATAGTTTGATTTAATTTTTGTTGATATAATTGCTTATGCGAGTCTTTTCATACCAATTTCGGCAGCATTTCAAGTTTTCTTTGAGTTTCAGTAAAGTTAAGCGTTAAATTTAACTTAATAGGCATATGATCTGACCATATTTTATTTTCCACTTCATTGAAAAATGAATTGCAAATGTTGAGTGAGTAAGACGTGTTTTTAATGCGGTCCGCAATTTCAGTATATAAATCGATATAATATATGAAATACAATTTACATTTTCATGGAAAATAAAAACAGATAATATTAACGACATTGTGTTGGAAAAGAAGAAATTAAATATCAGTGTTTAAAATGTAGAATGAAAATGAAATAACTTTTTTCTTTATTTAACTCGCCATAAAAAGAACGAATGAAATAAAAATACTCATAATCAGTATTTGGAGCAGTTAATTTGAGTGCAAGAGGTAGAACGAGAACAAGAATGTAAAATAAAAATGAAATTAATATTTGATTTGACTCATTTGTCATTTGAGAGATATAAATGGAAAAACATAAAGAAATGAAAAAGACTCATATTATGTATTTCAAACAGCTAAGTTAAATACAAGAACTAGAACAATTACAAGAATTTAATGTAATAATAAATCAAAAACGAACGGGATAAATACACAAATAACAAGAAGGAAAAGAACAGTTATTTAGTGGTAGCATATATTGTTTCCTATTCTGCGTAGACCTCTTAACCAAACGTCTTACATTATAAGTTATCATAAAAATTAATTTGAATTGATTGTTGCTAAAATGTCTACTAGATCACAAGTCAAAGTTACTAAAGTGTCTTCTAACCAACAAACTTTGGACGGCAAAACATCATCCGTTTCGCTGAATGATATTGCTGCAAAGCTAGATGCTATGGAGGTTCGGTTGGATCATTTACCAACTAAAGTTTCAGAGGAGGTAGCAGTGCATATCGAAGAGATAAGTAATAAGGTGGAAAAATGTATTGAAAAAGTTGATAAGTCAGAGGAATCAACAAACTCTAAATTGCATTTTTTAACGAAAGAGAATAATGTGCTTCGGCGACAGCTTAATAGACTGGATGTTATCATTAATGGATTGCCGTCCAGCCTTACAACAGAGAGACTTTACACCTTGGTGCTGAAAATTGGAGATCGCTATGGATTAGATATAACCTTGTGTGATATAAGTATGTGCAACTGGATTCATAATAAGAAGGCTCTATTTGTCAAGTTTATTAGAGCAAAAATTAAAGATTCTTTAATGAAGAAATATTATGAAAAAAAAAGATCTGAAATTGTGTGAAATCTATGAAGAGGCTGAAAATTTAGAGTCTAGGGTGTTTATAAATAACAATTTGTCTCCAACCGCATCAAAGTTACATTATATGTCGTCGATTGCTGCGGGATAAAAAAATTAAAATGTATCGTGTGCTGAATATGGACCTTCCCAAAGCGAAGATTACGTTTAAAAATGAATTGGAAAAAACTTTTTCTGTAGAGGAGTTGTTACTGCTTTTAAATAACTCTAATGAAGCATATAACGCAGTGAATATTTAGATTTAAAGTAAGTGCTTGTTTGAGATAATTGCAAATTGTTGATTAGAGTTCATTTAAGCTTTTTGTTTTGGTTTTATGGTTTGCAATGAGATGAAAGGAAACTCTAATTAGATTAAATATTGGAAAAAGGCAAAATTGTTTAAGATAAATGCAGAATAGCAAGAATATAAAAAAAATAAAAAAAATTAAAGCAATTGATATACATATGTGTACTTAATTTAATTATTTGGAGTATACTAAATAACAATGGATTTCTGATGTTTTGCATTTTGTATTTCTTCTTTTTTTCTCTCTCTTTGTTTTTTTATATATATATATACATACATAGATTATTATATATCTCTAAATGTAACATATCAAACATTTTTTTTTGTTAATTGAATTTCTATTATTGTAATATTTTTTATATATTTCCTCTCTAGCAGAGTATTGTTTTTGAATTTTTCTCAATAATTTTTTATTGTTGCTATTGCGAGATACATTATTGTTTAAAAATTTAGCATAAGTCCCATTAATTAACGAGTGAGAGCACATAATAGAAACATTAATTTATGTAGTATTAAAAATATGTTGAAAAGTTAAATGTATGAATTACATGAGAATGAAGCAATATACATACTTTATATTTAATACAGTTTTTGCGGATTGTGTTGTTTTTTTTTTGGATATTAAATATGTTTATTTTTGAGATATTTTATATTATTAGTTTTAAGTATTTAGGTTTTACTTTTCCCTTAAATCTGGCACGAAGATGTATTGGCATAATAGTTGATTATGGCTTCAATCAATAACAACCTGGGTTCTATAGCCAGAGATAGATCTATTTTTACATCGCGTCTTAAAGCTTCCAATTTCAATATGGCTGATTTAAATGCACAGAGCATAGTACCCAATAGAAATCCGGCAAAGATGGATGAAATAAGGGGTATATTTAGAGATGCTCATGTAGATGTGATAGGGGTAAGTGAAACGTGGCTACATAGAGGTGTTACTGATAAGGCCGTGGCTATTGATGGTTATCAAGTATATCGTAATGATAGGGTCTGTAGGAGGGGTGGTGGAGTGTGTTTATTTGTTAGGAATACATACAAGTCCAAATTGATTCATGAAGAACGAAATGAGGGTTTAGTGGAAGGAATTTTTGTGGAAGTGGAAGTTAATGATACACTTAAACTACTTGTTGGGGTAATATATTTACCACATGGTAACCTTAGCCTTTGTGAGGAAATAGTTGGGGATCTATCCGCCACATATAGTAATATTGTGTTTATGGGTAATTTTAACGTTGATGTTTTTAGGCATGGTGATGTTACAAGGGATTTTTGGACAACTTTTAATTTAAACCTCATTCATAATAGCGTACCTACACATTATGATATAGCTAGAGATACAACAACACTTTTGGACTATTTTATTGTATCAGATATTGACCTGATTGCTTCCAAGGGACAATTCCAAATCCCAGCTTTGAATTCCCATCACTCTGTGATTTATATTTCGTTTGAAGTACCTACCTATCATCGTGATATACAAATATTTTATAGGGATTACAATAACATGAATTTGGAGGCATGTCTGGGGGAGCTTGTGAATTTGGATTTTAATACAATGTATAGTACATCCGATCCTGAATTACAACTGCAATATTTTAATAATTTAGTTTTAGATCTTTTTAACAAGTATTGTCCACTTAAAATTTTCAAAAAGAAAAATAATTCTAATTGGTTAGATCATCCCCAAATTAAACATGCTAGAGAATTGAGAGATATGGCGTATAGAGCATATATGGAGTATCGAGTTAGTGCCAGGTGGTCTACTTTTTGCAAATATAGAAACAAATTGAAAAGTGTTATGAGAAAAATAAGGAGAAAAATGTGTGACAGAATGTTTAATGCATGTAATTTGGAATCTATTTGGAATAAATTAAGAGATGCAGGAATTATTGGGAACGACAGGTCACGCATGAACATTGATTTAAATGAATTAAATTCAAGTTTTATTCTTGAGCCTGATTGTGTACTTAATACTGACTTAATTGATTGTTTGGGTTCACAGGGAACTTTTTCATTTCATAGAATTGAGCAGGAAGAGGTTGTTGCTGCCTTGTCGAGGATTAAGTCTCGAGCAGTAGGTCATGATGGAATATCTGTTCGCTTTCTGCGGTTAATTTTTCGATACATCTTACCTCATTTAACTCATTTATACAACACAATTTTAATGGTATCTAAGATTCCAGAACATTGGAAGTTGGCAAGGGTTATACCATTGCCAAAAGTTAGATACCCCGCTAGCTTTTCGGATTTCAGACCGATTAGTATTTTACCGGTTTATGTTAAAATTCTTGAAATAATATTACATAATCGAATTTTAGATCACTTAAATGTAGAAAGACTAATATCTCCTTGTCAATCTGGTTTCAGATTGCATCACAGCACCTCTACGTTGATTATGAATGTGGTGGAAACTATTAGAAGATATTTAGATAATGGGCTCAGTGCTATAACTGTTGTTCTTGATTTTACAAAAGCATTCATAAGAATCTTTTGCAAAAATTCTATAGTCAATTCAAATTCACAACGTCAGCATGTAAACTTATGTTTTCTTTTCTACACAATCGTGAGCAATATGTACAGATAGATAATGGCGTTTCTCGTAAAGTTTCCGTTAGTCGTGGAGTGCCTCAGGGCTCTATTTTAGGGCCGTTATTTTTTACAATGTATATTAATGATTTAACTAATGTTCTCTCTTTTTATCGGGCTCACATTTATGCAGATGACATACAAATGTTGGCGTGTTTAGAAAGGCACACACCTATAGCAGATTTTGTTTATTATATTAATCAGGATCTAGAAAAAATTGTACTTTGGTCCATTGAAAATAAAATGGCTTCAAATCCTATGAAAACTTTTGCAATGCGGTTTGGGAGTATTCCTTTAGACATATGTATGTTAAGGGTAAACAATGTAGCTATTCAATATATTTCGCATTACATAACTTTGGGAATATATATAGACGACAAATTGTCATTTGATTTGAACATAAATATGCTAGTTTCAAAGATTTGTTTTTCCCTTCGACGAGTATATAGTGTTGGTTTGTACTTTCCTTTGAAGGTAAGAAAACTAATAGCTAAATCATTACTTATGCCCATAATTTTGTACGGATTAGAAATTTACACGTGTTGTAGTTCTATGAGATTTGAGAGAGTAAGAAGATGTTTTAATCGTATAATTAGGTTTGTGTATAGTCTTCGGGTTGGTGCTCACGTAACAGAGGGTGTTTTTGATTTCTTGGGAATGAGTTTTTCTAATTTTGTAAATATGCGTTATTTCATATTCTTCTATAAAATCATTAAATTTGGTGTGCCAGAGTATATTGTTAACTTTTTCAACTTTTCACATTCGACAAGGGCCGCCGCGTTGATGTGTCCGACAATTAGAACATTGATTACGCAAAATCGTATATTGTAAAAGTTGTCAGGTTATGGAACTCCACTATTCCTTATGGTGACAGAAATTTTGCTGTTAGTTTGGTAAAATTTAGAAATATTATAATAGAGCATAGCTAAACTCAATTACTTTGAATTTGTTTCATTTATTTAAATAGAAAAATCTCTGGATATAGAGAACATTTTTGGTTGTTTGTTTTATTTTTTTTTCTATGATCAAGTGTCTTACAGATTCGTGCATTTAGGGGGTAGGTAATTAGATTTAAGGTTAAATGTTTAAGCAATAATGTTAACTCTTATATGAGTAGATCTTACTTATTGATTTCCATGTAATCCGTTGGCCACTGAGGTCTTTTTGATTATGAATGAATAAATAAATAAATAAAAAAAAAAAAAAAAAAAAACTTTCAATAATGCTCAATCCATCCTGGCAAACTGCACATATATCATTTACAGAACTGCCATTAGTTTTTATACATGTCATATTTCCCTTTTCATCTCCAACTGTTCTACCATTAAGTATTACAAGCCCGTAGTCATTGCCGAACTCAACAAAATCCCTACCAGTAGCATTAGTTATTTTATCTTTTGATTTTCGCTCATACTTTCCTGCAGTAAACAGATTACCACATGAATCTTCGATGTATTACTGCAAGTCTCCAATTCTAACATTGATATCTCCCATAATAATTGGTATGTTTTCTTGATTAGACTGAAAATATTATTTTACTACTTCAAACTCATTATGCCAATTTGTTTCTCTTACATAAAGCGGCATTAATGATACTTTTTTATCTCCAGATTGAATCCTTATCATATATATACCATTTTCACTAAGAAATAAGTGTTTTACGCCTTTTGTCTTAAGTTCTCTCTTTACACCATACATACAGCCTCCACTCGCTCTCCCACATCTACTATTTCTTACTGCCGGTTCCCAATAAAGTTCACGTTCAGTAAAGTATTTACTCATTCCTGTTGTACTATCCTTAGTTATGTGGGTTTCCAATAACATAAACACATCACAATGCCCAAGATACTTAAAGACATCAGGATATAGTAATTAGTATATAATATTAATATTTAATGAAACAAAATTTTTTCTAACAGAATAAATATTGACTACCATTTCACAATTACAAATAGATTTACTGTTACAATTCGGGTTTTTATTAATACAATTTAGTTTTTTGAATGGTTTGTTTTAATAAATATTGATATTGTAAGTAAATACTTAAGATTTGTTCACCATATAACCTTTTTAAAATCGGTTCAGCATCTAATTGTCCACATAGCAGCTGCTATTTTCATGCACTCAATATATTTTCAACCAAGACACAATATAAACTGTGAGGAATATGAAGATTTTTTTCAACAACTTGGGCCAAAATTTATTGTTGCAGGTGATTTCAATGCTAAGCATCACTGGTGGGGCTCTCGCTTAGCTAACCCAAAAGGAAAAGAGCTCTATAAATGCAGTCTCAAAAATCACTATTCCACTTTATCGACTGGAAGACCACATAACTATTGGCCAACTGATTTGAATAAAATACATGATATATTAGATTTCGTTGTTTGTAACGGTATATATAGAAATTTGATGGATATTTTGGAGTCTGGTGATTTAAGCTCTGACCATAGTGCTATAATTGTTACATTTAGCTCAGTTTTAAACACTATATCAAAACAATACAAAATTATAATACAATAAAACTAACATGCAATCTTTTGGGATTGGACAGAAAATAATCTTAATTTAAATATATCAATTAAAAACGAACACGAGTTGGAAGATGCGGTTGAAGCATTTTCTCATTTGATTCATGAAGCTACTTTTTTATCTACTCCACAGCAAATTGAATTAGTGGGATGTAATGTTAAAATCTCAGCCGAAATAAGAGAACTTATTAGAAACAAACGTATTTTGAGGCGGATTTACCAAAGTACTAGAACTCAAACTGATAAGACAAATTGGAACAGAGCTTCCAATTATCTCAAAAACTGGTTAAAAGAATATAAAAGCGAATCTGTAAAGGATTTCTTAAGAAGCTTAGACGTAACCGATGAATACAGTCATTAGAAGGCTGCAAAATACCTCAAGCGACATGTTAAAAGAAACGTACCAATCAAAAGTGCAAACGGTATTTATTGTAGGTCTAATGTGAGTAAAGCTAGTGAACTTAAAGATTATTTTTAAAAACCTAAGTAATTCTTCACAACTAGACGAAATATTAAGTTTTCTTGACACTCCTTGTCAAATGGATCTTCCAATTAAAAGCCCTCAGAAGTTGTAAGTGTTATAAACAAACTAAATAATATGAAATCGCCGGTATACGACTCTATTGATTCGAAAATTGTAAAACTTTTACCCAAAAAAGCTATTAGATATTTAACACATTATATAATTCCATTATGAGATTATACTATATCCCGTCCTAATGGAACTATTTCAAAATCATAATGACTCAAAAGCCAAATAAACCAGAAAATGATGTAGTGTCTTAAAGACCAATGAGCTTATTGCGAGTTTCTCTAAAATATTTGAAAGGCTTCTTTTGAAAAGATAACTTCCCATATTAGAAAAGGAAAACATAATTCCAGATCACCAATTCGGATTTAGGCACCGTATTGTTGAATAAATTACAAGAACCTTGGAAGGAAAAAAATATTGTTTAGCAGTATTTTTGGATATACAGTAGGCTTTTGATAGAGTGTGCCACAATGGCCTTTAGAAACTAAACAACTTCTTCCAGCACCATTTTACTTTTTATTACAATCTTATTACATGAAAGATCATTCCTTGTAAATGTTAACGATGAAGATTAAACTTTTGGAGTTATTTAAGCAGGTGTCCCACAGGGAAGCGTTCTAGGACCAGTTCTCTAAACAATTTTTACTTCGGATATGCCCACTATTGAGGGATCCACCACTGCAACGTACACAGATGATACTGCAATTCTATATTCTAATGAATATCCAAATTAAGCATCTGCATTGGTACAAAGGCAACTTGATATGATGGAATGTTGGTTACTAAAATGGAATATTAAAGTGAATATGGAGAAATCGGTCCATTTAACTTTCACTCAAAAAAAAAGTGAATGTCTATCTCTGTATTTGAAAGGTAATCGCATCCCTAAAGCTAATAATATAAAGTACTTACTGATACATTTAGGCAGAAGGCTCACTTGGAAAGATCATATCAAAACGAAACGCGAGCATTTAAACATCAAAACAAGAAACATGCATTGGTTATTAGGCCCAAAATCAGAGCTGAGCCTCGATAAGGTCATCTTATACAAAACTATACTAAAACAAATCTGGACGCTTCAAAAGTAGAAAGTTAGGGACAGCAAACGACGCCATATTTCTTGCCGCTCTTTTGACATTTCTCTTCTGTAAGGTTTGCCATTTCATGATGGAAAGACATACGAGCCAACAACGAGTCGCAATTATTAAAATTTACTACCGAAATTCGGAGTCAATGGCCTCAACGTTAAGAGTGCTACGTACAATTTATGGTTGTCATAATCGTCCTAGCAGATCAACAATTGAGCGTCTAGTGGAAAAATTTGAATCCACAGGCACAGTACAAAATGTTCCCGTGCCAGTGAGACAAAGAAGTGCCCATAGTGTCGAGAATATTGCTGCCTCTGAGGCTTCAATTGAAGAAAGCCCAAATGTGTCTCTCACACGTCGTTCTCAAGCGTTGGGCATCTCTGTGACGTCGTTGTGGCGAATTTTGCTAAAAGATCTTGGCCTACATCCTTACAAGAAAAAATCGACGCAAGAACTGAAGCCGCTTGACCACCAGAAGGTCGTATGTTCGTGAATTGGGCTGAGCAACAACATGAAAATGATTCGGATTTTCATCGAAAAATCATCTTCAGCGATGAGGCTCTTTTCTGGCTGAATGGCTTCGTCAATAAGCATATGCGTTATTGGTCAGACAGCAATCCACACGTACCCCATGAGTCATCATTGCATCCCGAAAAAATTACGTTTTGGTGCGGTTTATGGGCCGGCGGCGTCATTGGGCCGTACTTCTTTCGCGATGATCAAGACCGGCACGATACTGTGAATGGGAATCGCTACCGTTCAATGATAACCGAATATTTTTGGCCCCAGTAGGATGATATGGACTTGGAGGACATGTGGTTCCAACAGGACGGCGCCACAAGCCACACAGCGAATGTCACAATCAATTTATTGGAAACCAAGTTTGGAGAACGTGTTATCTCACGAAATGGTCCAGTCGGTTGGCCGCCTCGGTCGTGCGATTTGACGCCATTGGACTATTTCCTGTGAGGCTACGTCAAGTCTATGGTCTATGCCAATAAGCCAGCGACGATTGATGAACTTCGTACGAATATCGAACGTGAAATTGCAGCAGTATCGGCCGATTTATGCTTGAAAACCGTCGAAAATTGGGTTCAGTGTATGGACTTCTGCAAGCGTGCCGTTGGTGGCCATGCAAAAGAGATCGATTTCCATACATAACGGCATCGAACGTACTTTCACACGAATAAAGAATTTCATTGATATCCAAAACCGTTTTTGTTTTATTTAAAAAAACTTTTGTAGCCCTCTTATTGAAAAACCCTGTAGATTGCAAATAAAAGAACTCTCATGTTATTGTTAGTGATATATTCAATAATTTTACGGATAACTTGTGAATCTAACAAATTTCGATTGATTTTTAATTTTTATTATTTTTTAAAATGGTTTTTAACATGATGCAAAATTTCATAAAAATTTTTATTATACGTATAAAGGCTAGAAATAACGATAAAATGGATATACAATTTTTGTGGATATCTTTTGTAATTTTTTATTTTGAAAATAATCGACCACCTGGTAAGTATAAATTTTATATAAATCACCTTTGAATGTTTTATTTTATATTTGTTTCTATTACAAATTATATATATATACTAGGTGGACCCGGCAAACGTGGGTTTGCCCTCAATGAATTTTTTGTTTTATTTAGAATTTGTATATACCTATATAAAAAAAATGTTTGTGCATTTGTTAATATTAATTGAAAACTGTTAAAGAAAAAACCATGTTTTATTTATGAATATGAAAATAAATATTTATTTTGATATGTTCCTAATGACCAGTGATCGTAATTACTTATTGTGATATTAAGCTTCCTATGGTCGTCCTAAGCAGGAATAATTAAAAACAAATATGCTGTAATTTTATTTTCTGTCTGCGACGTTTCGACACTATGGTTGGTGTCCTCATCAGGCGTCTAATTTTATTTAATAATAATTAAGAATATACATTAATTATCACTTTAACAAATTTATGTGAATTTTTTGTAAAATAATTGTTACCTTAATAGTATTATTACACACTTAATCTAAATTTTACATTTTAATTTTATTTATTAAGTACTAAATTGTACGTGTTACTAATGTGATCACTGTCTTCTTTAATGTTTACTGTTTTGTCAATATGTTTCTTAATATGTAAACTTTCAAGTGTTATTCTTTTATTTGTTTTGGTCTCTCTTTCCAAGACTTTGATGTTGTCAAAATCAAAGTTGTTTTTATTGTCAAACGCATGTTGAGAGAGAGCTGTTGATTTTATTCCTTTCTCAACTGTTCGTTTATGTTCTTTTAACCTAATCTCTAATTGTCTTTTCGTTTGTCTAATATATATTTTGTTACATTGTTGGTGGACATTACCATTGCATTTTATTTGGTATACTACATTGTGTTGTTTGTGTAAGTCTGTTTTCGTTTTTTGGGTGTTAAAAAGTTTATTCAATGTTTGATTTGGCTTATGTTTTTCCTATTCGTTATTGTTGGTAAATATGGTAGGGTGGCAAAGGTCGTTTTTTGTCCGTTAACTGAGCTATAGTTATAGTATAGGGATAAACAACTGTTTTCGACGTCCAAACCACATATTTGCAATGATTGTCCTTGAGACTTATTAATTTATAAATTTATTATTATAATAGGAATTCTTGGCAGCAAAACGTGTCCTCTTTTAAATTTTTCTTTGAGAATTGTGGCCTCAATAACATTGGAAATTATTCTCACAACAGTTAACCTGGTTTCATTACAGAGTCTCGGAGCATTCAGGTTACGTAGCAAAATTATTGGAGAATCAACTTTTAATTTTAATAAATGTGGCGGTATACCGGGCACATCAAGTGAATTCAAAAATTCTGTTGAATAATTGACTGCTTCATTTTCTTCAACAACACTATCCATAGATTTAAAAGAAAACGTTTCGGAATCAATCATGTCCTGAATAACAACATTAATATTATCGGCATCGACATTTTTTGCGGCTAAAATAGCTCTTTCGCTTAATCAATCATGTTTACGATATTGATTTTGAATATCGGGGAATACATTTTCCATTAATACATCGCGTGACGATATAAATTGACAAAAATCTTGTGGAAATTTCAATAGTTTGACTGGTTGGGTTAATACTGATTTCACCATTACCCAGATCAAGTAGTTGTTTTGAAAATTGGTCAGCCATTGGACCATTTTGTAATCGCACTCGCATGTTTGTTGTTAATTTTATAGTTTGAACGCTACTCCATAATGTTGATGATTTTCAGCAGGCATTTATTTCGTCAGCATAGGTTGATTTTGGTATCCACCACCAAAAAGTCTTTCATTGCCTTTCAAATCTTTTAAAATTCTATGTAATGCTTCTAAGTAATGTTTGTGAGCCTGGTACATTCATTGCAAATAATAATATTGCATTTTTGCAGAAATTTTGCCATACCGGAATGTTTTTTGATATTACATACGGTATTCTCATTTGTTTGTACTTTTAACGGTGATTTGAGTGCTGAATGAGCTGTACGACCACCATGCATTAATGTTGCGGCTATTCCGGACGAAGCAATAGCCAGTGCAATTTTTCCTTCATTTTTGGTTAGAATATTTATATATAAAAACGTTTGTGAATTTTGTAACTTATAAAATTTAAATAAATTTAAAAACTCATTATTTTTCGAACGCCAGCGCCATCTACCGGGTCCAACAAAAATATTTTTGGCATTATCGAACATACATATATGTACATTCTTAGTTTCAGTAAAATCGCACCGTCAATAAGAATATTCGAAAAGTTTTACCCCAGCGCCACCCATCGGGTCCATTTATACACACAAAAATTTCTTATGACGAAACATACATACATTCTGAATTGCAGTCAAATCGCACTGAAAATAAGAATTTTGTTTATAACTTGACTAAACTAACTTGGTTAAAATTAAAAAAAAAAAAAAACACAGAAGAGCTCGAACCGAACCTATGGTGCGAATCTTAGCTCGACAGCTCTTATGGTTCCGAAGATCATTCGTTACAAACAAATGCACCAACGTTTTTATATATATAGATATTTTTTCTTTGTTATAAAATAGGTGGGTCCAAAAAGAATTTAAAATATATATTAGTATGTTAAGAAGAAAATTTTTGACAAGAAATATTTAATAAGTTTTATGTTGATGTTTGTAACTATCAATAATATCTTATAATAAATCGACTCTAAACCGCTTTCTTAGTCGATTTTTTAAAATTGTTTTTGTTTTAGATTAGATGTATCTTTAAATTATTACTAGCTAATTGAGATAAAAATACTTTAAAATTTTCTTTTCTTTAATATTAATATCTGGAAATTTTTAACCAAGAATCATAGTTTTTTATTACGAGAAATTATAACAGAAACTGGCCAAAAAGAAACACAATTAAAAAACTAAATTTAAATGGTGTTCGAATCTAAAGTTTCAGTATTGGCAAGTTTTAAAGTGGTAGTCGTAGCCAACATTTTTTGTAATATTGAGTTTAAGACACAAGTGGAGGGTATCAAATATTCGCACAGCCGACTTTAACCCTTTAATGCCAGATTTTGCCTATAAGCAACATTGTATATTTTAGCTTAGAAGTCCCGTAATTTTTATTTTTTTTCTCCTACGGTTTTTTCTCAGAGTAGCTTGATATATTGTGTAAGCCTAATTGCAAATATTTTATTGTAATTATTGATAGAGATCATTTGAGAGCGAAAAAATTTTTTTTCTGCAAACAGTGAGTTTACAAATAATCAAAAAAAAAGTAATAAGGATATTTAAAAGTTTAATTTTAATTTAATATTTAAATCTATCAAAAAACCAAAATATTGCACAGATTTTTCTCAAATTTGGTTTGTCTATAGTTTTTCAAAATATAAGTGACTTTACCAAATATGGTCAGAATCGACCCATTTTTTGACCTAGTCCCCATACAAATATAGCATCCGATATGAACTTTTTCATATCTGCAGCCAAAAAAAATAATAACAATGCCAATCAAATTTGGGTTATGCTTATTTTCTATATCGAATTAGTTCGACCGAAGAGATAGGGTCTTTAAACCATGGTATATGGTATCGTAAAGTCGGTCCAGACCGACTATAATTTTCTTACTTGTTTAAAATCGTAGCAGTCTATAAGAATTCAAAAAATTCAATCAAAAATCTGATTTTTATTATTTTTTTTAGTTGCGAAGTTTTACATTTCAGCTAACGATATGTATGTACAAACAAATATGGAAATTTACAGGCATATGCCTGTATGTAAACATGTAGATATACTGTTTTACTTGCACCATCATCACCAATCAATACTACCTACGTCTACTACACATCCCATTCGTACACAACTTCTACTGAATCGTTTTCACATTTTCATTTTCTCACGAACAAATTATATTTTACAGGCAACATCACAACTATCAACAAGTGCTACACACGCTGGCATTGGTAACATTTATCCAGCTCCATTGTCATGCGTTGTGGGAGGACCACCTACCACCAATGACAGTATTGGTATTGTAGGCGGTAGTGGCATTCACATGCAGCAGAACAAATACGACGGATGGGAATTCCCAAGACATCGATTAAAATTCTTCAATATATTGGGTGAAGGTGCATTCGGCCAAGTATGGCGTTGTGAGGCAACCGACATTGATGGTAAGTACAAACTACTCGTTGTTGCAATACAAGAAAACCTTTATTAAAACAGTGTTGTTACGTTAAACTATAAATCAATACAACCGCATACATAAAGCTTGTAAAGACAAACATTTTTTACATATTACTTTGTTTATACAGTCATATTCAAAAGTATTTACAAAACAAACTTTTTTTTACATATTCAACTAAATGAGCTTTTTGTTGTTGTTTTTGGAAGTAAGTTGCAAAAAAAGTGTTGTTGTTGCATAGCTTGATATATGCAGAAGCAAATTAAAGAGAATTGGAAAAGATAACGGTTCATTCGACAAAAATAGAAGCAACTGTACTGATGCTTAACAGTTGTCACATTTTATTTGCGTCAAAAGTATTTACACAAAACTTTAATTTGATAATATTCCATTAATTTAATTAATTAAAACAAAAATTTTATGAATACTTAATTAACATGAACTAATATTTAGTAACACCACATTTGGCACCAATAACTGCCTGCAACCTGGCTGGAATTGATGCAATCGGGTTGCGGGAAAATTCAAGAGTCAATTTCGACCAAATGTCCCTTATCTCAACTATGGTATCATCGCGTTTTCTATCTCTATCAATAGTCCTCTGCTGTTTTATGAAGGCCCAAACATTTTCAATGATATTAAGATCGGGACTCTGGAGAGGCCAAGGAAAAATTGCTTTATTTGAATCATTTAAAAATTTTGTAGGTATCCATTCTTTATGGCATGGAGCATTGTCGTGTTGTAGAATCCAGCTATTGGTTGGAAAGAGCCTATTTCCTGAAGGAAAGGCATGGCCATTTAAAATTCCAATATATCCGGACAGTTTTAAAGTATCATTTATCGGTACCAAATCTGCATATCCATAGTATGATAGACATCCTCAACACATCACTATGCCACCTCAATATCTGTTAAGTGGCTACACTGCATTATTCTTTTGGCATTACCGTAGATGCATGAAGTGTTTACCAAACGAACCCTGGAATTGGAATGCAGACTCATCTGTCCATAGCACATTGTACCAAAACTCTATTTCTTAACATACTCTAAAGCAGTGAAGACCATACCAAGCACGCTGGTGCTCGGCTTCTTATATGTATACAGCCGAACGAAAACAAAAATACTCACCAAAGAGTAAAAGTAAACAACAGTTTCATTCAGTCTTATGAAAGCTTTTGAACAAAGCAGGTCTATGTCGCATTGCCTTTTGAAATTCATATATATATTTTTTAATAGGTACACGGAGAATATTAGCATAAAAGAAACCAAAAATAAATAAATTAAACATTTTCTATAAATTACATACGTCGCTTCCATTTGACAACATTATAGCTGTCTTTTAAGCATTTTTTTTAATTTTAAAAAATATCCAGTTACGCATGCTGGTAAGTTTTTTAGTTTTTGGTAACATACCACTTATTAAGCTTTGAAATATTTTATCTTTTTAACTTTTGCTATTTTTGTGTTTTTTTTTTTTTTTTTTTTTTTAAAGAAATTAATTACTTATTATTACTTATTATTACTTATTATTATTTGGAGATTTGGTACCGATAAGTGACAATTTAAATCAGTCCGTATATATTGAAATTTTAATTGGCCATGCCTTTCCGTCAGGAAATAGGCTCTTTCCAACCAATGACTGGATTCTACAACACGACAGTACCTCGTTCCATAAAGGATGGATACCTACAAAATTTTTAAATGATTTAAATAAAGTACATAATTCTTCCTTGACCTTTTTAAAATCCCGATCTTAATATCATTGAAAATGTTTGGGACTTCATAAAGCAGCAGAGGACTATTGATAGAGATCGAAAATGCGATGATACCAAAGTTGAGATAAGGGACATTTGGTCGAAATTGAATCTTGAATTTTCCCGCAATACGGTGGCATCAATGCCAGCCATATTATCAAATTAAAGTTTTGTGTAAATACTTTTGACGCAAATAAAATGTAAGTAAATACTTTTGACAACTGTTAAGCATCAGTACAGTTGCTTCTATTTTTGTCGAATGAACCGTTATCTTTTCCAATTCTCTTTAATTTGCTTCTGCATGGATTAAGCTATGCAACAACAATACTTTTTTTTGAAACTTACTTCCAAAAACAACAACAAAAAGCTTATTAGTTGAATATGTAAAAAAATGTTTGTTATATAAATTCTTTTGACTATGACTGTATATTAAAAACATATATCAGTAAAATTATAGAATACCTTGAATTTCCACAGTAATTTCCATGTTTTATAAAGTGAGATTAAAATCCAAGTTGGTTACGATGTAAAAAAATATTCCAATTTTAATACTTTAACCTATGATGAGGCTTTGAAAATCTATTCTGTCATATTTTTTTTAACAGAATTATTCAAAGTTATGTGCAGGTTTTTCTCAATTTAAACTTCTTTTGGAGTTTTTCCTATGATTTTTTTCACTATACATAGCCTTTATTTATTTATCACCGTTTTGTACCATCCACACCGTTGCGCAAGAACAATACAGAAACATATATTTTTCAATTTTTATACCCTCCACTCCAGTGTGCAGAGGGTATATATAAGTTTGTCATTCCGTTTGTAATAATTGGAAAAAAATTTTTGGACCCCATAAAATATATATATTTGTGCTCCTTATAACAACCGGCCAGGTCCACCTCCAACCTGCCGCGATGCAGGCTGGCACCAAGGCCGTGCTAAGCTGGTGGCTTTTGCTGACCAACGCTCATTATCCCTTTACAGGGCTGCCGTCAGCAAACTAGGAGAGCTCTGGCCGGGAGCAAAACTGGATGTTGTGCACAAGCATGACATCCCGTCCCGACCCAGAGTGCATGCTTGGCTTCCGGCAACTCCTGGGGATGCGGAATCTGTGCTAAAGATGCTGACGGTCTGCAATCCTGATCTTCCAATGCACAATTGGAAGATTGGTAGATTTGGTGATACAGAGGGGGCACGTCGGCAGGTAACGCTGTTACTCAATGCCGAATCCCTCCCGCGTTTAACCGAGACAAACACCATCATTTCCTACGGATTTGGGCAGATTACGATCAAGGTCTATAAAAGCGATCAGGGACCAATCCCAGAGATCGTCAAGCCAGTAGAGAAGTCTGCTGCGGAGGGGACCTCTGGTGAAGCTCAAGCTGAGGTGGGTTCCCACACAGCTATGGAGGAAGATGGATACTTAACATCCGATTCTGAGCTGTTAGGGGATGCTACTGGCTTATTCCACGACGACCTCCTTGAAAGCACGGAGGACGAAGCCGAAATCACGGTGGTGAAGATGGATGAGCAGGCAGTTGCAAATGATGCGGCTCCTACAGATAAATCTTCACCACTGTAAAGCAGCAACGGCTGCATTGCTGGTTCGCCTGACGACAGGCGGAGTAGACATAGTCTTCATCCAAGAGCCCTGGGTTTGTGGTGGCAGGATTTGCGGATTGAAGACTCCTAATTATAAGCTGCTCGTCGCTAAGGATGAAGGTACACCAAGGACCTGCATTTTGGCGAGGAACAATTTTAACATTTTCTTGTTATCTAATTTCAGTGACAGACATGTAACAGCGGCTAGCCTGGAGTTACATGGTAAAACAATCGCCTCCGCCTATTTTTGCGATCCTGGGCCTATTCCCCCGAACAGCGTGGCAAATCTGATCCGGAAGGCCGAAGGGACTGCACACCAACTGGTGCTGTGCTGTGACGTCAATGCGCATCATCCGATCTGGGGAAGTACGGACATAAACGAAAGAGGTGAGTTGCTTCTTGAGTTTTTACTTAGTACTAACCTGTATATATGTAACAAGGGAAATGAATCGACCTTTGTGACTACTATTAGAAGGGAGGTTCTTTGTATCAGATACACTATTTGATAAAATTGATGGTTGGAGGGTGTTGGATGACCACTCCTTTTCTGACCGTCGCTACACCGAATTCTTATTTAGAGAAAAGGACCCAACGGAGAGTGTCCCCAGGAATCTGAAGAGGACAGATTGGGTTAAGTATAGGAAAACCTTTGCTGGGTTATTGGAAACAATACCCTTAACCGAACCGCGCAATTCTGCGGACATTGATTGTCTTGTAGATCATATTACGACGGTTTTTAACAGGTCTTTAGATTCTTCTTGCCCAGTGGCAAGGCCTAAGGGCAAGAAGAAACCACCATGGTGGTCTAGCGAGCTGCAGCAGGGTAGAGACTCCTGCAGAAAACTCTTTAACAAGGCAAAGTCTTCAAGAGCGGACGAGGATTGGTCGGCGTACAAGCTGCAGCTTAGGACTTATAAGAAGAAGATTAGAACGGCAAAATGCGATTCTTGGAAAAAATTCTGTGATAACATAGATGACGTTTCTCAGGCATCCAGGCTGCGGAAGGTTCTGGCTTCTACCCCTCACACATTAGGCTATTTGAAGGATACAGTGGGGGTGTGGACCACCTCCAGTGGAGAATCACTTAGCTTGCTACTGGACACCCATTTTCCGGGCAATTCTCATACGTCACTACATTCGTTGGAATACTCTGACGCTAGCACGGCGGACATTGCTTCGGAGATAGTTAATGTACCAACATTGACCTGGGCGATTAAAAGCTTCAAACCTTACAAATCTCCGGGACCCGACGGTATCATTCCAGCTGAATTGCAGCATGTGTCGGACTACATTTCCCCTTGGCTATGCAGTCTTTTCACTTGCTGCATAAACACAGTGTATATTCCTCTGAAATGGAGGGAGACAAGAGTGGTGTTCACTCCAAAAGCTGGAAAGAGCTCACACACTGTCCCAAAGGATTTCAGACCAATAAGCCTATCATCGTTCCTATTGAAGACAATGGAGCGTATGATACTCTTACTTACGTAGAATTATTGACCCTAAACTGCTATCAACGAGGCAACATGCCTACAGCAAGGGAAGGTCAACTTAAACAGCTCTACACGAGCTTGTAGGTACCATCGAGAAATCGCTCTCGGCAGGAGAATACACTATGACAGCATTTTTGGACATAGAAGGGGCTTTTAACAACATCACACCGGACTCGATAATAGCGGCACTATCTAGTCTAGGAGTGAATTCTGTGATCATCTCATTGATTGGAAATCTGCTTGTCAACAGGCGGATAACGTCTAAACTGGGAACGTCGGAAATATCCCGATTTGTGAACAGGGGAACGTCACAAGGTGGCGTTCTATCACCACTTCTCTGGAACTTGGCGCTAAACCCAGTGCTAGTATCTTTGGAGGGGCAAGGCTGTAGCGTAGTCGCATATGCTGACGACGTGGCCATGGCCGTAAATGGGAAGTTTCTATCTACAATTAGAGATATCCTGCAACGGGCTCTCACAGAGCTATCTATCTGGGCAAGGGGTTGCAGTCTGGGGGTTTATCCGACCAAAACGGAACTTGTTCTTTTCACTAGGAAGTATAAGATCCCTACCTTCGATCCCATTTCTCTCAACGGCACTGAAATCGTCTTCTCTGATGGAGCCAAGTATCTTGGCATATTCCTGGACAGGAAGCTGAACTTCAGACGGAATTTGGAGGAGCGGGTGAAGAAGGCGACTATAGCTTTATACTCCTGTAAGAAGGCCATTGGTAAGCGATGGGGCTTTAGTCCGAAAATTGCTCACTGGATCTATACAGCGGTGGTCCGTCCAATACTCCTGTACGGAGTCATCGTCTGGTGGCCTGCTTTGGAGAAGGCCACCAATAACAACCTTCTCGCAAGGGTACAGAGAATGGCTTCCATGTGCATCACTGGAGCCCTTCGTACTACACCTTCGGATGCCTTGAACATCCTATTACACCTAATACCACTGGACATATTAGGGAAGCAGTCGGCGGCCTCATCGGCCATTCGATTAAGAAGCACACTACAATGGCGGGGCTACAATTGTGGCCACGGGGTGATCCTGAATGAAAGGAACTTGCCATTGAACGTGGATTACACTACTCCAAGGAGCGTATTTGAACGTCACTACTGTACACTAATACCGACCAGGGAATCTTTGTCTAGGAGGACACCAGGCAGTAGGCGTTCCCTAAATTTCTATACTCACGGATCGAAATTGTGCGGTCAGGTTGGTTTTGGAGTCCATTCAGGGGAGCTTGGACTAAATCTGGCTCGAAGGTTACCAGACCACTGCAGTCAGGCAGAGGTACTGGCAATAAAGGAAGTTGCTGACTGGTTGGGTTGGAATATTCTGTCTACGACCGCAGTCAACATCTATTCTGATAGTCAAGCCGCGGTAAAATCCATGCGATCAATGTTCCTGAAAACGAGAACCGCCCTTAGCTGCCGCACGTCCTTAAATGAGATGGCCAAGCAGTTCGACATCAGGCTCATATGGGTCCCAGGGCACAGGAACATACCGGGAAACTGCAAAGCGGATGAGCTGGCAAGACAGGGTACTACCTTACAGGTTCCAGTGGATTTGGAATGTGTTGGTACACCCCTGGAATCGTGCAAGCTTGAACTTCGGCTTCGCACCGCTGGCATAACGAATAACAGATGGGCTAATGGATTAACGTGTAGGATCACAAGACAAATCTGGCCTACTCTGAATCGAAAGCGCACAAATGCGCTATTATCACTCCCCCGTGGGAGATCTCAACGGTAGTGGCTGTTGTTATTGGGCACTGCCTTATAGGGAGACACGCTGAGCGCCTTAAGGTCTGGTCAAATGATTTCTGTCGTAGCTGCTTGGATGTGGAGGAGGTAGAGAGCGTAGAACACTTCCTCTGCCACTGCCCGGCGCTATCCAGAACAAGACTACGGACATTGGGATCGCCGTTTCTTCACGATCTCTCTGACCCCTCAAACGTGGAAATTTCACATCTTAGGGGCTTCATCAGAAGCTCGAACTGGTTCTTCGGTGGGGACTGAGGGGAACACCCATTCGTCCCGTGGTATCTCAAGGGACCCCAGAGTCTAAGTATGCTGGTCCTTGGATCAGCACCCACTTCCAACCTAACCTAACCTAACCTAACAACCGGAGTTGATATAGCGATGTCCGTCTGTCCATCTGTCCGTCTGTGGAAATCACGATGCCGGCATCAATCGGGCAGCTAGGGTGCTCGTTGACATAAAAAATGATTTATTAGCATCCTGAGAAGTTTGTTATTTAAAATCGTCCTAATCGGTGAATTAGGGCCCGAGATTTGAATGAAGAACTAAAAAAAAGTCTTGAACAATTATAATTTTCTATGTTGTTCTTGTCACGATCACGCCCTCAATAGGACAGCAAGGGTGATCATTTTTAGTGAGAATGATTCATCAAATTCACGGGAAGTTTTCTGTTTCAAAAATCATTAAAATCTGTGGAACAGGTCCAGGGAAATCTCTGAAAAAGTAAAAAAAAAAAATTAAAAACATGATGTTTCTATATTGTTCTCGTTGTTATTCTAACTGTTGTATTGTTGTAATAGCTGGACTTGTTGTTTTTGTGGTCGTTGTGGTAATAATATAATAAAAACTAACCCTTTGTACATTTTTTTATGAACTCTGGTAGAAAAATTTAAAAGTTTCCATTGTTTTGGCATCACTAAAAACATTTGTTAGATTATTTCTGTCATTGCCACGAGCCTGCCTGCAAAGTTTCAGATCGATTGGGTCACGGAAAAGGGGTTAAAATCGATCCAAAATTTTTTCGACAAGCAGACACTACGAGTTAATATAAAGAGAGTAAAAATTCACCAGCATCTAAAGCAAATAATGCTAAAATACCTAGTTGTTAATAAAAAAAAAACATTGTAAATTTAGCAAAAAAAATTTTTATGTATTAATTTATTTAAAGAGAAAAACACAAAAATAACGTTTGATGTTGTATATTTTGTGTGTAATATTTACATATGCATACATACACATAATAAATAATACAAATAATATACATATATTCTATATATGTATATCCATAATAACTGCATGTTAGAAATAAATCGGTATAGGTATTATTTTATTTACGTAAAATTCTGCAATATTTTGTTGTGGGGACAATACATTTCTTTTGCATTAACAGAGTGTCACTTCATTTTGCTCAGCGTGACTATGCCACAGTAGATGTCGCCACAATTTTTGTTCTAATTAGCTTTGCAATAGTTATTTCTATTTTAACATGAATGTCAATATTTTCAACTAGATATCATACAGAACAATGTTAAGAGTATACACGGGATGGTTTTTTATTTCATATGTTTATACCCTCCACTCCAGTGTGCAGAGGGTATATATAAGTTTGTCATTCCGTTTGTAATAATTAGAAAAAAAATTTTGGACCCCAAAAAATATATATATTTGTGATCCTTATAACAACCGGAGTTGATGTAACGATGTCCATCTGTCCGTCTGTGGAAATCACGATGACGGCATCAATCGGGCAGCTAGGGTGCTCGTTAACATAAAAAATGATTCACAAACATCCTGAAAAGTTTGCTATTTAAAATCGTCCAAATCGGTCGATTAGGGCCCCAGATGTGAATGAAGAACTAAAAAAAAATCTTTAAAAAATATAATTTTCTATGTTGTTCTTGTCACGATCACGCCCTCAATAGTGCAGCTACGGTGATCATTTTTAGTGAGAATGATACATCGAATTCATGGGAAGATTTCTATTTCAAAAATCATTAAAATCGGTGGAACAGGTCCAAGGAAAAAAATAAAGATATTAAACATAAACATAAAATCATCCTGTCAAACACGAAGTAATTTGTTTTTTTCTATTCTTCTTTGTGTTTTTCGGTTATTTTGACAGAGTTGCCACTCGTTTACAATTTAAATAAATAGAAAAATAGATTTGTCGACTATCGTTAAGAAGTATGTACTTAGTGAATCACTTAATCCTTAGTCCAAACAACAATAGCTGTCGATATATTTTGCGATTGTCGGATCATTGAAATTTACAGAATCACACTACAGAAAACATTAATTTAAATTCAATGAATTTTAGAAAACGTCAAATGATATTTAAGAATTGCGAACTTAAAAACTGTTACATAAATAAACGCAATTTGATGAGAATGTTATTTATATATAAATTTTCACAATTTTTTTTGGATGAAAATTTGAATTTTTTCAGAAAATAAAGAGAACAAATTATTTTATTTAAAATGTTTGGGACATTTGGTTTTTTGCGCTTGACATCCCCAATTTGAATATTTATTATTATAAATTTATTCTCTATGTTTTCCAAATATGGCAATATTTTAATAAAAAAGTTGAGAGAGTTTTTTTTGGTTATTATTTTGCTACTCCGTCCGACCTATATGGCCGCAATGAAGAAATATTTGGCCAGTTAAAAAAAACTATACAGCCATCTCCAATTAGCACGATTTAATGCATATAGCCACCCTACACAACCATTACCTTTGCAATGGAGGTTAGGGCGAGCTATTTAATTAGCAAAAAACTAAATTAAACGAGAAGTTATGTCATATAACCGGAAACGCATGCCGATCAGCAACCACGATGACCAAAAAGCAAACACCGAAATAAATCCGAAATAATAAAAAAGACGAAAACCAACCCAAAGAATTTGCCGAAATAATTTGGTATTAAGTTTAACAAATTGTTTACTTTTTCCAATATTTTGTTTACATTTATTATCTTTTACAAATATGAACATAAGTTTGGCATATTAACTTTTTGTTGTCTTTATAAAATACAGTTACCGAGTTCATCAATGAGTTTTTTGCTTTCAAAACAGTTCTACATAGTTATATAGAACTATTATTATGCTTTACCTACAAAATATCTGATTACATCTAATTTTTAAAAATTACTTATAATTACTGAAGCATTATTATTCACATAAATACAAAATTGCACTTTTTAAATTTTCCATTCAAATTTAAGAAAATATCAATTCTAAAAACTGGAATTAAAATTTCCAATTATAAATTAGATAATATTAATTGAATTTCAGAAAATCATATCAAAACGTCGGAAATAATAATTTTAAATTTAGAAGACATCAATTGCATCTTTAATATTTAAATTTTATTCGTTAAACACAAATTGAAATTCCAAAAAAAAAAAAAACACCAAATACCTATGTTTACATTTAAAAAAATTTTACATTTAAAAAAAATATTGTCATTCAGGAGAAATTAATAGCTTTTCAGTACCGCGATTCAGTAACTTCTTTTAACGATAATCGAATCGTTAAAAAAAGAAAATTTCAAAATTATCAGTAAAATTTTTAAGCGATATTCGCTATTGTTAAAGTCAGCTGTTGTTGTTATCTAAACGACAACCATTTTTGTGTTGTTTATTCAATCGATAAAAACTTAAATTTTTAGGTTGAAATGTCGTCATACATAAATAAAAATCATAAAATAATGAAAATATTTTGCTTCTATTAAAAAACTTTTTTATATAAATTCAATTCATTATTTTATTTTCAAGTAAATAAACAGAAATTTTAGTAAAAAAATAAAGATATTAAACATAAAGATAAAATCATCCTGTCAAACACGAAGTAATTTGTTTTTTTCTATTCTTCTTTGTGTTTTTGGCTTATTTTGACAGAGATGCCACTCGTTTACAATTTAAATAAATAGAAAAATAGATTTGTCGACTGTCGTTAAGATGTATGTACTTAGTGAATCACTTAATCCTTAAGGTGCTATTACATGATGTGTTTTTTACATATGTACTGTCAAATTTTTCCGCAACACAAGTTGTACACATCGTGTGATACATATCAAACATTGTTTATGTATAATACATGAGGAAAGACACATGTACATTTTACACTTTGAACAGGTTCTATTTTTGCATGACAAACATATGAAAATACATCACTGCTTGTGGCGAAAGAAAAACAGAGTAAATTATAAAGATTAATATTGAAAGAAAAATAAATTGTTTAATATTAATTAACAATTAATAAATATATAATTTTTTTTTAACAATAAATTTTTGTAAATTCACAAATTAAATCAGCTGTTGTTTACATTTAGAGGTTATGTCATACGGAAATACATATGCACGTGTGATAGCAAAAATTATGAATCGTATGTAAAAGACAATTTTGACAGACATGAGGAATTTCATATGGATAAAAAAAGTGACAATACATATGTATAAAACACATCGTGTAATAGCACCTTTAGTGCAAACAACAATAGCTGTCGATATATTTTGCCATTGTCGGATCGTTGAAATTTATAGAATCGGACTACAGAAAACATTAATTTAAATCAATGAATTTTATAAAACCTCAAATGATATTTAAGAATTGCGAACATAAAAATTGTTACATAAATAAACGCAATTAGATGAGAATGTTATTTATATATAAATTTTCACAATTTTTTTTGGATGAATATTTGAAATTCTTCAGAAAATAAAGATAACAAATTATTTTATTTAAACTGTTTGGGATATTTGGTTTTTTTCGTTTGGCATCCCTAATTTGATTATTTATTATTATAAATTTATTCTCTGTTTTCAAAATATGGCAATCTATATATATAAAATTCATTTTCTGTTTGTTTGTTTGACCGCAATACAAATTTTTATTTTTCAACGGATTTGTCTGAAATTTGGTATACACGATCTCTGTACTCCAGGAAAGGTCGCCATATGATTCTTACCGGCCACGCCTACATTTACGCCCACATTTTATACAAAATTCCTTTTTTGTCCTTTGGTATATTTGTTTGCTATAAAAATTTTTATTTTTCAACGGATTTCTCTAAAATTTGGTACGCACAATCTCTGTACTCCGGAAATGTAGCCATATGCTTCATATTGTCCACGCCTACTTTTACGCCCACTTTTTGTATAGAATCCTTTTCTGTTTTTTGTATATTTGTTCGCTATACAAATTTTTATTTTTCAACGGATTTCTTTGAAATTTGGTACGCACGATCTCTCTCTACTCCAGGGAAGGTCGACATATCGTAAGTTGATGACAACTACGCAACAGCACGGGTGTAGCTGCCAAACACGCGGACGCGGACACGACGCGGTCGCGAATACAGCTCAGTTAAAATATCGAAACGATGCGAAAAATATATTTTGGTGATTAAAATAAGTGGAGACAACTGCGCATGGGTGTAGCTGCCAAACGCACGGACCCGGAAGCGACTCGCTCGCGCAACACAGCTCAGTGAAAAGTCTTATGATGAATTGTATCTACGTATGTGCAATAATTACAATACACATACTATAAGCAGTTGCTTAAAACAACCTTGCGGCAAAATTTTAAACGTCGCATTAGTTTTTCATTTTTGAAACTTCTTCGAATTTGACTTCTCTGCTCAATGATGATCACTTATTGAATGAAGTAATTCAATTTTTAAAAGTTCTGATTCCTTTAATTTGCAAACGATTCCGTTATATTTGATGTTTACAAATAAACTTAAAAAAAAACTTAAAGCCGTTTGTTTCCCAGCTTATTTTTGAAGCATTTTTGCTGCAGCATCTTATAAAAAACTTCTAATTTACTGCCCATACAAATTTTTGGGAAGAAAGTTCATTTTATTGGGGAATTTTTCAAGTCAAATGCCTTTTTATCCCAGGCAAGACCGGGTAAAAACAGCTAGTAGTTATATAAAATTATTATTCTGCTTTACCTACAAAATATCTGATTGCGATTACATATAATTTTTAAAAATTGTTTATAATTACTAAGACGTTATTATTCACATAAATTCAGAATTGCACCTTTTGCGTTTTCCATTCAAATTAAGAAAAGATCAATTCTTACAACTGGAATTCAGATTTCCAATTTTAAATTAGAAAATATTAATTGAATTACAGAAAAACATATTACAACGTCGGAAATAATAACTTCAAATTTAGAAAACATTAATCGAATTTTTAAAATATGAATTTTATTCTTTAAACACAAATTGAAATTCAAACAAGTAAGAATGGTTAATTCGGCTGTGCCGAATCTTTGATACCCTCCACCTCGGTTTGAGTATTGATAACACAAGGGAACAATGGTTCTGTTGATTAAGAACTGAATATTGTTTTTAAGGTTATTTGGGACGCTGAATCCAAATCTGCCCTTGGTTTTTTTCTATCAGCTCGACTTTTCGAGATATACCGTTATGTTCAAAATTAAGGCACTTCCGCTACATATATTGGAATAACTTGAAAACGGTTCACCATATTAAATTAAAAAAAAAATCCGAAACTCGCAAACAATATTCTCTTAAGGCCGTGCTTACCTTGTTTTTAAATTTTCCAAGTAGTTTTAGAGATATCGTTCAAGTTTTGAAAAAAAAATTAAAATTTTTTAAAAAAAAACATTTTTTTTGTTCTTTAAAAATTCCTAAAAAATAAAAATGGGACAAAAATCACAGTTTTGGTCTACAAACAGTTAGTTAAATATATTTCGAATAAAATGAGCATTATTTCATTGCAATCGGTGCACAACTTTTGATTTTGTTCACGATTTTCTGAATTGATATAAATCGCGATTTCCATACAAAAATAACATTTTCTAATGTGTAAGTGTTTGTATGTAATAAGTTAGTTTTTTATGATTCTAAGAATTAAAAAAATTAAGTAATAAAAAAAGATTATTTCATTTTTATGGTTGCGGTAGCAAACTCATAACGCCTATAAATTTTATTGTCCCTTTATGACACCTAGTCAGTTCACAGTCAATTAAAGAGAAAAAAGAAAAGTCCACTTGTTTTTATTGATGTGTGGTTTACCGTTGGTAACGGATGATTTTTTAAAGGAATTCCCCTGAACACATGTGTTCATTCATAAGTGACTGTCAATAAAATTGTGGATATAATTTTTTTTGGTACTTCAGTAAAAAACTACTAAGTATTTATATGGGTTCATTCAACCAATTTTTCTCATTCAACAAGTGTTTACGAAAGCGAAAAGTATAACGACAAAAAATATAAATCATTTTACATTGAACATTTAATCAGTCAACACAAAAAAGTTCAATTTTGTTCCCGTGTGTTATTTATTGAAAATTGTGTTACTTTGATATACACTTCAAAATTGTGCAATGGCTACGTCAAGAAACACCTGTAAAATCAATCCCAACTATTTTTGTAACATATGTGGCGAATACACGTTTATAAAAAATAGAAAAAGTGTGTCAGATTTTATTAAAAAAAATTATTTTGACTACTTCGGATTTACCATGGAAACCCGTGACAAGTACTGGATTCCTAATACTGTATGTAAAAACTGTGTAGAGTATTTATAAAAGAAAATTTTTCGATGAGTTGTAATTACATTGTAATATTTGTGTATTAAAATTTTTTATTTTTCTTTAAAATTCTCTTTTTGTGTTAAATTAAAAAGTATAGCTGACCATAAAAATGAAATAATCTTTTTTTATTACTTAATTTTTTTAATTCTTAGAATCATAAAAAACTAACTTATTACATACAAACACTTACACATTAGAAAATGTTATTTTTGTATGGAAATCGCGATTTATATCAATTCAGTAAATCGTGAACAAAATCAAAAGGTGTGCACCGATTGCAATGAAATAAAGCTCATTTTATTCAAAATATATTTAGCTAACTGTTTGTAGACCAAAAGTGTGATTTTTATCCCATTTTTATTTTTTAGGAATTTTTAAAAAACAAAAAAAATGTTTTTTTTTTAAAAAATTTTAATTTTTTTTTCAAAACTTGAACGATATCTCTAAAACTACTTCGAAAATTTAAAAACAAAGTAAGCACGGCTTTAAGAGAATATTGTTTGCGAGTTTCGGATTTTTTTTTTTAATTTAATATGGTGAACCGTTTTCAAGTTATTCCAATATATGTAGCGGAAATGCCTTAATTTTGAACATAGCGGTATATCTCGAAAAGTCGAGCTGATAGAAAAAAACCAAGTGCAGATTTGAAATCAGCGACCCCAAATTAGTAAAAATTTGCTATAAATTTCAAATCAACACAAAAAAAGTTCAATTTTGTTCCCTTGTGTAATAAATGTAAACAAAATATTGGAAAAATATGCATGCGTTTCCTATATGCATGCGTTTCCGGTTATATGACATAATTTCTCGTTTAATTTAGTTTTTGCTAATTAAAAAGCTCGCCCTAACCTCCATTGCGAAGGTAATGGTTGTGTATGCATTAAATCGTGCTAATTGGAGATGGCTGTATAGTTTCTTTTAACTGCCGAAATATTTTTTCATTGCGGCCATATACATAGGTCGGATGGAGTAACAAAATAATAACCAAAAAAAGCTCTCTCAACTTTTTTATTAAAATATTGCCATATTTGGAAAACATAGAGAATAAATTTATTATAATATATAATCAAATTAGGGATGCCAAGCGCAAAAAACCAAATGCAACAAACATTTTAAATAAAATAATTTGTTATCTTTATTTTCTGAAAAACTTCAAATATTCATCCAAAAAAAATTTTGAAAATTTATATATAAATAACATTCTCATCAAATTGCGTTTATTTATATAACTATTTTCATGTTCGCAATTCTTAAATATCACTTGAGGTTTTCTAAAATTCATTGAATTTAAATTAATGATTTCTGTAGTCCGATTCTGTAAATTTCAACGATCCGACAATCGCAAAATATATCGACAGCTATTGTTGTTTGCACTAAGGATTAAGTGATTCACTAAGTACATACATCTTAACGACAGTCGACAAATCTATTTTTCTATTTATTTAAATTGTAAACGAGTGGCATCTCTGCCAAAATAAGCGAAAAACACAAAGAAGAATAGAAAAAAACAAATTATTTCGTGTTTGACAGTATGATTTTATGTTTATGTTTAATATCTCTCTTTTTTTTACTAATATTTCTGTATATTTATTTGAAAATGATATAATGAATTGAATATGCTATATAATTTTTTTATTTATATAAAAAGGTTTTTTAATAGAAGCAAAATATTTTCGCTATTTTGTAATTTTTATTTATGTATGACGACATTTCAACCTAAAAATTTAAGTTTTTTTCGATTGAATAAACAACACAAAAATGGTTGTCGTTTAGCTGATTTTAACAATAGCGAATATCGTTTAAAAATTTTACTGATAAATTTGCTTTTCTTTTTTTAACGATTCGACTGTCGTTAAAAGAAGTTACTGAAAAGCTATTAATTTCTCCTGAATGCCAATATTTTTTTTAAATGTAAACATTTTTTAATTGTAAACATATTTGGTGTTATTTTTTTGGAATTTGATGTAATTGATGTCTTCTAAATTTAAAATTATTATTTCCGACGTTTTGATATGATTTTCTGAAATTCAGTTAATATTTTCCAATTTATAATTGGAAATTTTAATTCCAGTTTTTAGAATTGATATTTTCTTAAATTTGAATGGAAAATTTAAAAAGTGCAATTTTGTATTTATGTGAATAATAATGCTTTAGTAATTATAAACAATTTTTAAAAATTAGATGTAATCGCAATCAGATATTTTATAGGTAAAGCAGAATAATAATTCTATATAACTATGTAGAACTGTTGTGAAAGCAAAAAACTCATTGATGAACTCGGTAACTCTATTTTGTAGACAACAAAAAGTTAATATGCCAAACTTATGTTCATATTTGTAAAAGAATAATGAAAAAACGTATGAAATAAAAGACCAGCCCGTGTAAACTCTTAACATTGTTCTGTATGATATCTATTTGAAAATATTGACATTCATGTTAAAATAGAAATAACTATGTATTGCAAAGCTTATTAGAACAAAAATTGTGGCGCCATCTACTGTGGCATAGTCACGCTGAGCAAAATGAAGTGACATTCTGTTAATGCAAAAGAAATGTATTTTCCCCACAACAAAATATTGCAGAATTTTATGTAAATAAAATAATATACCGATTTATTTCTAACATGCAGTTATTATGGATATACATACATACATATATAGAATATATGTATATTATTTGTATTATTTAATATGTGTATGGATGTACATATATGTAAACATTACACACAAAAAATACAACATTAAACGTTATTTTTGTGTTTTTCTCATTAAATAAATTAATACATAAAAATTTTTTTTGCTAAATTTACATTATTTTTTTTTTATTAACAACTAGGTATTTTAGCATTATTTGCTATATTAACTCGTAGTGTCTGCTTGTCGAAAAAATTTTGGATTTTAATCTCTTTCTCGTGACTCAATCGATCTGAAACTTTGCATGCAGGCTCGTGGCAATGACAGAAATGATCTAGTACATTTTTTAGTGATGCCAAAATAATGGAAACTTTTAAATTTTTCTACCAAAGTTGATAAAAAAAATTGTACAGAGGGTTTGTTTTTATTGTATTATTACCACAACGACCACAAAAACAACAAGTCCAGCCATGACAACAATGCAACATTTAGAATAATAACAAGAACAATATAGAAACATCATTATTTTCATTTTTTTTCATTATTTTTTCAGAGATTTCCCTGGACCTGTTCCACAGATTTTAACGATTTTTGAAACAGAAAATTTCCCGTGAATTTGGTGAATCATTCTCACTAAAAATGATCACCCTTGCTGTCCTATTGAGGGCGTGATCGTGACAAGAACAACATAGAAAATTATATTTCTTCAAGACTTTTTTTAGTTCTTCATTCAAATCTCGGGCCCTAATTCACCGATTTGGACGATTTTAAATAGCAAACTTTTCAGGATGTCAATGAATCATTTTTTATGCCAACGAGCACCCTAGCTACCCGATTGATGCTGTCATCGTGATTTCCACAGACGGACAGACGGACATCGCTATATCAACTCCGGTTGTTATAAGGATCACAAATATATATATTTTAAGGGGTCCAAAATTTTTTTTCTAATTATTACAAACGGAATGACAAACTTAAATATACCCTCTGTATACTGGAGTGGAGGGTATAAAAAAAAACATATTCTTCACTTGACAAAACGCAGACATTGTTATGCAGCAGGAACATAAAAACCCAGTTAGCATTAAATGAAATTATGACACGATTTTATGAAGAATCTTGGTTTTATGACTAGATATTGAAATAACAAACACACACACATAGTTAACATAAGAAATCAAAACAAATTGTAAAGGGCAAAAAGTAGAAAAGTTTCAATTTTTTAACATTTGCAATTTCATCAAGTAAAGTTAATTTGCAAAATTTCATAAGACATTTGTTTTATGTGGAATGAAATTATTCAAACATGGTTGAAAAAATATTTGAAATTGAAAGCAAATAAGGAAACACAAATATATAATTTTTTCAAAAATTTTATTTTATAAAAAAAAACTTAAGTAAATTTTAAATGTAAACCTAAAAATTCAAAAAATAAGGAAATAAAAAAATTAAAAAAAAACCATTCAGAAACTTAAATATAAATATAAATAAAAAAATTAAAACAAGTAAGAAAATTATAGTCGGTCTAGACCGACTATACGATACCCTATACCATGCGTTTAGAGACCCTATCTCTCAGGCCCAACTAACTGGATATAGGAAATAAGCATAAGACAAAGTTGAGTGGGATTTTTATTAATTTTTTTGGCTGCAGATATGAAAAAGTTCATATCGGATGCTATATCTATATGGGGACTAGGCCCAAAAATAGACCGATCCTGACCATGTTTGGTAAAGTCTTTTGTATTTTGCAAAAATATATACAAACAAAATTTGAGAAGAATCAGTGCAATATTTCTGTTTTTTGATAGATTTAAGTGAAGCAGCTCTATATGGGACCTATGACTAAGAGTTGTCCCATAGGGATCATTTTTAGAATACTGATTAATGGATGTAATAAACACATACAAACCCAATTTGACTAAGATTTATATGATAATTTGGATCTTATGGCAATTTATGTTGATTTCATAGGGGTCATTTGTATGGGAGCTAGGTCTGAACATGGACCGATTCTCACCAATTTCAATGGCGTTCATCCTATGGCCGATAGAGGCTTACATACCAAATTTTATCAAAATATATTCATATTTGCGACCTGCAATTTGATTACAAGCTTTACATGGACACACAGACGGACGGACGGACGGACATCGTTAAATCGAGTCAGATAGTGATTGTGATTCGATCGGTATAATAAAAGATGGGTCTACGTCAAATAGTTTTGGAGTTACAAACAGCAGCACAAAGTCATTATACCCAAACCACATAGTGGTATAAGATATAAAAATAATAATAAAAAACAATTCAGGAACTTAAATATAAATTTAAATAAAAAAATTAAAAAAATAATATTTCCTAGAATTTGCACTCGAATTTCGGGTGCTGGGATACACTAGTAAATAATTATAAGATAAAAACATTGAAAAATACAATTGTATTTAAAAAACAGTTCAAATGCCAGAAACTTTAAATATTTAAATAACGGTTAAGATTTTACACATTTTATTTATTACCATCTTCTATTTTTGTATTTTCAATCAACTCTGGTACAGAAATTTCCATTGTTTTGGCATGCTTAAAAATTTTTTTTTCGCCTATTTTGTTGTTAAATAAATTTTTTAAACGAATTTGTCATCTTTCGTTAGAGAACACAGCAGAGTGTGATTTCGCAAGAAAAAAAAAAATAATTTTAGGACTTAACGCGAAATTATTAAAAATCAATTTGCAAATTCATAATTTTTTAAAAGTTTCCAATGTGTAAAAAAAGGAAAAATCTAAACTTTGCAAATTAAATTTTATCTGAACTGTTTTCTAATGAAAACACAAAATCTTATCAATTGCGGAGTTGTGCAGGATATGATGGAAAAAATAGCAAATAATTTTTATATTGTCTATATTTATGTTGGTTGGCCAATCTAGTTGTTTATTATAGTTATTTATATTTATTTTAGCTAGTATGGCCTAAAGTTCTTTATGTAATTAAAAATGCATTTAATCCATATTTTCCCAACGTTTCGTGAATGTTATGTTCACTTTATCAATGGATTCGTCTATTTAAATTAAAAGAAAAATATATTTACAACATTGCAAAAACTTTCACCACAAACAATTATGACTTATAGTAAGAAAAAATGATTTTATTACATTGAACACTAATTTGTTGTAGACAAACATAAAAACAGTAAACATGAAAATTATATCAAACACAAACTTAAAAATTATATCACAGTTTAATTATAATATTGCAACACAGTAACTGGCATTAATGTTTTGTGTGTCTTCTTTTAAGTTCATCGTCTTTTTTATTTTCTGTTGTATCCTTAAAGTCTCTATTGTGAATCTTTTCTTTTCTATTTTTTCTCGATCTAATATTCGTATTTTGTCAAAATCTGCCGTATGATTTGTATTTTTTATATGTTGGGCTAATGCAGTACTTTCTTTTGATTTGTTTATGTCCATTTTATGTTCTGTTATTCTTGTTTCTAGTGTTCTTTTTGTAGTACCAATGTAAACCAAATCGCAGCTTTGATCGTTTATTCCTTTACATGATATTTCATAAACAACGTTGCTTTGTTGTTGTTTGTTTATTGGTGTTTTTATGTTTGTAAATATAGAGCTTAAAGTTTTATTAGGCTTATAAGCAAAACATATGTTTTTCTCCTCTATTGTTTCTTTGATGTTCTGTTTGTCAGTGAGGCCCGGGATGTATTTTACACTGAAAAATTGTTTTTTCTCCTTGTCGGTATTAGGGTGGCCAGATGTTTTGTTTTCTATTTTCTTCACTGCATTTGTTATTAAAGTTTTTATAAGATTTTTTTTAAAGCTATTGTTTGTTAAAATTTTGGTTATCGTTTCTATGTTTTTAGAGTGATATTGTGTGTCACTAATATTGACACACAAAAAAATCTTGAATTTGGAAATCTCACAAACAAATAATAATATTAAAAAAATTTTAAGAGAAAACTTTTTCATCTTGAAACTGGGGTAAAGAACATGATAACAGCTGACGATTTTAATAATTTTATTAAGAAACAAACAGATAGAGCAAAACAAATAACTACGAATACAAAGGAACGGCAAATAAAGAAACTAAATACACTGAAAGAAAAACACTTTAAAATTCAAGGCCTTAATTTTAATGATCATTGGTTTGAAAACAAAACTAACTTAATAATACCAATGGAATGTAAATGGATGTTATCATTAGGGAAAAAATTTGCTATACCGATAGACAGAACTAATTTCTCATCTTTACACATAATTGTAGAACACATAATTGTAGATGTAGAACATTGTATCCAAGCAATAGAGGACAATACAGACAGAGAAAAAGGCATTGTCAGAACCAAGCTAGCGAATAAAATTTCAGAATTTAACAGAAGGATAAAAAACACACCAAGAGAAAAACTGATTCTTACAGTTTTTGAGAAGACGAGAAAATTTCTTAATAGGCATAGTGACATTATGGTAATACAAGCAGATAAGGGAAATAAAACGGTTGCGATGTATAGAAATGATTACGAAAATAAGATGAAAATATTATTAGATGACAATAACACATATCGCGTATTAAGAATCGACCCAACATCAAAACTACAAAGGAACAACAATAATATCATAACGGACCTGCACAAAAATGAATATATAGATGCATGGCAAAAACGTCGTCTTTTTTGTTCAGCGGCAACAGCCCCAAGAATCTACGGATTACCGAAAACCCACATAACTGGAATCCCTCTGAGACCAATTGTTTCCTCGATGCAAGTACCATGCTACCAACTTTCCAAATACTTGGGAAAAATTTAAAAAAACTTAATTTCGATTAACTACAAAATAAAAAATTCATCACAATTAAAATCACAGTTAAAAAGCGTAAACATCTGCCCCGGGGAAATTCTGGTATCTTTCGATGTCATATCACTGTTTACAAACATCCCAGTTCATACCGCGATAAAGAGCATAATGGCAAAATGGAACGTTTTAAAAGATTTCACCAGAATTCCCAGTTCTAAGTTTTTAAATATACTCAAATTCTGTCTTACAGACAATAACTATTTTATATACGATAAAAAAAAGTTTAAACAAATATTCGGTATGCCGATGGGTAACCCCCTTTCACCAACCATCGCTGATATAGTCCTAGATACTCTACTTGACGAAGCAATCAAGGAATTGGAAACTAAAAACATTCACATAAAATACATAGCAAAATATGTAGATGATATTTTAGCCATAATAAAATCTGACGATAAAGATGAAATCCTGAAGACTCTAAACAAATATCATAGTAAAATCCAGTTTACAATCGAAATACAAACTAACATGGGAATTGCATACCTTGATACGAAACTACGTATTAGTGGAAATAAAATAGATTTCGACTGGTATGCAAAAGAAACTTCATCGGGAAGGATTATGAATTTTAATACAACACAACCACGGGGCCAAATAATTAATACTGCCAGAAATTTTATTGACAGAGTACTCAATATTAGTGACACACAATATCACTCTAAAAACATAGAAACGATAACCAAAATTTTAACAAACAATAGCTTTCCAAAAAAATCTTATAAAAACTTTAATAACAAATGCAGTGAAGAAAATAGAAAACAAAACATCTGGCCACCCTAATACCGACAAGGAGAAAAAACAATTTTTCAGTGTAAAATACATCCCGGGCCTCACTGACAAACAGAACATCAAAGAAACAATAGAGGAGAAAAACATATGTTTTGCTTATAAGCCTAATAAAACTTTATGCTCTATATTTACAAACATAAAAACACCAATAAACAAACAACAACAAAGCAACGTTGTTTATGAAATATCATGTAAAGGAATAAACGATCAAAGCTGCGATTTGGTTTACATTGGTACTACAAAAAGAACACTAGAAACAAGAATAACAGAACATAAAATGGACATAAACAAATCAAAAGAAAGTACTGCATTAGCCCAACATATAAAAAATACAAATCATACGGCAGATTTTGACAAAATACGAATATTAGATCGAGAAAAAATAGAAAAGAAAAGATTCACAATAGAGACTTTAAGGATACAACAGAAAATAAAAAAGACGATGAACTTAAAAGAAGACACACAAAACATTAATGCCAGTTACTGTGTTGCAATATTATAATTAAACTGTGATATAATTTTTAAGTTTGTGTTTGATATAATTTTCATGTTTACTGTTTTTATGTTTGTCTACAACAACTTATTGTTCAATGTAATAAAAACATTTTTTCTTACTGTAAGTCATAATTGGTTGTGGTAAAAGTTTTTGCAATGTTGTAAATATATTTTTCTTTTAATTTAAATAGACGAATCCCTTGATAAAGTGAACATAACATTCACGAAACGTTGGGAAAATATGGATTAAATGCATTTTTAATTACATAAAGAACTTTAGGCCTTACTAGCTAAAATAAATATAAATATAATTTTTATATTGTTTTTTTGCACATGGAAAGATTAATTTTCATAATTTAATACGAAAAATAGCTTTTACTTAAAATCTTTTTAAACACTCATTTCAATTTACTCATTTCTATGAACAACACTTTTTTTTCTAAATTATTTAAATATCAATTCTGATTAGAATTCAACGATATCTGAAAAAGACAAAACCAATTTCAAACTCTGCGATGTAAAACTAAGAAATCTTAATATTTTCCAAGTTGATAGGATATACAAAATTATCGTAAATTGTTGAACATTATTAAAATTTTTGCAAAAATTAAAAACAAATTTTTTATGTTTTTTTAATGCATATTTTTATTGTATTAAGAAAAAATAATTTATAAATTTGTTTACCTTTTTAATAAGACCTTTTATTTAACATCTGAGGTGTAGAGGGTATAAAAAGGCCCTTTTCAGGGCCACCACATAAATTCAAAAAGAGATTTTTTTGTTACTGCTTTTTTTTATAAAATAATGCCAACGATTAATATGACAAATTCATTTAAAAGCAAAAACTTCCTAAATATAAATAAATAAGTAAGAGTGCTAAAGTCGGTTGTGCCGAATCTTTGACACCCTCCACCTCGGTTTGAGTCTTGATAATAAATGTAAATGAAAAAGTAAACAATTTGTTAAACTTAAACCAAATTATTTCAGCAAATTCTTTGGGTAGGTTTTCGTATTTTCTATTATTTCGGATTTATTTCGGTGTTTGCTGTTTGGTCATCGTGGTTGCTGATCGGCATGCATTTAGGTTATATACCTATATGCATGCGTTTCCGGTTATATGACATGACTTCTCATTTAATTTACTTTTTGCTAATTAAATAGCTCGCCCTGACCTCCATTGCAAAAGTAATGGTTGTGTAGGGAGGCTACATGCTTTAAATCATGCTAATTGGAGATGGCTGTATAGTTTCTTTTAACTGGCCAAATATTTCTTTATTGCGGTCATATATATAGGTCGGATGGAGTAACAAAATAATAACCAAAAAAAAACTCTCTCAACTTTTTTATTAAAATATTGCCATTTTTGGAAAACATAGAGAATAGGGTCTGTAGTCCGATTCCGTAGATTTCAATGATCCGACAGTCGCAAAATATATAGACAGCTATTGTTGTTTGCACTAAGGTTTAAGTGATTCACTAAGTACAGACATCTTAACGACAGTCGACAAATCTATTTTTCTATTTATTTAAATTGAAAACGAGTGGCATCTCTGTCAAAATAAGCGAAAAACACAAAGAAGAATAGAAAAAAAAACAAATTACTTCGTGTTTGACAGGATGATTTTATGTTTATGTTTAATATCTTTAATTTTTTACTAATATTTCTGTGTATTTATTTGAAAATGAAATAATGGATTGAATATGCTATTTAATTTTTTTATTTATATAAAAAAGTTTTTTAATTAAAGCAAAATATTTTCAGTATTTTATGACTTTTATTTATGTAAAAATTTAAGTTTTTAACGATTGAATAAACAACACAAAAATGGTTGTCGTTTAGATAACAACAACAGCTGACTTTAACAATAGCGAATATCGTTTAAAAATTTTAATGATAATTTTGCAATTTTCTTTTTTTAACGATTCGACTATCGTTAAAAGAAGTTACTGAATCGCGGTACTGAAAAGCTATTAATTTCTCCTGTATGTCAATATTTTTTTTAAATGTAAAAATTTTTTAAATGTAAACATAGGTATTTGGTGTTTTTTTTTTGGAATTTCAATTTGTGTTTAACGAATAAAATTTATATATTAAAGATGCAATTGATGTCTTCTAAATTTAAAATTGTAATTTCCGACGTTTTGATATGATTTTCTGAAATTCAATTAATTGTAATTTATAATTGGAAATTTTTAATTCCAGTTTTTAGAATTGATATTTTCTTAAATTTGAATGGAAAATTTAAAAAGTGCAATTTTGTATTTATGTGAATAATAATGCTTTAGTAATTATAAACAATTTTTAAAAATGAGATGTAATCGCAATCAGATATTTTATAGGTTAAGCAGAATAATAATTCTATATAACTATGTAGAACTGTTTTGAAAGCAAAAAACTCATTGATGAACTCGGTAACTCTATTTTGTAAAGACAACAAAAAGTAAATATGCCAAACTTATGTTCATATTTGTAAAAGAATAATGAAAATACGTATGAAATAAAAGACCAGCCCGTCTATACTCTTAACATTGTTCTGTATGATATCTAGTTGAAAATATTGACATTCATGTTAAAATAGAAATAACTATTGCAAAGCTAATTGGAACAAAAATTGTGGCGCCATAGTCACGCTGAGCAAAATGAAGTGACACTCTGTTAATGCAAAAGAAATGTATTTCCCCCACAACAAAATACTGCAGAATTTTATGTAAATAAAATAATATACCGACTTATTTCTAACATGCAGTTGTTATATACATACATATATTATTTGTATTATTTAATCTTATATATAAAATTCTTCTGTCGCAGTGTTTGTGGTAAAATTCCGCCGAAACGGCTCGACCGATTCTCATGAAATTTTGTGCGCATATTGGGTAGGTCTGAGAATCGGACAACGTTTATTTTTTTTTTGATATGGCCACTGGGAGGGGTACCCCCCATACAAAGTGAACTTTTAAAATCAGATATCTGGAGTACTATGATAGCCATAAGTGCCACGCCCACTTGAGATATCAAAAAAAAAAATACCTGTTGTACGTTTGTGAGACCTACCCAATATCCACACAAAATTTCATGAGAATCAGTCAAGCGGTTGCGGAGGAGTTCAATTACAGAGACCGCGACACGAGAATTTTATATATAAGAAGTTAAACTCCTCATTTTTTGTTTTTTTTTAATTTTTTTATTTAGTGCGATTTGACTGCAATTCAGAATGTATGTATGTTTTATCATAGGAAATTTTTGTATGTATAAATGGACCCGATAGATGGCGCTGGGGTAAAGTCATTTCGAATATTCTTATTTACGGTGCGATTTTACTGAAACTAAGAATGTACATATATGTATGTTAGATGATGCCAAAAATTTTTTTGTTGGACCCGGTAGATGGCGCTGGCGTTCGAAAAATAATGAGTTGCCAAATTTATTTAAATTTTATAAGTTCCAAAATTCACAAACGTTTTTATATATAAGATATTCTAACTAAAAAGGAAGGAAAAATTGCATTGGCTATTGCTTTGTCCGGAATAGCCGCAACATTATTGCAGGGTGGTCGTACAGCTCATTCAGCACTCAAATCACCGTTAAAAAAACATTCCGGTATGGCAAAAGTTCTGCAAAAATGCAATATTATTATTTGGGATGAATGTACCATGGTTCACAAACATTCCTTAGAAGCACTACATAGAACTTTAAAAGATTTGAAAGGCAATGAAAGACTTTTTGGTGGAGCTCTTATTTTATTATCTGGAGATCTTCGTCAAACATTGCCAGTCATACCAAAATCAACCTATGCTGACGAAATAAATGCCTGCTGAAAATCATCAACATTATGGAGTAGCGTTCAAACTATAAAATTAACAACAAACATGCGAGTACGATTACAAAATGATCAAATGGCTGACCAATTTTCAAAACAACTACTCGATCTTGGTAAAGGTAAAATCAATATTAACCCAACCAGTCAAACTATTAAACTATCCACAAGATTTTTGTCAATTTATATCGTCACGCGATGAATTAATTGAAAATGTATTCCCCGGCATTCAAAATCAATATCGTAAATATGATTGCACACAGAAAAAAAAAATTACAAACGGAATTGTTCTAAAGTTTAACAACTGTATTTTCGATTGTATTAATATAAATTTTATAGCCATATTTCATTTTCTATTGTGATAAAATATTTACTGTTAAGACGATAGAATTGTAATTGTCATGGACTCAAAATTCGGATATTTGCTTCATCGCAATTTGGTTGGCAATAAATTTGGTAGCCACAACGAATCAGTTTTCTGTGTGTGGTTAGGTGAAAGAGCTATTTTAGCCCGCAACAATGTCGATGTCGATAACATGTTGTTATTCAGGACTTGATTGATTCCGAAACGTCTTCTTTCAAATCTATGGATAGTGTTATTAAAGAAAATGAAGCAGTCAATTCTCCAACAGAATTTTTTGAATTCACTTGATGTGCCCGGTCTACCGCCACATTTATTAAAATTAAAAGTTGGTTCTCCAATAATTTTGCTACGTAACCTCAACGCTCCGAGAATATGTAATGGAACCAAGTTAATTGTTGAGAGAATAATGCCCAATGTTATTGAGGCCACAATTCTCAAAGGAAAGTTTTAAGGAAAACATGTTTTGCTGCCAAGAATTCCTATAATTCCTACCGACACACCGATAATATTCAAAAGATTACAATTTCCGATCAGATTGGGCTTTGCCATGACCATTAATAAATCTCAAGAACAATCATTGCAAATATGTGGTTTGGACCTCGAAAACAGTTGTTTTCCCATGAGCAACTATATGTGGCATGTCCCTGTGTCGGAAAGCCAGCAAATGTTTTCATTTACTGCCAGAATAATGAAGCTAAAAATATTGTTCATTCTTTTTAGAATTACAATAATAGAAATATATTGGTCATTATTATATGTATGTTGCAATAAATATTTATTTTCATTTTCATAAATAAAACATGGATTTTCTTTAACAGTTTTCAATTAATATTAACAAATGCAAAAACGGTTTTTTATATAGGTATGTATATACAGATTCTAATTAAAATAAAAAATTCATTGAGGGCAAAACAACGTTTGCCGGGTCCAGCTAGTATGTTTATATAAATTTATAAATAAATTTATACATAAAATTTTTTTTTGCTATATTTACATTGTTTTTATACCCTCCACTCCAGTGTGCAGAGGGTATATATAAGTTTGTCATTCCGTTTGTAATAATTAGAAAAAAAAATTTGGACCCCATAAAATATATATATTTGTGATCCTTATAACAACCGGAGTTGATATAGCGATGTCCGTCTGTCCGTCTGTGGAAATCACGATGACGGCATCAATCGGGCAGCTAGGGTGCTCGTTGGCATAAAAAATGATTCATTAACATCCTGAAAAGTTTTCCATTTAAAATCGTCCAAATCGGTCGATTAGGGCCCGAGATTTGAATGAAGAACTAAAAAAAGTCTTGAAAAAATATAATTTTCTATGTTGTTCTTGTCACGATCACGCCCTCAATAGGATAGCTAGGGTGATAATTTTTAGTGAGAATGATTCACCAAATTCATGGGAAGATTTCTACTTCAAAAATCATTAAAATCGGTGGAACAGGTCCAGGTAAATCCATGAAAAATTAAAAAAAAAATGAAAAACATGATGTTTCCATATTGTTCCTGTTGTTATTCTAAATGTTGCATTGTTGTCATAGCTGGACTTGTTGTTTTTGTGGTCGTTGTGGTAATAATATAATAAAAACAAACCCTTTGTACATTTTTTTGTGAACTCTGGTAGAAAATTTTAAAAGTTTCCATTGTTTTGGCATCACTAAAAAAATTTGTTAGATCATTTCTGTCATTGCCACGAGCCTGCGTGCAAAATTTCAGATCGATTGGCTCACGGGAAAGGGGCTAAAAATCGATCCAAAATTTTGTCGACAAGCAGACACTACCAGTTAATATAAAGGCAGTAAATAAAGGGAGTAAGTTCACCAATAATTTAAAAAACAAATTTTTATGTATTAATTTATTTAAAGAAAAAAATAATTAAATGAAATAGTAATAATAATAAAAAAAAATAATATACAATACAAAAAAAAGAGAATATATATTAATAAAATAAAATAAAGATAAATGCATTCATAGCATTATAATACATATAAAAGGTCAATGTTTTCTAACCGTAACCGTAACGAGTCAGTTGTTTTTTTTTTTACATGAAAATCATTTAAAACAGTTACCGAACGTAACCGGAACGTTCCAATACTTTTCATGTGAAAAAAAGGCTGACACGTTACGTAACAGTTACATGTCGCTAACTTGTTCTTTACACAGGCTACTGCTTTTGCAGCCAACTTCAAGTCTATTTATATAGTTTCGTAAGCATAACTGATAAAATTGTTTCTATTATTTTTTGCTGTAAGTAATAAATTATAAATATACTGAATTTGCAAACTAAAATGGATACATATATTGGAGGTGCTTTAATACAAAAGAGTTAACGAAACAAAATCAAAAATTAATTCCATTAATAATCAATAGGCGTTAAACTAATTTATTTATTTTTACGTTGTACTAATGCATTTTAAATATGTAAAAGTAATTGTATATTTAAATAAAAATGCATTTGTATTATACGTTGCTGTCGTATTCAGAAAAATCAAGTAGCTGACTATACGACTACAAATGCTGCTGCCAGCAGTCGTCTATGTGTTTCATTCATGATGTTGCATTTTTTTGCGAGCAATACTTACATATATTCTAAATAAAGAAATAATAGTTCTTTTCATACTGCGAAATCTATACAAATATATGTACAAATACTATATGTCAAATTTCAAATTTGCAATAATTGATACATTTTTGAAAGAAAATTGTATAATATGAAATGTCTTTAATTTATTTCATAGAAAACAATTTTTTGAGGTGCGTGGATTTTCCATATTTACTGTTTTACTATTTTCGTAATGAGGTTAAATGAGTTAAAAAGAATTTAAAATATTTGAAAATATTAGGTGAGGATCCTCAAGATGTAATATACGATCGGTCTAAAACTTTTCACTTAGAGCCACAGTTAAATTCGAAACAACAAAAACCCATATTTTTTGTGCATAAAGTTTAATATTAAATGTGCTTTTCTAAAATACCTATATATTTTTTCTCATTCATTTCTGACCATCTTCAATGTAAATTTACCAAAGTTTTTTTTATTGCAATATGTATATAAAACTTAAAAATTTAATATTTTTTATTGTGTATTAACTTATTATTCTGCGATTTTCATTACATCACAAAATGTTACAAATTGGCACTACTGTTTCAAAAACTGAAAACTTCTAAATCAGTTGAAAACAGTTGATCTGTAAAACTGTGTGTGAAATTGTGTCAAATAAAATTACAAATATTAATAAATATAATAATACATATATATATTTTATTAATTTTGTTAAGAATTAGCACAAAATTGATTTTCCATTTTGCATTTCATTTATAAAGAATTCTGCCATATTTTGTTAAAGGGAAAATCCATTTTTGTTATATTAAAAAAAACAGACTTGCATTTAATTTTTCCGTGACTGCCTCAATAATTGCGTAGATGCCACCACAATATTTTTTCTAATTAAATATTAACCAATATCTAACTAGAATTATGTTTTATTCTGACTAAAAAGTTCCAATTAAAAGTTATTCATCCCAATTATGAATATTCTCAAGGAATTTCTTTCTCACGGAAAATACATTTCTCGAGAAAAAAATTCCTCCAATTATAAATTCCGCGTGAACAAAAAATGATTAACTGGCATCATCGAATTTCGAAGCCACTTGCTTTGCTTATTGACAATTTATTTTCTATTTTTTGCGTGTGTGCAAACGACCCTACAATAAATGTCCCAATAAACATTTTTGTTTGCTATCAACTTGAGGTGCATTTGAGATCAAATACATTTTTCAAATCTCCAACGTTAATTCTGAAATGCCCTCAATAGTTCGAATATAGTCTTCTCAACTTAAAAGGCACATTTTTTATATGGCGATTTTCATAGTTATCAAATTGAGAAATTTGTGATTCTCAACTTGATAGCAAAGAAATATTTCCAATCGGTATCAAATGGAAGGTACGGAATTGCCATATTAAAAAATATTATACTAATTTTAGAAATGAAAACAATGTACTTTTTTTAATGTTTCAATTTAATTTCATTATATATTTAACATTACTATGTACATATTTAACATTAAATGTACATATTATGTACATTTTCTAAATCTAGAATTAAAAATAAATGAATTAATTAGTTGTACATTTTTTGAAAAATTCGACAAAAAGCAGAAATAATTAAAAATATATCAATGATTTATTTATACTTTTTTGGCATTTTTTAATTTAATTTATTATTTATGACATATTTAAATAATATCTCAGACTTAACACAAATCGTATTCAAGTTGAAAAAATGTTTGGTCTCAAGTGGAGAAAAGTGTTGGATATCCAATTGAGAGTAAAAATGTTTCTCAAAGATTGGAAAAAATGTTAAGTCTCAACTTGCTGTCAAGTTGAAAGCAAACAAGGAGAAAAATTGTTCAACCCAAGTTGAGAATTACATTTGACATCAATTTAAGAACTTAACTTTTCTCCAACATTGGAGAAATAATATTTCAATGCATACTGGGGAATGACCGAAACTAACACATAAACAGTTTTTTCCTATTTGAAAAACATATGACTGTCATTGTTGCTGTTGTAGAGTTGTTATACCCTCCACTCCAGTGTGCAGAGGGTATATATAAGTTTGTCATTCCGTTTGTAATAATTAGAAAAAAAATTTTGGACCCCATAAAATTTATATATTCGTGATCCTTATAACAACCGGAGTTGATATAGCGATGTCCGTCTGTCCGTCTGTGGAAATCACGATGACGGCATCAATCCGGCAGCTAGGGTACTCGTTGACATAAAAATGATTCACTAACATCCTGAGAAGTTTGCTATTTAAAATCGTCCAAATCGGTCGATTAGGGCCCGAGATTTGAATGAAGAACTAAAAAAGTCTTGAAAAAAAAAATAATTTTCTATGTTGTTCTTGTCACGATCACGCCCTCAATAGTGCAGCTACAGTGATCATTTTTAGTGAGAATGATTCACCAAATTCATGGAAAGATTTCTACTTCAAAAATCATTAAAATCGGTGGAACAGGTCCAGGGAAATCTCTGAAAAAGTAAAAAAAAAAATTAAAAACATGATATTTCTATATTGTTCTTGTTGTTATTCTAAATGTTGCATTGTTTTCATAGCTGGACTTGTTGTTTTTGTGGTCGTTATCGTAATAATATAACAAAAACAAACCCTTTGTACATTTTTTTATCAACTCTGGTAGAAAAATTTAAAAGTTTCCATTGTTTTGGCATCACTAAAAAAATATGTTAGATCATTTCTGTCATTGCCACAAGCCTGCCTGCAAAATTTCAGATCGATTGGGTCACGGGAAAGTGGTTAAAATCGATCCAAAATTTTTTCGACAAGCAGACACTACGAGTTAATATAAAGGGAGTAAAAATTCACCAACATCTAAAGCAAATAATGCTAAAATACCTAGTTGTTAATAAAAAAAACAATTGGACAATTCACAATGGGTAATGTATCGTTGTATCTCTTGTATCGTGTATCACTTTACAATAGTGTAAAATTGTTGTTGGTAATTTTCACTGAAAAATCTGATACACGATCCAACTTCACTTGCTATGTTTAGTAAATGTTGTGTATTGTATCATAACATATCAGTTCCAAGTGAATGCCAGTTTTTATGAAAAAGAAAAAACAAATACATAGAATATTATCAGCATAAATAATTATAAAATAAAATATGGCAAATAATGCAAATAACGCAAATACATCGATAAGTTTATTTATATAAAAATTAATGTTTATATTTTTAGTATGTATTTTCTCTTTCAGTACCAACCAAAACATTTAACATTTTTTTTTTTCATTATAAATTAAAATGCAAGAGGTACGTAACTAAAACTCCAGGGTATATCTCACGACCAATAAGCAAACACTGACAGAAGCGACGAAGCGATCTTTCCTCGTTGGATCGAAAATTACTAAAGAAATATGAAAATACAACTGAGTGTTCACAACAAATGATTGTATTGTGTATTTCAATACAACATACAATATACAACACATGTTGTGAATTGCCCAAATGTAAATTTAGCAATTTATGTATTAATTTATTTAAAGAGAAAAACACAAAAATAACGTTTGATGTTGTATTTTTTGTGTGTAATATTTAAATATACATACATACACATATTAAATAATACAAATAATGTACATATATTATATATATGTATGTATGTATATTCATAGTAACTGCATGTTAGAAATAAATCGGTTATTTTATTTACATAAAATTCTGCAGTATTTTGTTGTGGGGAAAATACATTTCTTTTGTATAACAGAGTGTCACTTCATTTTGCTCAGCGTGACTATGCCACAGTAGATGCTGCCATAATTTTTGTTTGTTCTAATTAGCTTTGCAATAGTTATTTCTATTTTAACATGAATGTTAATATTTTCAACTAGATATCATACAGAACAATGTTAAGAGTATACACGGGTTGGTCTTTTATTTCATACGTTTTTTTATTATTCTTTTACAAATATGAACATAAGTTTGGCATATTACCCACCAATCTCACATCACACTGCAAGTTCGAAAAACTCAATACACTCACATTTTTTTTTTACTAATACACACACATTTTCCGCAGTGGTCACACTAATGGCACCAAATTTTTCGTGCGAATAGTGGCAGACACTAACGATGATTAATGTTACCCTGTTATAAATTTAATGCAAATTTACTGGATTCTGTAAAATTGTAATTAAAGTTTTAACTTGTTAAATCTATTATAATGATTTATTTTTTGAAATGCGCATACAAAAACGCAAGTTTGTTAATTATAGAGCATAAATATTATTAACTATTATTAAAATAATACTAATAATAATAAATGTAAACATTTTCCCTCAAACATGTGCCTGTATAAAAAACTTGGTAACTCTACTTAAAATAAAATAAGAGAGAGAAGTATACAAATTTTTTCAAGTTTACGCTTCGACAACATTTTAAAAATGAGATTGCAGTCAGATGTTTGAGCATAAAATTTAATGGCGATGGATTCGACTAATTCGAACAATTTTTCGTTGATAATACGTACACAACGATTTTACAATTTCAGTGTGATGTGAGATTGGGGGGTTAACTTTTTGTTGTCTTTACAAAATAGAGTTACCGAGTTCGTCAATGAGTTTTTTGCTTACAAAACAGTTCTACATAGTTATATAGAATTATTATTCTGCTTTACCTATAAAATATCTGATTGCGATTACATCTAATTTTTAAAAATTGTTTATAATTAATAAAGCATTATTATTCACATAAATACAAAATTTCACTTTTTAAATTTTCCATTCAAATTTAAGAAAATATCAATTATAATAAAAACTGAAAATAAAATTTCCAATTATAAATTAGAAAATATTAATTGAGTTTCAGAAAATCATATCAAAACGTCGGAAATAATAATTTTAAATTTAGAAATATCTTTACATTTAAAAATGTTTACATTTAAAAAAAATATTGCCATTCAGGAGATATTAATAACTTTTCAGTACCGCGATTCAGTAACTTCTTTTAACGATAGTCGAATTGTAAAAAAAAAGAAAATTGCAAAATTATCAGTAAAATTTTGAAACGATATTCGCTATTGTTAAAGTCAGCTGTTGTTGTTATCTAAACGACAACCATTTTTGTGTTGTTTATCCAATCGATAAAAACTTAAATTTTTAGGTTGAAATGTCGTCATACATAAATAAAAATCATGAAATAGTGAAAATATTTTGCTTTAATTAAAAAACTTTTTTATATAAATAAAAAAATTAAATAGCATATTCAATTCATTATTTCATTTTCAAATAAATAAACAGAAATATTAGTAAAAAAAATAAAGATATTAAACATAAACATAAAATCATCCTGTCAAACACGAAGTAATTTGTTTTTTTCTATTCTTTGTGTTTTTCGCTTATTTTGACAGAGATGCCACTCCTTTACAATTTAAATAAATAGAAAAACAGATTTGTCGATATTAATTTAAATTCAATGAATTTAAGAAAACCTCAAATGATATTTAAGAATTGCTAACATAAAAATTGTTACATAAGTAAACGTAATTTTATGAGAATGTTATTTTTTATATATAAATTTTCACAATTTTTTTTGGATGAAAATTTGAAGTTTTTCAGAAAATAAAGATAACATTAAATTATTTTATTTAAAATGTTTGGGACTTTTCGTTTTTTGCGTTTTTCATCCCTAATTTGATTATTTATTATTATAAATTTATTCTCTATGTTTTCAAAATATGGCAATATTTTAAAAAAAAGTTGAGAGAGCTTTTTTTTTTGGTTATTATTTTGTTACTCCATCCGACCTATATGGCCACAATGAAGAAATATTTGGCCAGTTAAAAGAAACTATACAGCCATCTCCAATTAGCACAATTTAATGCATATAGCCACTCTACACAACCATTACCTTTGCAATGGAGGTTAGGGCGAGCTATTTAATTAGCAAAAACTAAATTAAACGAGAAGTTATGTCATATAACCGGAAACGCATGCATATAGGTATATAACCAAAATGCATGCCGATCAGCAACCACGATGACCAAAAAGCAAACACCGAAATAAATCCGAAATAATAGAAAAGAAGAAAACCAACCCAAAGAATTTGCTGAAATAATTTGGTATTAAGTTTAACAAATTGTTTACTTTTTCATTTACATTTATTATCAAGACTCAAACCGAGGTGGAGGGTATCAAAGATTCGGCACAGCCGAATTTAACACTCTTACTTGTTTTTTATTAACAACTAGGTATTTTAGCACTATTTGCTTTAGGTGTTGGTGAATTTTTACTCCCTATATATTAACTCGTAGTGCCTGCTTGTCGAAAAAATTTTGGATCAATTTTAACCAATTTACCGTGAGCCATTCGATCTGAAATTTTGCAGGCAGGCTCGTGGTAATAACAGAAATGATCTAACAAATTTTTAGAGTGATGCCAATACAATGGAAACTTTTCAATTTTTCTACCAGAGTTAATAAAAAAAATGTACAAAGGGTTAGTTTTTATTATACTATTACCACAACGAACACAAAAACAACAAGTCCAGCTATGACAACAACACAACATTTAGAATAACAACAAGAACAATATAGAAACATCATATTTTTCATTTTTTTTTAATTTTTCAGAGATTTCCCTGGACCTGTTCCACCGATTTTAATGATTTTTGAAATAGAAATCTTCCCATGAATTTGGTGAATCATTCTCGCTAAAAATGATCACTGTAGCTGCACTATTCGTGACAAGAACAACATAGAAAATTATATTTTTTCAAGACTTTTTTTAGTTCTTCATTCAAATCTCGGGCGCTAATCGACCGATTTGGACGATTTCAAATAGCAAACTTTTCAGGATGTTGATGAATCATTTTTTATGTCAACGAGCACCCTAGCTGCCCGATTGATGTCGTCATCGTGATTTCCACTGACGGACAGACGGACATCGCTATATCAACTCCGGTTGTTATAAGGATCACAAATATATATATTTTATGGGCTCCAAAAATTTTTTTCTAATTATTACAAACGGAATGACAAACTTATATATACCCTCTACACACTGGAGTGGAGGGTATAAAAACTTTGTGTAATCTTAAAATAAATTTCATTTTTTTATTACAAATTATAATATACATATAATATATACTTCTTCTTTAACAATTCCAGTTTCATATTTTCTCCTACTACATTTTTCCTTTATTCTGTTTTTAAACACTTCGTTGGCAACCCTCAAAATGGCTGCTCTCGCAACTCTTTTTCTTCATGAACATTTTGAGTTCTGCCACTCTTGTTCATAAATATGTTCAATGTTCACATGAACATTCTGAGAACCGCCACTCTTGGTTAGTCAATTTATGATGAACAAATTTCAGTTTGCACATCCTCATTTGCATATGATTCTTGGTCGTACCCTGTCGTGCTTCGCTACGACTTACAGTGAATATCAATTTTTTTCTAATAAATGTTTCCATGTTAAGTATAATACCAATAGAAAATAAATCTTAAAAATTTTTTTTTATTTTTATTTAAACGTTTTTTACGTTAAAGAAATACATCGTATTTCTTTATTTTGTTTTCGCATATATCGTATGCCCATGCACTTACAATACATTCGTTATATTTTAATTACCAACAAAAATATTCACTAGAAAAAAGTTGTATGGCAAAACAACGTTTGGCGGGTCAGCTAGTAACTACATGTAACGTCTCGAACAAAATAATTATATTTGCAAATTGTTAATTCGGTTCGAATTAATTCGACCAAGACGAAGAAAATTTATTTTCTCAACGTACAAAGTACATCAGAAGCAAAATTTAAACTAGAATTAAAAAAGAAACAAATTTGTTGCATAAAGAAATTTAAAATTTTAACATAACATAATCACAACATTCTTTAGTTGTTAAGGATTATCAAATTCCACAGGGCCTAAACATTGAAATGGCAATTTAAACTAAAATAATAAGTTTTTTAGAGTGTACAATATGAATTGTATGTAGTTATTGTATCACATGAATTATTTCTATTGTATGATCGAATGCATTGTTTGTTAGTATGGTTGCTGCGGTTAGTGCGGTAAAATCCTACTATAAACAGCGAAAATTCAGAATTATTGCTTATGTATGTAGGTAAGTACTTATTACTCTTATGTATACATGTAGTCATTATAATGCATTTTCTTTGTCCACACATTTAATATAGTGAAATTCCACAGTTTTTTTTTTGATTATTTTCATAGATGTATCGAAATCAAGCCATTAATCGTGTATGCAACCATAATTTCGAGTTTATAATAATACAATAACCATGCAAGTGTAATGTATAACAAAAATACATTAAACTGTAATTTGTATTATTTTTGATGTGTAAACATCTATACGCGCAGGGGTGTAAATTTTTATTTCACAATACAATCACAAAAACAGCGTAACACAAATCGGTGAGAGCTGTAACACAAATCGGTGTGTGACTTATAATTGTATTGGTGAAAAAATTATGATAGCCCGGCAGTACTTTTTGTGGCAGTTGACCCCTTTTTTCCAATGTTGCACACCTTGGATTGGTTAGATCGCCGGTTTAAGGTGCTAATTATTTCGCCACTTGGTTTTTTTTTGCAATTTTCAAAATTGGTTTTAGAGTTAATTTGAACAAAATTTTTAATTTTCTGCTGAATTATTGTTTTTTCTAAAATTATGTTTTATTTATTTAGAAAAAAAATTTAATGTTGTATATAATAAGTTATATTTAAAATTTACTAACTGCACATCATGCACTGGTGTTTTGACCAACCAAAAGTTATATAGAAGAGTCAGTTCGAAATTATATTCATGCTACTAATGGCTGGTGCTGAGTGTTGTTGTTAAGCACGCACATAAGCATTTGCAGAACCATAATCCGTTTTTCTGTTTTTGTAAACAAGAATAAAAAATTCGCTTGAATTATGATGGAGATTATTTACTCTCTCAATCTCTAATTTACTTTAAAAAAAATAAACAGTAATCCGTTTTTTTTGTAAAACAAGAACAAAAAATGCTCTTAAAGCATTTTATTCAAAAAATTCAGTTGTTATTGAAAGTTTGTGTAGCCAACAAGTGTTCGTAAAATATTCTAAGGTGATTTTTTTATTCCATAACAATTAGAGGCAATTATGAGCAATCGTCATTTAAGAAGACAATTAAAAACAGAAAAAGAAAATTTGTTAAAAAAAAATTCAATGATGTAGAGTGAAAAATTAAAAACCCAACTATTTTAATGCATGGTGTTAATGATCTTTCTTGTTGTGTTGAAAATGATATATCAAATTGTGAAGAAGAGTTAGGGAGCAATGCCGACTTAAGTGTGTTAAATGAAGATAGTGTTGTAGATGAGAATTCGTCTTGTGTTGAGAATCGTAATAGTGCATGTTTGGATGAAAAACTAAAACAATGGTTTTTAAACTCTACCAACTCGAGCATGCGTGGCCGATTTAATTACAATTCTAAGGGAAGAAAATTTAACTATAAGTTGTTTCTACAAATGTGATAATCCTACAAAGGCTGTCATAAAGAATATTGCTGGTGGTTCATACCTTCATATCGGAATAGCCACACAGCTCAATAAAATTGGAAATTGCGTTGAACTGCCTGATATAATAAATATTGATATACATATTGACGGACTTCCTTTGTTTAGAAGTTCCAAAACTCATTTATGGACTATTTTAATTAGGTTAAACAACGTTGTAGGCATTCCTGTATTGCCCGTGGGAATTTACATGGGAAAAACTAAACCAACCGATTGCGGTGAGTACCTTAGGGAGTTTTTGTTAGAAGTCTCTGATCTAATCATTGATGGACTTGAAGTAAAGGAAAAACGAGATATTGTTTGTGATGCACCTGCAAGAGCATTTGCAAGTGGCGCACCCTCTCATACTTCAAGTCACGGTGGCACGAAGTGTATGCTGGTCGGGAAAAAGATTAATGGTGTATTAACCTATAGCATAAAGTCAGGAACGCTTATCACTGATGATGATTTTTCAAAACGAAGATATCCGGATCAAAAAATTACTAGATGTTTACACATCTCCCCTGTGATCGGACTCACATGATTTTTTTTCATACTCTCTAACATAAGGACTGATATTTATTTCGACTTTTCTTTTGTTACACCATAAATAATTAGCGTTTAATTAAACAAAAAATATACCGATTAAGTCCTACTATACTATACTTTAAATCTGAGTTTTGGTCAAAGCGTATTGGGTGAGTTTATTGGACATAAACCAAACTTGATTGAGATTGTTTTTTCAGGATATAAACAAATTTTCCGATAATGAACATATTTACCGATATCAATAATCTGTTCTAAGAATTTTTAAGGAGCTACACTTTAAAGCTTTACATATTTTAGTAGTGTATTTAAGGCATATTGAGATTCAATGAAATCTTTCTTGTAAACGTTCTTAGTAATTAAAAAAAATAATTTTTCTTACTTTTAAAGTCTAAGATTTGTATTCATATTAAGAATAAATTAAACAAGTAGTCGGTCTAGACCGACCATGCTATATCCAACACCATTAGTTTAGGGAAAGGGCTGTCGCTCCAACTAATTAGATACAGAAAATAATCAAAAACCAAATTGGAGTAGCATTGTTATAAGTTTGTTGCCTTCTGGTAGAAAACATTTCATAACGTCATTTACATTTTGAAAAACATATACAAACCAAATTTGAGAATAATCTGTGGAATATTTTTTTTTATTTCCTTATGGATTTAAATGAAGATCTGACAAAGATAGTCACATACGGTTTATTTTTGACCGAAAAGTCTATGATAATTTTGATCTTAAGGCAATCTAAGTCGATATCATAGGCGTTATTTATACGGGGAAGAGATCTGAACATACACAGAAGCTTATATACAAAATGTTATCAAAATACAGTGGACGTCCGGTAGTACGTACTTTCATTTCCACGAATTTCCAATAGTACGAAAGGCAAATTTTTTGCATTGGCAGTTCTGTAGTAAGAATAAAAAAAAATTGTTATTCGATAATACGAATAACTGTACTTTTTGGAAGAATATGCTTCTTTTAAATTTTACTTTGAAGTTTTTTACTTATTTTTTTTTTCTCCGGTGAACTGCCAAATAGTTGGTACGAAATTTAATAGTGTCTTCTGTCGCGTGTTCTATATTTGATACATACATAAAAATATTCAAAGTGAAAGAAGTTAAAAGGAAGCAAATTTCTTTAGAAAAAAGTTAAAAATTATTAAAGACAGGGAAAATGGAAAATCTCCATATGAAATTTTGTAGCTAGTATGGATCATAGAAGTCAACCATCGGCACTGTAAGAAAACAGAAGGCGCAACTTTTACCTACAACAGCTGCACTAAAATCCCGCTACAGAATAGCAACTGGAGAATTTGAAAAATTGAAGTGGGGAGTACGCTGTTAATATGCAAGGATCTGGAATTTCATGAAAACTTTTATAGAGGCGGCTTTTTTCCAGTGATGACGAAAAGCTATTGTCTTCTAAGGAACTTGTAGTTCTATTCATCAATAAATTAGCTACTGTTATTAAGGAGCACGGTCTTACTCGTGAGGTAGTTTATAATGCAGATGAATTCGGACCTTATTAGAAACTGTTGCCGGACAAAACGTATGTACATCATGGTGAGAATTCCACACCTGGCAGGAAATTCTCAAAGGAGAGAATAATGTTTTTAATTTGTTCGAATGCTGAGGGCACAAAGAAGATTAAACCCGTTATGATTGTAAAATCCCAAAATCAAAGATGTTTTCTTCAAAATTTTTTTTTGCTGATAATACTCCATGGCATCCCCTTTCAACCTTACTGATGGCGAAGAACTGTGTCATCTTTTTTTTTTTTGTTTTGAATAAAAAACGTATTTAAATGAAATTATCTGCATGCGTTTTATTTTATATTAAAGGTGGAAAAAACTTTTGTAGTCCAATAATACGAATTTTCCAAAAGGCCTGACATTATATAATTCGTATAAATAGACAAAAAGACTGGTAAATAGACAGACCAACGGATAACGCTAAATGGACTCAGAAAATGATGGGTATAATAAAAGGTGGGTTTTGGTCAGATATTTTTCGTAATTACAAACATCATTACTAAGTCATTATAAGGTTATTAAGGTATAAAAACTTATAAGTATCTATTGATTTGATTCATGTAGTGTCAAAGTTCTTTGTTACAATACATAATAGGAAGAAAAACACTCATTGTGAGCATGCAAGCAAGTGCAAACACTGGTAGCTTGCAAACAATGACTATTGATGCTTATTTGGAATTTATAGAACACACATCTACCTCACTGTTCATTGTTGTTCATCCATGAAAATAGTAACTTGGTTTTATTTCTCATTGGTCGAACATTGTTCATTTATTTTCCTTTGAAAGGACACGTACCTAGCATTATGCGGACATTTGAATGCATCTTGGGAATGCTATGAAAAATATTAACCTACATACCATCACACACAACACCAATCAAACAGACAGGCATACATACGCGTACAGGCTATAAAATATAAACAAAATATAAAATGGTTGAATAGAACTCAAAGGCATTTTTATAATCTACTCAAGGCAAAGAAAATATTAAATTGTGGACTTATAATGAAATTATAATACATATTTTGTTACTGAAAATTTTTAACAACGAGTCTGTCATATTGATAACAATCGGTAACTATATTTTAATAATATACTTATCGTTATTGTTACACTAAAAAAATAAATTCTTTAACAATTAGTAAATGTAGTGTGTTAATATAATAAAAAATAACACACAACAGATTATAAAATAATAATTGTATACCCTCCACTCCAGAAAAACAATTTTGGACCCCATAAAATATATATATTTGTGATCCTTATAACAACCGGAGTTGATATAGCGATGTCCGTCCGTCCGTCTGTGGAAATCACGATGACGGCATCAATCGGGCAGCTAGGGTGCTCGTTGATATAAAAATTGATTTAAAAGTTTGCTATTTAAAATCGTCCAAATCGGTCGATTAGGGCCCGAGATTTGAATGAAGAACTAAAAAAAGACTTGAAAAAATATAAATTTATATGTTGTTCTTGTCACGATCACGCCCTGAATAGTGCATCTACAGTGATCATTTTTAGTGAAAATGATTCACCAAATCCATGGGAAGATTTCTGTTTCAAAAATCATTAAAATCGGTGGACAGGTCCAGGGAAATCTCTGAAAAAGTAAAAAAAAAAATGAAAGATATGATGTTTCTATATTGTTCTTGTTGTTATTCTAAATGCTGTGTTGTTGTCATAGCTGGACTTGTTGTTTTTGTGTTCGTTGTGGTAATAATATAATAAAAACTAACCCTTTGTACATTTTTTTATTAAATCTGGTAGAAAAATTGAAAAGTTTCTATTGTTTTGGCATCATTCTAAAAATTTGTTAGATCATTTCTGTTATTACCACGAGCCTGCCTGCAAAATTTCAGATCGAATGGCTCACGGGAAATTGGTTAAAATCGATCCAAATTTTTTTCGACAAGCAGACACTACGAGTTAATATAAAGGGCGTAAAAATTCACCAACATCTAAAGCAAATAATGCTAAAATACCTAGTTGTTGATAAAAAAAAACAATGTAAATATAGCAAAAAAAAAATTTTATGTATAAATTTATTTATAAATTTTTATAAACATATTAAATAATACAAATAATATACATATATTATATATGTATGTATATCAATAACAACTGCATGTTAGAAATAAGTCGGTATATTATTTTATTTACATAAAATTCTGCAGTATTTTGTTGTGTGGAAAATACATTTCTTTTGCATTAACAGAGTGTCACTTCATTTTGCTCAGCGTACATGGCGCCACAATTTTTGTTTGTTCTAATTAGCTTTGCAATAGTTATTTCTATTTTAACATGAATGTTAATATTTTCAACTGGATATCATACAGAACAATGTTAAGAGTATACACGGGCTGGTCTTTTATTTCATACGTATTTTCATTATTCTTTTGCAAATATGAACATAAGTTTGGAATATTTACTTTTTGTTGTCTTTACAAAATAGAGTTACCGTGTTCATCAATGAGTTTTTTGCTTTCAAAACAGTTCTATATAGTTATATAGAATTATTATTCTGCTTAACCTATAAAATATCTGATTGCGATTACATCTCATTTTTAAAAATTGTTTATAATTACTAAAGCATTATTATTCACATAAATACAAAATTGCACTTTTTAAATTTTCCATTCAAATTTTAGAAAATATCAATTCTAAAAACTGGAATTAAAAATTTCCAATTATAAATTACAATTAATTGTATTTCAGAAAATCATATCAAAACGTCGGAAATTACAATTTTAAATTTAGAAGACATCAATTGCATCTTTAATATATAAATTTTATTCGTTAAACACAAATTGAAATTCCAAAAAAAAAAAACACCAAATACCTATGTTTACATTTAAAAAATTTTTACATTTAAAAAAAATATTGACATACAGGAGAAATTAATAGCTTTTCAGTACCGCGATTCAGTAACTTCTTTTAACGATAGTCGAATCGTTAAAAAAAGAAAATTGCAAAATTATCATTAAAATTTTTAAACGATATTCGCTATTGTTAAAGTCAGCTGTTGTTGTTATCTAAACGACAACCATTTTTGTGTTGTTTATTCAATCGATAAAAACTTAAATTTTTAGGTTGAAATGTCGTCATACATAAATAAAAGTCATAAAATACTGAAAATATTTTGCTTTAATTAAAAAACTTTTTTATATAAATAAAAAAATTAAATAGCATATTCAATCCATTATTTCATTTTCAAATAAATACACAGAAATATTAGTAAAAAATTAAAGATATTAAACATAAACATAAAATCATCCTGTCAAACTCGAAGTAATTTGTTTTGTTTATATTCTTCTTTGTGTTTTTCGCTTATTTTGATAGAGATGCCACTCGTTTACAATTTAAATAAATAGAAAAATAGATTTGTCGACTGTCGTTAAGATGTATGTACTTAGTGAATCACTTAATCCTTAGTGCAAACAACAATAGCTGTCGATATATTTTGCGATTGTCGGATCGTTGAAATTTACAGAATCACACTACAGAAAACATTAATTTATATTCAATGAATTTTAGAAAACGTCAAATGATATTTAAGAATTGCGAACATAAAAACTGTTACATAAATAAACGCAATTTGATGAGAATGTTATTTTTATACCCTATACCACTATGTGGTTTGGGTATAATGACTTTGTGCTGCTGTTTGTAACACCCAAAAATATTTGACCTAGACCCATCTTTAATTATACCGATCGAATCAGAATCACTTTCTGAGTTGATTTAACAATGTCCGTCCGTCCGTCCGTCCGTCCGTCTGTGTGTCCATGTAAAGCTTTTAATCAAACTGCAGGTCGCAAATATGAATATATTTTGATGAAATTTAGTATATAAGCTTTTATCGGCCATGGGATGAACGCTATTGAAATTGGTGAGAATCGGTCCATGTTCAGACCTAGACCCCATACAAATTACCCATATGAAATCGACATAAATTGCCATAAGATCCGAATTGTCATATAGATCTTACTCAAATTGGGTTTATATGCGTTCATTACATCCACTAATGAGTAGTCCAAAAATGATCCCTTTGACCCCATATAGAGCTGCTTCCCGATCTTCACTTAAATCTATTAAAAAACAAAAATATTGCACTGATTATTCTCAAATTTTGTTTGTACATATTTTTGCGAAATGCAAGAGACTTTACCAAACATGATCAGGATCGATCCATTTTTGGACCTAGTCCCTTTATAGATATAGCATCCGATATGAACTTTTTCATATCTGCAGCCAAAAAAATTAATAACAAGTAAGAAAATTATAGTCGGTCTAGACCGACTATATGATACCCTATACCATGCGTCTAGATACCCTATCTCATTACCCCAACTAACTGGATATAGAAAATAAGCATAAACCAAATTTGAGTGGGATTTTTATTAATTTTTTCGGCTGCAGATATGAAAAAGTTCATATCGGATGCTATATCTATATGGGGACTAGGCCGAAAAATGGACCGATCCTGACCATGTTTGGTAAACTCTCTTGCATTTTGCAAAAATATATACAGACAAAATTTGAGAAGAATCAGTGCAATATTTTTGATTTTTGATAGATTTAAGTGAAGATCGGGAAGCAGCTCTATATGGGGCCTATGGCTAAGAGTTGTCTAATAGGGATCATTTTTGGACTCCTTATTAATGGATATAATATATACATACAAACCCAATTTGACTAAGATTTGTATGATAATTTGGATCTTATGGCAATATATGTTCATTTCATAGGGGTCATTTGTATGGGGGCTAGGTCTGAACAATGACCGATTCTCACCAATTTCAATAGCGTTCATCCCATGGCCGATAAAAGATTAAATACCAAATTTCATCAAAATATATTCATATTTGCGACCTGCAGTTTGATTACAAGCTTTACATGGACACACAGACGGACGGACGGACGGACGGACGGACATCGTTAAATCGAATCAGAAAGAGATTCTGATTCGATCGGTATAATTAAAGATGGGTGTAGGTGAAATATTTTTGGTTGTTACAAACAGCAGCACAAAGTCATTATACCCAAACCACATAGTGGTATAGGGTATAAAAATCCCACTCAAATTTGGTTTTTGCTTATTTTCAATGTGCAGTTAGTTGGGCCTAAGAGATAGGGTTTCTAAACGCATGGTATAGGGTATCGTATAGTCGGTCTGGACCGACTATAATTTTCTTACTTGTTTATATATAAATTTTCACAATTTTTTTGGATGAAAATTTGAAGTTTTTCAGAAAATAAAGAGAACAAATTATTTTATTTAAAATGTTTGGGACATTTGGTTTTTGCGTTTGGCATCCCTAACTCTTACTTGTTTTTGAATAACTTATAATAAAGAACATGTGAAGTTACGATGCATTTGACTAAATGTGATTACCACAATGTAGAAAAATAACTACAACGAATCTAGATGAAGTCTTATTTTGACAAGGATTTTACATTATAGTAGAGAAGTACATCTATTCCGATCAAAAATCACTACATTTGAACTAAAGTTTATAATGACATTAAACTTTGACTTTAAAGCATGATGTGCAGTAGCGAGTACCCGGTAAAGTATGGAATATGCAAGTTTACTTTTTTTTAAAGAGAGATTGAGGGTAAAAACAAGTAAGAGTGTTAAAAAGTAAACGATCTGATATACACATTACTAAATTATTTCAGCAAACACACTGATTTTTTAGCATTTTTTTAGATTACCCCATTTTCAACGGCAACCTACTCCAAATAATGACAAACAATAATATGCTAAGTTTTGCCAGGTAAATGTTTTATTTTGTGAATGCGTTTGATTTCAACAGACAGGCGGACATCGCTTTATCGACTCGAATTGTTATAGGGGTGAAGAATATATGTACCTTATGGGGTCGCAAATTATGGATTAAATGCAATGACAAACTGATGTAATAAGATCTGAAAAAAACTGATTATCGCTAGTGGAAAATATAAAAAATGACTAAAACAAAAATAGAGATTTTAAAATATAACACATGAAAAAGTATTCCGAAAAAGATCTGAAACTAATAAAATATATTTTGTTTACTATCTTTTATTGGCTTAAAAATTGTTAAACGTACCGACTGAAACTACACTCCATTTGATGTTGAATTTACCAAAAAAAATGCTTTGTTCTAAGGACAAACAAGTAAGCGTGTTAAATTCAATATTCAAACCAATAATGAGTAGGGTTATCATTCCATTACAATTGCCGATACTTAGCCTTTAAATTCTAATACCACTTGAATTTAAATTGAAAGACACAAAGATAGATTAAATGCAATCAAAACAAGTAATAGTTGAGAGTTTGTCTATGCGGACTCATAAATGTGCCCTATGCTAATATTTTTGGAAAATTAAAAAGGATTGTAGAAAATAAAATGCATTGCGAGATGAATTTGCAGACACCTAAACAGTTTCAGCACTTAAATGAACATTTTATAAGATGTTTTCACGAAAAAAAATTTGTTGCATAAATAAATATCGAAACAATTAAAGGCAAATAGTGATGTATATAAAATTCAATCAAACCCGGTTTTCGATCAAAAATTATAAGCTATACAAACATTTTATACATCATTTTTATTCTTATTTCTAGGCTTTATAAGATTAACTAAAATTAAAAAAAAAAATATACAAAATAAACCATTTACCTGGTTAAACTTAGAATGATAATGTTTGTAATAATCTGGATCAGGTTAGTATTTAAAATGGGATAAATCGGACATCATCATGCCAATATATGACCTAAAATATGTAGACACCTCTATAAAATGCTGAAATTCAGAGTATTTTTGGTAATAAATTAGTATTAAGATTATCAAATTGTTTATATTTTCAAATATTTAATTTACATTTGTTACAAATAGTGCAAGAAGTCCAGATATTAATGGAAACGTAAAACCTGGGTGGAGAGTATCAAAGATTCGGCATAGCCGAATTTGACACTCTTACTTGTTTGTAAATAAATTATTCTCCGACTGACGCACCCTAATATGTAGTCCAAATAATAAAAACATAAATTAAATTTGTTTTATTTAATTTGTTTTTATCTGCACTCGATATCAAATTAATGCGATGATAACATTTATGACTGTCGGAACCTTGCTTAATATTTAAATGTTCATTTGTCGCAAAATCAACTATGATGTTTCAAGGAGGTGAATGTAAAAGCTGTTCCATTTGATTCCCTACATTTAATTCCACATGTCACTAAAATATTTTATAAGTAAAGCATCATTTTCGATTATGTACATACGAGTATGTATATAAATTATGTTTCTGTCGACAAAGGGCCAATATCCTATTAGGGCAAAAGAACCCTTCGTCATACAAAAACACGTAAAAAATACTTTTTTCTATTTATCATTCGTTTATATTTTCTCCGCACAAATCACAAAATTCAAATATGTACGCATTTGTTTTTACTTTCGTTTAATAACTTCATCAAATCTTCTTTGTTTAGTTTCATTTCTTTTATTTTAATTTTAGAGAATTGGAAAAAAGTTTTGTATATATATATATACAGTGCGTTCATAAATGAAAGCACATTTGGTATTCTGTGAATCAATGTTATATAAAATTTTAACTATGCATGCTATAATTTTCATCTCTTTGTGGAACGTGTATTAATATGTTCCCTTTCCAAAACTAAACTTATATTACACAAATCTTCCATTAATTAGAAATACCGTTATTAAAATATCTTACATCCCAATAGTTACCGTTCAAATAGTATAGCACAAATGCAACAAAGTATGTTTGACAACAAGTACAGGCTTAACACAACATATTCTATTTAATTTTATTAAAAACATTAGTAATAATCAAAATGCCACGAGGAAAAGTGTTAAGTGAATTTGAAAAAGGTCAAATTTAAATTTTGTTCGAAAATGGTGCATCAAAAGCAGAAATTGCAGGTAATTACAATTATATTAAAAATATTGAAAGTTATGGCAAAAATAAAAGCAGTGGTAGAAAAAATAAGTTGAATGAACGCGAGCGTCGACTTATTTTTAACACAGCAAGCAACAGCATTAAAAGCTGTGCCCAACTTGCTGGATGCGTTTCCAACAAAGTGTGCAAAACTACCATTTGGAATGTTCTTAAATCTTCCAAACATATTCGAAGACAAAGAATCAAGAAAATTCCTTGTCTTTTGAAACGCCATATAATATGGGTACAAATTGTGCAAAGGAAAGTTGTTTAATGTTATATTAGAAAATTATAAATTAATTTGTTTTCTTTTAAAAGATAATTTTTTCAGATGAAACAAAAATAATTTGGATGGTCCTGATGGGAGTTTTAGTTACTGGCGTGACTTACGAAAAGAACCCCAATGTTTCTCTCGAAGAAACTTTGGTGGCGGTTCTGTTAATTTTCCATTTTTTCATCTTTATACCCTCCACACGTCAGTGGCAGAGGGTATATATAGGTTTGTCATTCCGTTTGTAAAGCATCGAAAAACTAATTTCCGACCCCATAAAGTATATATATTCTTGATCCTTATCACAGCTCGATTCGATGTAGCGATTTCCGACTGTCCGTCTGTCTGTTGAAATCACGCTCATTCACAAAAAAGCAATCTAACTGGATAAGGTTACATAAAATCATTTGCCATAATTCCCAGCAGGTTGGTGTTGAAAATGGGCTACATCGGACATCATTGTGATTAGATACGAGCAAAAATATGTAGATATCTTAAAAAAAAACATAAAACCCAGTGTGTTTGTTGTAACAGTTTAGTGGTTGAACATAATAATTATATAACAACATAAAAAAATGTCACAAAAATAATATGCATATATATTAACAATACCAAGAACACAATAACATAGCTCATGTTAGTAGTATTGCCACATATTTTTTTTATCGTTATCACGTTATAATAAAAAAAAAATCGCCAATATGAAACAAAAAATGAAAACGAAAAATGGAAATTTTCCAATGGAAAATGAAAATGGAAAATGGAGAATGAAAAATAAAAATGAAAAATGGAAAATGAAAATTGAAAAATAGAAAATGGAAAATGAAAATTGAGAAATGAAAAATGGAAAGTGGAAAATGGAACAGGAAAACCGAAATATGGAAAATGGAAAATGAAAATTGAAAAAGGGAAAATGGAAATGGAAAATGAAAATTGAAAAATGAAAAATGGAAAATGAAAATTGAAGAATGAAAAATGACTAATGGAAAATGGAAATTGAAAAATTAAAAACGAAAAATGAAATGAAATGAAAAAAGGAAAATGAAAATTGAAAAATGAATATTAAAAAATGAAAAATGGAAAATGGAAAACGCAAAATGGAAAATGAAAATTGAAAAATGGAAAACGAAAATTGAAAAATAAAAAATGGAAAGTGGAAAGTGGAAAACGAAAAATTGAAAATTGAAGAATGAAAAATGACTAATGGAAAATGGAAATTGAAAATTGAAAAATTGAAAATGAAAAATGGAAAATGAAAATGAAAAAAGGAAAATGAAAATTGAAAAATGAATATTATGAAAAATGCAAAACGCAAAATGGAAAATGGAAATGGAAAAATGAAAAATGGAAAATGGAAAATGAAAATTGAAAAATGACAAATGGAAAATGAAAAATGGAAAATGAAAATTGAAAAATTAAAAATGGAAAATGAAAAATGGAAATTCAAAAATGGAAAATGCAAAATGGAAAATGGAAAATGCAAAATGGAAAATGGAAAATAAAAATTGAAAAATGGAGGATGAACAATGAAAATTGAAAAATTAAAAATGTTAAATGGAAAATGAAAAATGGAAATTGAAAATGGAAAATGAAAATTGAAAAATGTTAAATGGAAAATGAAAATTGAAAAATGGAAAATGGAAAATGAAAATTTGAAAAATGGAAAATGGAAAATGAGAATTGAAAAATAGAAAATGGAAAATCTATTTATATAAAAACGTTGGTGCATTTGTTTGTAACGAATGATGTACGGAACCATAAGAGCTAAGATTTGCACCATAGGTTTGGTTCGAGCTCTTCTGTGTTTTTTTTTTTTTTTTTGTTTTACCCTCTAGCTGGCATTGGGGTCAAGTTATAAACAAAATTCTTATTTTCAGTGCGATTTGACTGCAATTCAGAATGTATGTAGGTTTGTCATAGGAAATTTTTGTATGTATAAATATATAAATGAGGCCACAATGTTTTGCTGCCCAGAATTCCTATGATTCCTACCGACACACCGACAACATTCAAAAGATTGCAATTTCCGAAAAGATTGGGCTTTGCCATGACCATTGATAAATCTCAAGGACAATCATTTCAAATATGTGGTTTGGACCTCGAAAACAGTTGTTTTTCCGTGTCGGAAAGCCAGCAAATTTTTTTAATTTACTGCCAGAATAATGAAACTAAAAATATTGTTCACTCTTTTTAGAATTACAATGATAGAAATATATTGGTCATTCTTATACATATGTATGTTACAATAAATATTTATTTTAATTTTCATAAATAAAACATGGTTTTTCTTTAACAGTTTTCAATTAATATTAGCAAATTTACAAACGTTTTTTTATATAGATATATACAGATTCTAACTAAAATTCAAAATTCATTGAGGGCAAAACAACGTTTGCCGGGTCCAGCTAGTGAAAATATAAAAATGAAAAATGGAAAATGAAAATTGAAAAATGGCAAATGACAAATGGAAAATGAAAATTGAAACATGAAAATTGAAAAATGAAAAGTTAAGAATTAAAAAAGGAAAATGAAATATAAAAAATTAAAAATGGAAAATGAAAATTGAAAAATGAAATATGGAAAATGAAAAATTAAAATTGAAAAATGGAAAATGGACAATGAAAATTGAAAAATGAAAAACGGAAAATGAAAAATAGAAAACGAAAACTGAAAAATTAAAAATGGAAAATGAAATTTGAAAAATGAAAAATGGAAAATGAAAATTGAAAAATCAAAAATTAAAAATGGAAAATGAAAATTTAAAAATGAAAAATGGAAAATGAAAATTGAAAAATGAAAAATGGAAAATGGAAATTGAAAAATGGCAAATGGAAACTGAAAAATTAGAAATGAAAAATGGAAAATGAAAATTGAAAAATTAAAAATGGAAAGTGGAAAATGAATAACGAAACTTAAAAATTGAAAGATGAAAAATTAAAATATGAAATATTGAAAATGGAAAATGGAAAATGAAATACGAAAAATGGAATATGGAAAGTGGAAAATGAAAATTGAAAAAAGGAACATGAAAAATTAAGATTGAAAAATGAGTAATAAAAGATGAAAAATGAATAATGAATAACGAAAAATTAAAAATTAATAATTAAAGCTTAAAAATTAAAAATTTAAATTAAAAATTAAAAATTAAAAATTAAAAATTAAAAATAAAAAATTAAAAATTAAAAATTAAAAATTAAAAATTAAAAATTAAAAATTAAAAATTAAAAATTAAAAATTAAAAATTAAAAATTAAAAATTAAAAATTAAAAATTAAAAATTAAAAATTAAAAATTAAAAATTAAAAATTAAAAATTAAAAATTAAAAATTAAAAATTAAAAATTAAAAATTAAAAATTAAAAATTAAAAATTAAAAATTAAAAATTAAAAATTAAAAATTAAAAATTAAAAATTAAAAATTAAAAATTAAAAATTAAAAATTAAAAATTAAAAATTAAAAATTAAAAATTAAAAATTAAAAATTAAAAATTAAAAATTTAAAATTAAAAATTAAAAATTAAAAATTAAAAATTAAAAATTAATTAAAAATTAAAAATTAAAAATTAAAAATTAAAAATTAAAAATTAAAAATTAAAAATTAAAAATTAAAAATTAAAAATTAAAAATTAAAAATTAAAAATTAAAAATTAAAAATTAAAAATTAAAAAGTAAAAATTAAAAATTAAAAATTAAAAATTAAAAATTAAAAATTAAAAATTAAAAATTAAAAATTAAAAATTAAAAATTAAAAATTAAAAATTAAAAATTAAAAATTAAAAATTAAAAACTAAAAATTAAAAATTAAAAATTAAAAATTAAAAATTAGAAATTAAAAATTAAAAATTAAAAATTAAAAATTAAAAATTAAAAATTAAAAATTAAAAATTAAAAATTAAAAATTAAAAATTAAAAATTAAAAATTAAAAATTAAAAATTAAAAATTAAAAATTAAAAATTAAAAATTAAAAATTAAAAATTAAAAATTAAAAATTAAAAATTAAAAATTAAAAATTAAAAATTAAAAATTAAAAATTAAAAATTAAAAATTAAAAATTAAAAATTAAAAATTAAAAATTAAAAATTAAAATTAAAAATTAAAAATTAAAAATTAAAAATTAAAAATTAAAAATTAAATATTAAATATTAAAAATTAAAAATTAAAAATTAAAAATTAAAAATTAAAAATTAAAAATTAAAAATTAAAAATTAAAAATTAAAAATTAAAAATTAAAAATTAAAAATTAAAAATTAAAAATTAAAAATTAAAAATTAAAAATTAAAAATTAAAAATTAAAAATTAAAATTAAAAATTAAAATTAAAAATTAAAAATTAAAAATTAAAATTAAAAATTAAAAATTAAAAATTAAAAATTAAAAATTAAAATTAAAAATTAAAAATTAAAATTAAAAATTAAAATTAAAAATTAAAAATTAAAAATTAAAAATTAAAAATTAAAAATTATAAAAATTAAAAATTAAAAATTAAAAATTAAAAATTAAAAATTAAAAATTAAAAATTAAAAATTAAAAATTAAAAATTAAAAATTAAAAATTAAAAATTAAAAATTAAAAATAAAAATTAAAAAATTAAAAATTAAAAATTAAAAATTAAAAATTAAAAATTAAAAATTAAAAATTAAAAATTAAAAATTAAAAATTAAAAATTAAAAATTAAAAATTAAAAATTAAAAATTAAAAATTAAAAATTAAAAATTAAAAATTAAAAATTAAAAATTAAAAATTAAAAACTTAAATTTAAAAATTATAAATTAAAAATTAAAATAAAAAATTAAAAATTTTAAATTTAATATTAAATATTAAAAATTAAAAATTAAAAATTAAAAATTGAAAATTAAAAATTAAAAATTAAAAATAAAAAATTAAAAATTAAAAATTAAAAATTAAAAATTAAAAATTAAAAATTAAAAATTAAAAATTAAAAATAAAAATAAAAAATTAAAAATTAAAAATAAAAAATTAAAAATTAAAAATTAAAAATTAAAAATTAAAAATTAAAAATTAAAAATTAAAAAATTAAAAATTAAAAATTAAAAATTAAAAATTAAAAATTAAAAATTAAAAATTAAAAAATTAAAAATTAAAAATTAAAAATTAAAAATTAAAAATTAAAAAATTAAAAATTAAAAATTAAAAATTAAAAAATTAAAAATTAAAAATTAAAAATTAAAAATTAAATATTAAAAATTAAAAATTAAAAAATTAAAAATTAAAAATTAAAAACTAAAAATTAAAAATTAAAAATTAAAAATTAAAAATTAAAAATTAAAAATTAAAAAATTAAAAATTAAAAATTAAAAATTAATAATTAAAAATTAAAAATTTAAATTTAAAAATTAAAAATTAAAAATTAAAAATTAAAAATTAAAAATTAAAAATTAAAAATTAAAAACTAAAAATTAAAAATTAAAAATTAAAACTTAAAAATTAAAAATTAAAAATTTAAAATTAAAAATTAAAAATTAAAAATTAAAAATTAAAAATTAAAAATTAAAAATTAAAAATTAAAAATTAAAAAATTAAAAATTAATAATTAAAAATTTAAAAATTAAAAATTAAAAATTAAAAATTAAAAATTAAAAATTAAAAAATTAAAAATTAAAAATTAAAAATTAAAAATTAAAAAAATTAAAAATTAAAAATTAAAAATTAAAAATTAAAAATTAAAAATTAAAATTATAAATTATAAATTAAAAATTAAAAATTAAAAATTAAAAATTAAAAATTAAAAATTAAAAATTAAAATTAAAAATAAAAATTAAAAATGAAAAATTAAAAATGAAAAATTAAAAATAAATATTAAAAATTAAAAATTAAAAAATTAAAAATAAAAAATTAAAAATAAAAATTAAAAATAAAAAATTAAAAATAAAAATTAAAAATTAAAAATTAAAAAATTAAAAATTAAAAATTAAAAATTAAAAATTAAAAATTAAAAATAAAAAATTAAAAATTAAAAATTAAAATTAAAAATTAAAAATTAAAAATAAAAATTAAAATTAAAAATTAAAAATTAAAAATTAAAAATTAAAATTAAAAATTAAAAATTAAAAATTAAAAATAAAATTAAAAATTAAAAATTAAAAATTAAAAATTAAAAAATTAAAAATTAAAAATTAAAAATTAAAAATTAAAAATTAAAAATTAAAAATTAAAATTAAAAATTAAAAATTAAAAATTAAAAATTAAAAATTAAAAATTAAAAATTAAAAATTAAAAATTAAAAATTAAAAATTAAAAATTAAAAATTAAAAATTAAAAATTAAAATTAAAAATTAAAAATTAAAAAATTAAAAATTAAAAATTAAAAATTAAAAATTAAAAATTAAAAATTAAAAATTAAAAAATTAAAGATTAAAAATTAAAAATTAAAAATTAAAAATTAAAAATTAAAAATTAAAAATTAAAAATTAAAAATTAAAAATTAAAAATTAAAAATTAAAAATTAAAAATTAAAAATTCAAAATTAAAAATTAAAAATTAAAAATTAAAAAATTAAAAATTAAAAATTGAAAATTAAAAATAAAAAATTAAAAATTAAAAATTAAAAGTTAAAAATTAAAAATTAAAAATTAATAATTAAAAATTAAAAATTATAAATTAAAAATTAAAAATTAAAAATTAAAAATTAAAAATTAAAAAATAAAAATTAAAAATTAAAAATT